>BLSH010242347.1:52738-63517 GCA_018402905.1 Glandirana rugosa
TGAGACGAATTTTGTTGCTAGCGGTGCTAGTACGAGTTGCTAGTCTAACAACCCCCTTAAACTCTAAAGTTTATGACGACGAATCTCAACCTCTAACGTCTAATTTGAGACAGATTGTTTTGCTAGCATGCAAGCATGTGTTGCTAGTCTAACACCCTAGCATGTGTGTTGCTAGTCTAACACCCTCATTAAAGTCTAAAGTGTATGACGACGAAACTCACTAGACTGACGTGATCCATCTCCGAAGACGAATCTCCCTGTCTAAGCACAAGGTTACAACCGGTGGGTTACATAGTCATTAATGATTAAAGAGGAAGATATTTGAAATCTCAAATTCCCCCAACAATCTGATCGTTGAGCATGATCGTGGCGATCGTTGTTTTAAGCAGAGTTTGATCTGCAACTCAAAGCAGCGGTATTTGAAATCTCGAATTCCCCCAACAATCTGATAGTTGAGCACGATCGTAGCGATCGTTGTTTTAAGCAGAGTTTGATCTGCAACTCAAAGCAGCGGTATGTGAAATCTCTAATTTCTGCTATCTATCCTCAGAGCAACAGCACAGACAGCAGTAGTAAAGTAATCTATCTCAGGATGCAGGATCAGGTCTTAAAATGTCTCAAATCTGTCCCTCACGCAGTCAGCTACCTTTCCCTACACTAACCCAAGGAGCATGTGGCTGCAGCACTGTGACTCCAGCTTATAAAGAGGCTGGGTCACATGATGCACTGGCCAATCACAGCCATGCCATTAGTAGGCATGGCTGTGATGGCTTCTAAGGGCAAACCAGTGAAACACTTGTTGATTGGCTGCCCTGCAGCTTCTTAACACGTGGAGTAAAATAGCAGAACCCCGGACCTAACCCGAACGATTTTTGAAATGTCCGGGTCCGGGTCCGTGCCCCGGACACCCGAAAGTTCGGTACGGACCCGAACGTTACAGTCCGGGTTCGCTCAACACTAGTGCTAAGCACACCACAGGATTATTCACTGATTTTCATTCATTATTGTAAGTTGGCACATCTTAACTGCAAACTAACTGGTTATCCACTGATTACCTAGCGAACGCTAGAGCCATTTGTTTTGTTGTTCTAATCTCTGTTTATTTGTTACACATATCTGCCCGTCCTTGACGGCAAATTTATCAGGCCTAAACCAGGCACAAAGGTAATATACCTTTGTCAGATATAATCAGGCTTGTCTGTGTGAACAAAATCTTTAACCCGGAGGGCCCCTCGGACACGCACAAACAAACCATCACATTTCCACCCAAAACAGTATTGTGTACTATCTCCTCGTTTCACCCACTATTGTACAGCCCTCTTAAATGCCAACTAAGCTCTCCAGGGGTAACACAATGTCAATCAAAATTCTCTTGTTAAATGCCAAAGGCCTTAACAGTCCCTTTAAAAGATCCCTCCTCTGGAGAGAAGCCATTTCTCAAAAGGCAGATATCCTATGTGTCCAAGAGACACATTTTGCGGAGCACCGCCAACCACCTTGCTCACACAAACAATTCCCACACTGCTTTCAAGCCATAGCAGACAAGAAAGTTAGAGGAGTAATGATAGCTATCAGATCAACGGTGGCCTTTACTCTACAAAGTATTGAAACAGACCCCGCAGGCAGATTCTTAATCCTACAGGCCACCTTCAATAACTATCCTCTAATTATCGTTAACATTTATGCCCCGAATACACATCAAAAAATATTCTACAAAAAGATCCTCCAAAAAATACAATTCCTCCCGAAAGACCAAATCATCATATGTGGAGACTTCAATGATATTATAGACCCCCAACTTGATACTTCCAACTCAAAAAAGAGGAGGTCAACAGCCTTGGCCACTCTTGTCTCCTTAGAGGACTGGTGTGACCCCTGGAGATGCCAGCATGGCACTGAGAGAGACTACTCTTTTTATTCCCAAACTCAAAAGTCCTACTCGAGGATTGACCTGTTCCTTACCTCCAAGGTCTTACTCCAAAAAATAACCCATTCGGAAATAGGACTTTTAAAATGGTCGGACCATGCCCCAGTGTCTATTACAGTTGCTATAGCCTCCCCAACACCTAGGATCACTAGATGGCGTTTAAATCCATCAGCCCTATTGGCCAGGGAGTCCAGGGAACAGGTCCAGTCTGAAATCTCAAATTTCTTTACTACTAATAGCAGTTCTCTAGATAAATGTTCCACACTATGGAATGCACATAAATCTGTCTTGAGGGGGACACTATTGAAACTCGGAGCCCAGGAGAAAAAGAAAAAGACAATTCATCTAAACTCCTTATTGACACAAATTAAAGCCCTAGAAACAATTAATAAGCAATCACCATCCCAATCTCTGATCGATAGCCTCAACAAACTGAGAAATGACCTTAGTACCCTACTTAGAAGACACCATGACTATTACCTGAGGAGACTACGCCTCACATGGTACTCACAAGGTAACAAGGGAGGGAAATTTCTAGCCCAACAATACAAACAAAGAGAAGCCCAATCTAAAATGCCCTTCTTATTAGAACACGGGAACAAGGGAACAGACTGACTAACCCAAAGGAGATAGCAGATGGTTTTAGCTCCTTCTATGCCAAATTGTACAATCACATCGCAATTGATTAAGAACTTCCTGCATAATATTAAACTGCCTAAGATTTCCCCTGAACAATTGGAAGAACTGACTACCCCATTCTCAATTAAGGAAGTCCAAAATGGCATTAGAAATCTGCCAGCACATAAAGCCCCAGGCCCGGATGGTTTTATTAACGAATATTATAAAACCTACTCAGACCAACTAGCCCCTAATTTAACGTACTTATTCAATGAGTTCTTACTCACGGGGAATATCCCCTCCCAAAATTTGGAAGCCACAATTACCACCATACATACAACAGGTAAACCCACACATGACCCGGCCAATTATCGCCCGATATCACTCCTTAATACTGATATTAAAATATACACTAAACTTTTAGCTGGGAGACTTGCTAAATACATCCCAAACCTTGTACACCCGGACCAGGTGGGTTTCATACCACTACGTCAGGCATCAGACGGAACCAGAAGGTTTGTAGACTTACTACATTGGGCCGAACAGTCACAGACGCCTTCTCTGCTGATATCCTTAGAAGCAGAGAAGGCGTTTGATAGAGTGAATTGGCTATACCTTAAAGAAACTTTACAGAAATTTGGCATACAGGGACAATTCCTGCAGGCTATAATGGGCTTATACTCATCCCCTAGTGCAAGGGTTCTCACTTCAGGCGTCATCTCTGACCCGTTTGCGATCACCAATGGCACCAGACAGGGAAGTCCCCTGTCCCCATTGGTGTTCACACTCGCGATCGAGCCCCTAGCCCAGGCTATTAGACTGCACCAAGGCATCTAAGGCATAACAGTTGGCGGGGGCGTGGCTTGCGGCTCGAGGCGAAAGACGTGTCTCAGGCAAGCTCCGGACACACACTACAAAATCCACAAAATCCAGGCGAAAAAACAAAAAAAGGAGACGAATCCATCTCATCTATAGACGAGGCACACAAACACCTCTCTATCGAGACTAATCTCGAGCCATTCGGCCGGCGGATCAAGGAGAGAAAGGACGCGAGAAGGGGCTGACGCGGCGCCGGATCACCAGCAATAAAACCGGTAAGCCAGCGGGCGAAAGCCTCCACAAAACTCTCATCATACCCA
The DNA here is from genome assembly GCA_018402905.1 of Glandirana rugosa. NCBI lineage: Eukaryota > Metazoa > Chordata > Amphibia > Anura > Ranidae > Glandirana > Glandirana rugosa. The sequence goes on from BLSH010242347.1 coordinate 56,423, forward strand.
CCGGACTACCGGACTATCGGACCAGACAATATACCCGCCAATAGCCCCGACTAGACAAACGACCCGACGGCCGAGACATACTAGAGCCCCCAGGCTCTCTAAAGGCCTACTGAGGCCTACTCCCGGACACCTCTCACCTGCCGAGAAAAAGGCTTATACACACCCTGATTACACCACAGAGATCCCAGATGAATCTTCTCTAATAACCAAACACACGAAAGACATTAATAAGCAGAGAAGAATTCTATAATCACTTTATTATAAAACCGGAAATCAGCGCAAACGGCGGCCATCTTGGCACACCCAAGATATGCACCAATTTAGCTACTGAGGAAGCCATCTTGGTACTCTCAATGAAAGCCATTGAGAATTAAAGAAGAAAACATCAGTTACAACCAAAATTAAAGATCTTAAATAAGAAATAAGAAACTGACTCTACAAAAAAACAAGAATCATTAATCTATTTGAATAGATGAGAATGACAGATTATTAACAACCTGTCATAGGTCACCACACAGTCTAAACATATAATTTGGGATCTTATTTCAAAATGGGCAAACCTCAAAGAACAAGTTCACAAACAAGTTCACAAACAAGATACCAGCGCTCCCTGACAGGATCATCCTGCCCAGATATTGCAGACATTTTCAAAAACCAAACACAAAAAAGCAGGAATATGGCGAACAAACATCCAACACAGGAATATACTGATGAGGAGGATTTTGATGAGGAATCCTTGGCCGCATCTGACGGACCAATGAGACCATCAACTAGCCGTGACCAACCACTAACTTTTGGAGATATGACGGAAATAGCGGCAGACATAAAGAAATCTTTCTCTTCTGCAATCACAGACCTTAAAGCGGACATTTTGGTCCTGACGGAACAATTGGCGTCTAATGAAAAATCAGGAAAGCAAAGAGATAGAGCAATCAAAAGATTAGACCAGGTAACCTCCACACACTCCCTGCATCTAATCAACTTAAACAGACAAGTAGAAGACCTGGATAACAGAGGAAGAAGTAAAAATATTAGGATAAGGGGTATACCAGAAACAATTAATCCAGAAGAAATAATACCAGTTCTAACATCTATCTTCAATAACATCTTGGAAAGACCAATTGACTCTACAATAAAATTTGAAAGAGCTCTAAGACCCAAAGGACCGGATTCAGCTCCACCCAGAGATATTATTTGTTGCCTTGATAACTTCCCCCTAAAGGAAGAAATACTGAAGAAAGCCAGGCAAAATGAACAAATACTCTTTAATGGAGCAACAATCCAACTCTTTCAGGATCTTTCGCCAATTACCCTGAAAAACAGGAGAGCAATAAAACCGCTTTTAGACATACTTAAAGAGAAAAAAATCCAGTACAGATGGAAATTTCCATTTGCGGTGCAGATCACAGTAGACAACAAGCAAATACTTCTTCGCACACCAGAAGACATTCCATTTTTCTGTGAAGCAATCCAAATCGATTTAATTGATCTACCTGAGTGGTATCAAGAGTTCCGTCTACCACCACCAATACCAACACCAGGGACCTCAACAGGAAATTCCCCCAATAAATCCCCTTATCCTAAAGGGAAAAAACAAAAGTACAATGAAAGCCAAAATTCTGGTACACCCGCACCCAAAACTCCAAGGACCAGAGATAACAGACAACAAAACTAAACATCTTAGACAACAAAAACTTCCATCATAAACGTGCAAATAAAATATCGACTAATCAAAATTCACCAGTATTCAACCTGAAGAAACCTAATAATGGACACAGGAGACAGGCTACCCAACAAGGCCATAATTGACTCATAAAGAAATCAAAACCCAACCACATATTTGCATAGACTGGAGAGAAACCTCCATAAGACTTCACATTTTCTAATTCAAAAATATGAGCTCCCCCCACATTCCCACCCTTGAGAGGAGGAAGGAGGGAGGGGAGAAGAGGAAGGAGAGGAGAAAGAAAGTACAAATTGTTTTTTTTTTTTTTTTTTTTCTTTCAAGAAATCCTTTCTGTCTCTCGTTAAAATACTTTGACTTAATATTGAAGAATTAGTTATACAGAACTGAAATAATGACCAATGTGGGAGATCCGTCCATAAAATATTAGTTGTCTCCAGTAAGAGCTGATAGAAGATATCTAAGATCTAAATATATTAATGACTATAAACAAAGCCATTAAGAAAGCAAATTCTTATTTAAACAATAATTGGATCAAGTCAGCACATTATAAAGAGAATATATATATTGGACGGACCTCCCATAAGGTATTGAATGCATTAATCAAGGTTATATGTTTATGTGTTATATGTTTATGGGTTATGTTTACACGTTATGTCAAAGGCTACTTGTTTGTATATCTATTAGCCTTATCTCTGTTATTTCAAATAAGGGTTAATGCGGAATTTCCACTACACATAATCTGACTCTATCTTTTACCCCAAAAAACACAAAAAGGAAAGAAAATATAGATGGTGAATCTAGATAAGACGACACAATAGAATATAACCGTAAAACGATCCACCCAAACATAATTCCCAAAATAAACACATTATCAAAAAACTCTTAGATAGACTGTGAGGTGACCTCACTATGAGATACAACCTCATAATTACACCAAATAACAAGAATCTCCTTTAAACTTTCCACAACAACTCGCCGAGAAAACCCCTCCACAACCCCAAAAGAAAATTCCAGCAACCTTATAACTACAATAATATTACATTCTACATATAAAACACTTCTCAGTTGATAAAAAAACAACTTTAGAGATAGTGACTTCAAAGAAGCTCTTTACCCCAGATTTCCCCTCTTTATTAACCCTACACACCCCCTATACCCCTTCACTACATTCTTCATTTTCATACATCTAACAATCAATACGAAACATGGCATACTCCAACCTAGGGAAAAATCCTACGATCATATCACATAATGTCAATGGTCTCGGAACCCCCGAAAAAAGACACAAAATACTGAATGAACTCAAAAAGATCCATCCCCAAATCGTTCTCCTACAGGAAACACATTTTAAAGGGTCAGCAATCCCAAAAATGACTAACAATGTCTTTACTAAGACATACCATGCTACCAACCCACTGGCTAAAACCAAAGGGGTAATGATCCTATTAAGTAAAGACTCTACCTTTAGAACAGAACATACTTTATCTGATCCTGAAGGTAGATTTCTTTTTATAAAAGGCACAATGTCAGGCACTCCAACAACTATAGCGAATGTCTACTTTCCGAACAAAGCTCACATCTCATTTTGTAACAAAGTAATTGATGAACTTAAAAGCTTCGCTACGGGCCGCATAATTGTTGGAGGCGACTTCAATATACCCTTAAACCCGCTACAGGATACATCATCGGGCAAAACAAGCATAGCATATCACATTTTAAAGAAAATCAAAGCACAACTCCAATCTCTATCTTTAATAGATACATGGAGACTGCTTAATCCCAAGGAGAAAGACTTTACCTTTTTTTCAAACCCTCATAAAAAATATACCAGAATCGACTACCTGTTTATATCTCAAAGAGACTTACCGGACTTACAATCAGCCAAAATAGGGAACCTCCTGATCTCAGATCATGCACCCGTATCAATACATCTTACCACAAAGAAACAAGAAACAAAAACATTCAACTGGAGATTAAACCCTTCTCTTTTGACAGACCCCGAAATTCTAGCACAAATAAAATCGACCATCTCCACTTATTTCCAAACAAACACCACTAAAGACAACACGCCCCTTACAATCTGGGAAGCGCATAAATGTGTATTAAGAGGTGAATTCATTAAATGGGGAGCGAGAAAGAAAAAAGAAAGAGAAATTCAAATCACCAAGCTAATAACAAAAATTAACCATCTAGAAAGATCACATAAACAATCACAGGCGATAGAAATAGAACAACACCTTATCAACACGAGAAAAGAGCTCCAATCGCTTCTAAACAAAAAAACAAGAAGATACCTATTCCTTAAAAAATCAATTTACTATGAATTTGGAGACAAAAATAGCAAATTATTAGCTAAAGCTTTAAATGATAACAAAATGGCTAACACCATACACAGCATTCATGATTCCAAAGGCCTAGAACTCTTTGATACAAACAAAATAGCAAAAATTTTCCAAGAATATTACTCAGAACTTTATAACATTCCACAGCAAAATAAAAATATAAAATCTACAATATCTAGAGCAACATTAATCAAGGACTTCCTGCAACATAGTAACCTACCAAAGATTACTGAAAAAGAAATACAAAATTTAGAAAAAGATATATCACTAGTAGAGATTACAGAAGCTATACAAAACCTCAAAACGGGCAAAAGCCCAGGTCCAGATGGCCTAACATCTCAATATTACAAAACTTTTGAATCTTTATTAGCCCAACCACTTTTAGAAGCCCTTAATTACCTCAACAAAAATGGCTCAACTTCCCAAGACTTTCTATCAGCACAAATCACTGTTATCCCAAAACCAGATAAGGACCAAAAAAAATGTACCAATTATAGGCCAATATCTTTATTAAACTTAGATTTAAAACTATTAACCAAGATTCTTGCTAACAGATTAAGACCCCTACTATCCAAAATAATAGGACCTGAACAAGTAGGCTTCATGCCAGGACGTGAGGCAAAAGATAACATCATCAAATCTCTAAATTTAATACATAACATTCACACCGAGAAAATCGAGTGCCTTCTCCTGTCAACAGACGCGGAGAAGGCATTCGATAGAGTAGCATGGGATTATATCTTTGCCACTTGTGAACACATAGGTCTTGGGGAAAAGATGATGACCTGGATAAAATCTATATACAACAACCCTACAGCAAAAATTAAAATAAATAATCAACTATCAAAACCCATCCAAATCCAAAATGGCACCAGACAGGGCTGCCCACTATCCCCTCTTCTGTTTATCTTAACTCTGGAACCCTTAATAAGAACAATTAATAAAAATAAAAATATACATGGACCTAACATTCACCACAGAGAGTTCAAAATAGCAGCATATGCGGACGGCCTGCTGTTTTTTATTACGCAACCACACATCTCCATTCCGAACCTTAATGAGATATTTCGACAATTCAGATATATCTCAAATTTCAAAATAAATAACAGCAAGTCGGAAGCTATGAACATCTCACTACCAAAGAATATAGAATCACTTACTAAACGTAATTGTCCATACAGATGGGAAGAAAATTCCCTTAAATATCTAGGAATCAGACTAACAAGAAATATTAAGGACCTATACCAACACAATTTCCACACAATACTTAAAAAAATTGAATGTGATCTGAAGAAATGGAATCAAAAACAATTTTCTTGGTTTGGAAGAGCCGCCATATTAAAAATGACTGTCCTGCCCAGACTACTCTATTTGTTTCATACACTCCCGATTGATTTACCCCAAGATTTCTTCAGAAAACTCACTAAACTCAAAGCAAACTTCCTATGGGCTCATAAAAGATCCAGAATCCAACTAAAACAGCTTAAATTACCCAAAGATAAAGGAGGCATAGGCCTTCCAGATTTCAAAAAATACTATTATGCAACTCACATCACAAGGGTGATCGATTGGCATTGCCACTCAGATATCAAAGATTGGGTCAACCTGGAAGTTTCAGACCCTAACATAGCCACAAAATTTTTACCTTGGACGAGACCCAGATTCTTCCCCCACAGGATAAGAAACCATCCTTTAATAAATACAACCTTAAAAATATTTAAAAAAACTGCTATATCTCAGCACATCTCATCAATCATTAGCCCACTAACCGCGATAGCAGGGAACCCTGAGTTCCCACCGGGTTCTGAAAAAATAAATCACCTAAGAACAAAAAAAAAAACACACCTCTACTAGCACAGGACTGTCTGAGGAACAATAAGTTACTCTCCCTACAACAATTACAAACAAAAATAGTAGATGATTCTCTAAACATGTGGACTTACATACAAATACACAATTTCATTAGAAACAACAAAGATAAAGATCTCATGGCAAGACCCCTTACAAGTGTTGAAAAGATCTGCCACGACCAAGTACCCGTAAGAGGCGCTACCTCACTAATATACAAACTGATCTCTCAGCCTAACTCTGAATTTACTGACAAATATAAACAAATGTGGGAAAAAGAACTTAAAATTACAATTTCAGAAGCACAATGGAAGAAGGCATGTGTTTTTACACACAAATGCTCAATAAGCACCAGAATGCAGGAAACATCTTTCAAAATTCGAAATCATTGGTACATAACTCCAACGAAGTTGAAAAGATGGAATATTACAGAATCAGATAAATGCTGGAGATGTAATAAAGACGTTGGCACTCTTGCCCACATTTGGTGGTCTTGCCCTGAGATACAGAAATTTTGGAAAGAAGTCACTGATTGGATAGTTAAAATTACTGAAACAAATATTAAATTTGACGCGGCTCTATGTTTATTACACATCAATAACCTGACTTACAAGAAATACAAAAGATCACTAATGAGACACATGTTGAATGCGGCAAAGACATTAATACCACTATACTGGAGAACATCCAAAATCCCAACCATTAAAGAATGGATGCTGAAAATGAATACAATACACGATATGGAAGAAACCCTAGCCATTAAAAAAGAAAACATACATCAATATCACAGAATCTGGGACAAGTGGTACATTTTCAAAATGTCAAAAGAATATAGTGATGTTATGACATGAACCACTTTAACCCTATCAAGATGAACCGAGTTCTGAGACAACACCACACATTAAAATCTGAAATGTTAAAACCCCCTTTTTTATTCTTTTTTCTCTTTTTTCTGCCTTTTTTTTTCTTTAACAAAAGGGAAAATGAAACACCCTAGAAGATTCTAACATATCTGAAGTAACGATTTAACGATTTAAAGATTTAACCTAGTTTGGAAATAAACTGATGTATTTGAGTTAATATGAAAAATTTAATGTCATACTATGAAAAAAGACAACGAATACTTATGTATCTGTTTTGATGTTACGATGTGAAACTGATTGTATTATCTTTACGATTTCAATAAACTCTTATTGAAAAAAAAAAAAAAAAAAAAAA
>BLSH010242348.1:13452-38100 GCA_018402905.1 Glandirana rugosa
AAGACTTAAACTTAACGCCGGACAACAGACCGCTTATGTTCCCGTGTTGACGACTCACCCTACGACGCAGTAGGAGGCCGCTTGTTGGGCTACACCGCATTGGAGGTCTAGAGGAGTCTCCGGAGTCTAGGGAGACATCATCCGGCGTTGGCGAAAGAGAGGGATCGGGAACATTTTGGAGGAGGTCGGTGTGGAGGCTACTGTACGGGAAAACTCTACACATCAGGGACCATTGAAAGGCCGAAATTCGACGACCGATATACTTGATGACCAGGGTGTTAGGAGGGACGCACCGGGTCTCTGTCCGTGCGATCGTTCGGGTTCCGTCCGGACCCGGACCCGGACTTTGTCCCGAAGTTCGGACGGACCAGCAGAACCCGAACGTCCAGGTGTTCGCTCAACTCTAATCTCTGGGCCACGCAGGGAGGATTGTGGGACCAGTAGTTCATATAGCCAGCAGCTTAAAGCCGGAAAGTTACCAGGGACTACACATCTCAAAAGGGCATGTCATCGGAGGTGTGGCTGGAGGAGGTTTTACAAGGGCTAGGGAGAGAAAGCGGTTGCGGCCTACTACAGAGGGATCTGAGGCCTCTGAGGAGATCTGGAGGTTACGCCACATCGGGTTGTTCGCCGGAGGATGACGCAGCATCCCACTCAGCAGTTGTGCCCTTGTATTCGCCAGACAACAGGCCGCAATTCAAATTCAGAAATTTGTGGTATTTCAGAAATTGCAGTAATTGCGGTAATTCGGAAATTCGGCTATCGGAACAGCCAAAAATCTGAAATTCAGAAATTCGGAAATCCGAAAAATAATGAATAATAAGTTATTAATGTATTATTTTAACTTATTATAAATTATAATAAGCTCTTATTATTCCAAATGTTCTTTCTTATTTCCAAATTTCCAAAATTCGGAAATTCGGAAATAAGAAAGAACATTTGAAATAATAATAAATAACTATTAAATTATAGGTATTGTAATTTCCTTGAAAATATGGCTATTAGTGATACATTTCATATTTAAGTTCACTAACAGCCAAACTTTCAAGGAAATTGCAATACCTATAATTTAATATTTATTTATTATTATTTCAAATGTTCTACCTTATTTCCGACTTTTGCAGTGTGTGACTGTATATATGCATACTGCATGTATGTATGTATCTGTGTGTGTGTACTGTGTGTATTGTATGTATACACACAGTAAACATACAATATACACACAGTATATACACACCCAGTATACACACACACATACATACATACATACATACATACATACATAGCAGTAGTAGTAATCTCTACCTAGTTTTTATCACTGCAATCTGTTCCTCACAATCTGTCCCTCACAGCACCAGCAGCATCCTCTCCTTACACTAACCTGAGAGCATGTGACATGCAACACTGTGACTCCAGCCTCATATAGAGGCTGGGTCACATGATGCACTGGCCAATCACAACCATGCCATTAGTAGGCATGGCTGTGATGGCTTCTAGGGAACACCAGTGAAACGCTTGTTGAATGGCTGCCCTGCAGCTATTCAACATGCATGATAAAATACCAGAACCCGAACGTTTTTCTCAAACGTTCGGGTTTGGATTCGGGACACGGACACCCGAAAGTTTGGTACGGACCCGGACTTTACAGTTCGGGTTCGCTCAACTCTAGTACTGAGCTATTCAGGCAATATTAGAGTGGATAAGCTTACTAAAACTAATCCTGCTACTGTAAAATACCTTTTTTGTTTACTTTGTGTGTTGCATGCCAAATTCAGTAAATGTTATAAGCTGTTTCTAGCAGGGGAATACTATATCTGAGCCTATGCAACTTCAACCGCTTGGGTGCTTAGAATCTCTCTGAGGGTGCTACTCTTTGATTTCAGCAAAGACTAAGTATGAATTCTTTAAACCTTTGTCATAGTGTTTTTACAGTGCGTGATTAATATCATGTCTGAACAAAGAGTGTCAGTGGGGCCAAGGGGGCCAGGGTAATGCAGAAGAACCGGAAACACTAAGCAGTCCCTCTGGGGGCAGTGCTACAACAGTATCTCACAAAAGTGAGTACACCCTCACATTTTTGTAAATATTTTATTATATCTTTTCATGTGACAACACTGAAGAAATGACACTTTACTACAATGTAAAGTAGTGAGTATACAGCTTGTATAACAGTGTAAATTTGCTGTCCCCTCAAAATAATTGTCATATGACTTGTTAGCGTTACAAGGTCTCAGGTGTGAAAGGGGAGCAGGTGTGTTAAATTTGGTGTTATCGCTCTCACTCACTCATACTGGTCACTGGAAGATATAATAAAATATTTACAAAAATGTAAGGGGTATACTCACTTTTGTGATATATATATATATATATAAATGTAAGGGGTATACTCACTTTTGTGAGATATATATAAAAATGTAAGGGGTATACTCACTTTTGTGAGATGTATATATATATATATATATATATATATATATATATATATATAGTGACAGCAGGCAGGTAAAATCACCTGGTTGCATCCAGGATGGCAGGTACTGTATATTTGTCCCAGGTTTAGACTCTATGCTGATTTCTACCACTAAGGGGAAGTGCTGAGAGTCTTGCAGGGTTAGAGGTAATGAGCCCAAATGAGTTGAGCTGGCTCATTAAGGCCTTTACATAAACTCCCAGCAGGCCTAGGTGAGTGCTCCATCCTGGAACCAGTTTCTGTTTGAATAGACTGGGGAGCGTTACACAGATCCTCTGAGGTAAGAAGCCTGTGTGGTTGATTATAACAGCAGGGAGATAGAGGCTAGGTGTAGCACAAGCTGTGGCGGCTGGTGTATGAGGGGCACTTGGGCGCCGCCTCCCCGCCAGCTAAAAAAAAAAAGTCAGCCCCGCCCCCCTGCAGGTGGCGCCGGTACATTGACTTTATTTTTTTTTTCGGCTCCTTGGCTGTCACCTGAAAGCCAAGTAGTGAGCCTATTGGTCAGCCATTAAGCTATGTGGGGACGCTGAACAGCTGCACACGCATAGCTTGATTGGCTGCACTGATCCTCTGGCTCAGTGTGATTGGATGCGGTGGCCTGGGGCGGGTCACTGTGGCAGCGGACGTGACTCCAGCTCCACAGAGACCCTGACTCCCCGGTGACCGCCCGACCATGAGGGACAGCCGCTTTCCGCATTCCCAACTCTGCAAAAATCCTGCCTGCTGCCTGCCTATTGGATGGGGTAAGTGTGGGACTTGTCCCGACCTCGGGGGGATGGGGGGTGTCTCTGCAATGTACCCCAATTGTGTCACTGGCTGCAAACTGCCCCCAACTGTGTTATTGGCTGCATAACTGCCACCAACTGTGTCACTGGCTGCATAACTGCCCCCACCTGTGTCACTGGCTGCATAACTGCCCCCACCTGTGTTATTGGCTGCATAAAAGCCCCCACATGTGTTATTGGCTGCATAAGTGCCGCCACCTGTGTTATTGGCTGCATAAGTGCCCCCACTTGTGATACTGGCTGCAATTTACCCCCACCTGTGATATTGGCTGCAATTTACCCTATCCTGTGATGCTGAGCTGTATACTGTGCCCTGTGATGCTGAACTGTATGCTGTATCCTGTGATGCTGAGCTGCATACTGTTTCCTGTGATACTGAGCTGTATACTGTGTCCTATGATGCTGAGCTGTATACTGTGTCCTGGAATGCTGAGCTGTATACTGTGCCCTGTGATGCTGAGCTGTATACTGTGTCCTGTGATGCTGAGCTGTATACTGTATCCTGTGATGCTGAGCTGTATACTGTTTCCTGTGATACTGAGCTGTATACTGTTTCCTGTGATGCTGAAGAAGTCACGTGACGTGACGTAACGCGTAGGCTGCACATTACATTGCTGGATACCTAGTGAGAGGTTGTGTTACTCTTGCTGGACGTTTTTATTGATTTTTAATTGATTTTATGTGAGCGGTTTTATCTGACTGAATAAATTTGATCTTCAATCTACTACACCATGGGAGCCTTCTGTTTCTTCCTTTTCATCTGAGTTACTGAGGATCTGTATCCAGGGAAGGAAAGTGACAACCGATTGGTCGGACGGACCACCCATCCCCCGCAGGAGCAGCAAGGAAGGAGGTGTGGATATACAGAGCAATATCCTGTAAAGATACCTTTACATGCACATAGCCAGATAAACAGAGGTGAGAGTTCTGTGAGCACATATCACAACAAGAGCACTATCGAGAGGAATCTCTTTGTGGGAGAATAGGTCTTTGAACCCCCCCAGTGAAAAGAGGCTTTCTTCATACGAATTGAACACTAATTGTTTGAATGGACACTTGAGCACCAGTCACTTTATGTCACCATTATATTTGCATTGAATATTGGACTTTATTTTTATCTGTTTTGATTTGCATTTGCACCTATTTTCATGAACACAGTCATTTTATATATGAGCACTTTATGTATATTTCGGAAATCAAGTTACGTTATGAAGCTTATATGCTAATATGTTCTTTTTATTATGCACATTCACTACCTAAAAGACAATAGTAATAATATTTAATTAATTTTTTGTCAGAGACACCCTAGTTCACCACTAGAGGGACACCATATACACGTCGGTATTATAAAGGCTGCGCAGTACCATTCTCTTACTTATGAGCTGTATACTGTGTCCTGTGATACTGAGCTGTATACTGTGTCCTGGGATGCTGAGCTGTATACTGTGCCCTGTGATGCTGAGCTGTATACTGTGTCCTGTGATGCTGAGCTGTAGACTCTATCCTGTGGTGCTGAGCTGTATACTGTTTCCTGTGATACTGAGCTCTATACTGCGTCCTGTGATGCTGAGCTGTATACTGTGTCCTGTGATACTGGGGCTGTATACTGTGTCCTGTGATGCTGAGCGGTATACTGTGTCCTGTGATGCTGGGGCTGTATACTGTGTCCTGTGATGCTGAGCTGTATACTGTGTCCTGTGATACTGAGCTGTATACTGTGTCCTGGGATGCTGAGCTGTATACTGCGTCCTGTGATATTGAGCGGTATACTGTGTCCTGTGATGCTAAGCTGTATACTGTGTCCTGTGATGCTGAGCTGTATACTATATCCTGTGATGCTGAGCTGTATACTGTTTCCTGTGATACTGAGCTGTATACTGTTTCCTGTGATGCTGAGCTGTATACTGTGTCCTGTGATGCTGAGCTGTATATTGTGCCCTGTGATGCTGAGCTGCATACTGTGTCCTGTGATATTGAGCTGTATACTGTGCCCTGTGATGCTGAGCTGTATACTATATCCTGTGATGCTGAGCTGTATACTGTTTCCTGTGATACTGAGCTGTATACTGTGTCCTGTGATGCTGAGCTGTATACTGTGTCCTGTGATGCTGGGGCTGTATACTGTGTCCTGTGATGCTGAGCTGTATACTGTGTCCTGTGAGGCTGGGGCTGTATACTGTGTCCTGGGTGATATTGAGCTGTATACTGTGTCCTGTGATGCTGAGCTGTGTACTGTGTCCTGTGATGCTGAGCTGTATACTATATCCTGTGATGCTGAGCTGTATACTGTTTCCTGTGATACTGAGCTGTATACTGTGTCCTGTGATGCTGAGCTGTATACTGTGTCCTGTGATGCTGGGGCTGTATACTGTGTCCTGTGATGCTGAGCTGTATACTGTGTCCTGTGAGGCTGGGGCTGTATACTGTGTCCTGGGTGATATTGAGCTGTATACTGTGTCCTGTGATGCTGAGCTGTGTACTGTGTCCTGTGATGCTGAGCTGTATACTATATCCTGTGATGCTGAGCTGTATACTGTTTCCTGTGATACTGAGCTGTATACTGTGTCCTGTGATGCTGAGCTGTATACTGTGTCCTGTGATGCTGAGCTGTATACTGTTTCCTGTGATGCTGAGCTGTATACTATATCCTGGGATGCTGAGCTGTATACTCTGTCCTGTGATATTGAGTGGTATACTGTGTCCTGTGATGCTGAGCTGTATACTGTGTCCTGTCATGCTGAGCTGTATACTGTGCCCTGTGATGCTGAGCTGTATACTGTATCCTGTGATGCTGAGCTGTATACTGTTTCCTGTGATACTGAGCTGTATACTGTGTCCTGTGATGCTGAGCTGTAAACTGTGTCCTGTGATTCTGAGCTGTATACTGTGTCCTGTGATGCTGAGCTGTACACTGTGTCCTGTGATACTGAGCTGTATACTGTGTCCTAGGATGTTGAGCTGTATACTGTGTCCTGTGATGCTGAGCTGTATACTGTGCCCTGTGATGCTGAGCTGTATACTGTGTCCTGTGATGCTGAGCTGTATACTGTGTCCTGTGATACTGAGCTGTGTACTCATGACACAATATGTGGAATACAGGGGGTGGAGTGGGTGGGGCTTATTAGAAGTAGGAGGGGTCAAAATGAAGGGCGGGGCCTGGCGCCCCCATCCTAAAAAACTTTACCAGCTGCCACTGAGCACAAGGTTGCACCTAGCTGGCAGACAGGGAAACCTACAAAGTTTAGTGAGTGGCCAAGTTGGCAAGGATTTATTTTGATGTTTGTTTTTGTTTTGCTGTTTTCCTACAATTGTACATAGTATAAATAAACCACACTTGTGCATTCATCTACAACTGTTGTTTCGCTGTGCCTGTTTTGAGTAGTGAACCCTTCCAGGGGGTCACACACACCCGCTGCCAAGCTAATCCCCTTACAGTTGGTGGAGGAAGCCAGGGGCAGTTTTTTTTTAAACGCCAGCATGGAAGAGTAACTGAGACAGCTTGCTGTAGCAAATGCTAACCAACAACAAATGAATGCTAGTCTACAACAAGCAAATGCTAATCAGCAGCAAGCTCGCCATCAAAGTATGGAAGCACAGCAACGACCCCAGCAGCAATCTGAGGCTCGCTTAATTGAGCTGTTGCAGAAGCAAGAGCAGAGACTCCAACAGCAAAAAGATGCCATGACACAACAGCGTCTGCAGATCAGTGAGGTAAGTGGTTTGATTAATACGTCATCATTTTGTGTGAGCCATTTACTGCCAAAAATGACTGGAGAGGATGATCCTGAAGTGTTTTTGACAACATTGGAAAGGACTGCTGAGAGAGAAAAGTGGCCTAAGGAGCAGTGGGCTAGACTGATGGCTCCTTTATTAGCTTGGGAATCGCAGAAAGCATATTATGACTTAGAGCCGTACCAAGCAAAAGACTATGTTGTGCTAAAAACAGAAATATTGTCACGGCTGGGTGTCACCCTGGCTGTGTGGGCTCAGCGTGTGCATAACTGAACTTTCCAACTTGAAAAACCCCCCAGGTCGCATATGTATGATCTCATTCACCTGGGCAGGAAGTGGCTACAACCTGAAACTTTGACAGCACCAAAGATTGTGCAATGTGTGGTAATGGATCGGTCCCTGAGATCTCTACCTACTGCTATCCAAAAGTGGGTAAACCATGGAAACCCGGACATGGCCGACAAGCTTGTGGATCTGCTAGAGAGGTACTTGACTACAGAGAACCTGACCGCCTCCCCCAGGGACTCACGGACTTTCCACCTAAGACCAGACCATCCCCAGCGGCGGGTAAGATGACTCCAAGGGGTAAGGGTAAGGGTGGAGAGAGTGAGAGAGCAGGAAGTTTGCATAATGTATGGTGACCACAGTCAAGGTCGCAGGAAGCAGTGAAAAAGGTTATTTGTAGAGTTGAGCGAACCTCTGGAAGTTCGGGTTCTGCTGGTCCGTCCGAACTTCGGGACAAAGTCCGGGTCCGGGTCCGGACGGAACCCGAACGATCGCACGGACAACGAACCCCATTGAAATCAATGGGGACCCGAACTTTTAGGCACAAAAATGCCTGTAACAAAGTCCTGGAAAGCCCTAGAGGGCTGCAAAAGGAAGTAAAATGGGGGTAAGGGTAGGGCAAGTGCCCTACAAAAAAATGGGGACAGGGAAATAACTTTAAATATTTTTAAAAAAATAAAAACATAAAAAAAGCAAAAATGGAGGTGAATGTGGATCATCTTCAAACTGTGTCTGAAAAGTATTCAAACCCAGGGGTATTCTCTGTCTGTATTAATATAGGGATGTGGCACTGCTTGTGACTCTCGCCAGGCAATATGTATTAAGCTCTCTTCCTGGGAAGATTATGAAGAGAGCCCACAAGTTGTAATTAGTATGCCTGCCAAAATCAGGCATACGCTGCTCATATACACAGTGACACGGGGTCGCCTCTCCACAATATATATATATATATATATATATTTATAAAATGTTATACACACACAACACACTGAAAGTAAATGCTGGCCAAACACAAGTGAAATTTAGCTAAAAATGTTTAACTTTAAGAATGTTCATTCGATTTTCTAATTGTCACTAAGGTCAAATCAGCATTTGTGTTTGACCATTGTCATAAGAAAATTTGAAGGAGTAGGATAGAAATTTTTTTATCAAACAAATTTTACATTGAATGTGTTTTTTTATTCTGGAAACACCATTCACTGCAAAATGGAATGGTAAAAGCAATTTGTTTTTAAATATTTTTGAATGACATTTGTCATGTCACAGAATGCACTGATGAGAATTTTTGCACAATTTTCGTACAAGCATTCATTCGAAAATCTGCTAGTGTGTGGTCACCTAAAGTGTTCATGTCTTGAAAGACAGATGCTTACTAATCAAAACAAGGTGGTCAGGTTGAAGGGTACCCTACTTTCAAATAAAATATTGATATGGGACACTTTATATAAAAAGGTTTTGGGTAACACTTTCATCTTAAAAAATAAATTATTAGTATGAAAGAAACAATTATAATTAAAAAATGTTATTATGAGTAGCCAAATGACAACACACATTTAAAACTATTAAAAATGAAAATACCGGTGATCGTAGAGCCCTCCATATGAGCTAAAGTGGTTCAAGGTGCATCTGGAGGTTTGATTTTTAGAACTCCATACACCTTTAGTGTTCTTTGGTATATAATCCTTCCAGTTATCAAGCAATCAGGCACTCAGTTATCAAGCATATCTGAAAGAAGTGTCAATTAAACCTTCAACGGCTTTTGCTAGAAGGACTATTATTTTTTCAATATCACAGTCTCAATTTCAAAGCACAGCATATCAGGAATATGAGAATGACATTCATAGATCCACATACAGTATCTCAAAAAAGTGAGTACATCCCTCACATTTTGTAAATATTTTATTATATCTTTTCATGTGACAACATTGAAGAAATGACACTTCGCTACAATGTAAAGTAGTGAGCGTAAGTCAGTGTAAATTTGCTGTCTCATCAAAAGAACTCAACACACAGCCATTAATGTCTAAACTGCTGGCAACTAAATTGACTACACCCCTAAGTGAAAATGGCCAAATTGGGCCCAATTAGCCATTTTCCCTGCCCGGTGTCATGTGATTTGTTAGTTTTAAAAGGTCTCAGGTATGAATGGGGAGCAGGTGTGTTAAATTTGGTGTCATCGTCTCTCACACTCTCATACTGGTCGCTGGAAGTTAAACATGGCACCTCATGGCAAAAAACTCTGAGGATCTGAAAAAAATAGTTGCTGCTCTGCATAAAGATCGCTTAGGTTATAAGAAGATTGCCAAAGCCCTGAAACTGAGCTGCAGTACGGTGGCCAAGACCATACTGCGGTTTAACAGGACATGTTCCACTCAGAACAGGCCTCGCCATGGTCAACTAAAGAAGTTGAGTGCATGTGCTCAGCATCATATCCAGAGGTTGTCTTTGGGAAATAGATGCATGAGTGCTGCCAGCATTGCTGCAGAGGTTGAAGGGGTGGGGGGTCAGCCTGTCAGTGCTGAGACCATACGTCACACACTGCATCAAATTGGTCTGCATGGCTGTCGTCCCAGAAGGAAGCATCTTCTAAAGATGATGCACAAAAAAGCCCACAAACAGTTTCCTGAGGACAAGCAGACTAAGGACATGGATTACTGGAACCATGTCCTGTGGTCTGATGAGACAGAGATAAACTTATTTGGTTCAGATAGTGTCAAGCGTGTGTGGCAGCAACCAGGTGAGGAGTACAAAGACTAGTGTGTCTTGCCTAAAGTCAAGCATGGTAATGGGAGTGCCATGGTCTGAGGCTGCATGAGTGCTGCCGGCACTGGGGAGCTGCAGTTCATTCATGGAACCATGAATGCCAACATGTACTGTGACATACTGAAGCAGAGCATGATCCCCTCCCTTCGGAGACTGGGCCGCAGGCCATTATTCCAATGTGATAATAATCCCAAACACACCTCAAAGATGACCACTGCCTTGCTAAAGAAGCTGAGGGTAAAGGTGATGGACTGGCCAAGTATGTCTCCAGACCTAAACCCTATTGAGCATTTGTGGGGCATCCTCAAATGGAAGGTGGAGGAGCGCAAGGTCTCTAACATCCACCAGCTCCCAGATTTCATCATGGTGGAGTGGAAGAGGACTCCAGTGGCACCCTGTGAAGCTGTGGTGAACTCCATGCCTAAGAGGGTTAAGGCAGTGCTGGAAAATAATGGTGGCCACACAAAAAATTGACACTTTGGGCCCAATTTGGACATTTCCACTTAGAGGTGTACTCTTGTTGCCAGCGGTTTAGATATTAATGGCTCTGCGTTGAGTTATTTTGAGGGGACAGCAAAGTTACACTGTTATACAAGCTGTACACTCACTAATTTACATTGTAGCAAAGTGTAATTTCTTCAGTGTTGTCACATGAAAAGATATACACACAGCGTATTGAGTGTACACTATATATCGGTGCATTCGGGGTGTACGGTATATAGCACACTACTTGATGTGGTGTCTTAAAATGTATACAGTCTAGTGTATCCAGATATATACACAGCGTATTGAGTGTACACTATATATCAGTGCATTCAGGGGTGTACGGTATATAGTACAGTCACTGTAGTGTGGTGTTAAAAAAAAATACCTATCATGTCAGGAAGGCCACAAAGGAGAGGCAGACGCTCCAAGGCCACTAAAAGAGGGCAAGCAGCCTCTGTGTCTTCAGTGAAAAGTGGTAGTGGCAGACGTGGTGCATCCTCTGCAGGCGGGTCACGCTTGTCCTTTTTTTCTGCTGTTGGACGTGCTATTGAGCCAACACATGCAGAAGAGTTGGGGGAGTGGATAACAAAGCCGTCCTCATCCTTCTCATCCTCTGTCACCCAGGCTCGTACAAGTTTGCCTTCCAACGCATCTGGCAAGTCACCTGAGTTGTTCAACCATAGTGTCAGTTATATGCTGATGGAGGATGCGCAGCAGCTTGAAGGCTCCAATGTTGGTTCCCAGGTTGAGGAAGGGAGTAGCGTGAGACAGGGGGTAACACAAAAGGACAAGAAACTAGCAGTCATGTTACCCCAGCTGCAGCATACTTCCAAGTTTGCTCCAGTGACGAGGAGGGAAGGGATGGTGAGGACATGGACTGTACTTGGGTGCCTGAGAGAAGAGAGGAGGAAAGTGAGGAGGAGGAGGCCCAACTCCAACAAGACAGGATGTCCTGCAGGGGCCAGCTTAAGTGCAGCCACCAAATTGCATCAGAGCACAGAGCTCCACAGTTGCAGGGCGCTGCTGCCTCCCCACCGACTTCAAAAATTTCTTTGGTGTGGGCATTTTTCAGCACGTGCTGTAGATTGCACTGTTACCATTTGCCATCTATGTCTGAAGAGGGTCAAGCGCGGACAGGACTCCAGCCGCTTGGGCATTACTGTCTTGACAAGACATATGATGACTAGCCATGCAGTCCATTTGCAAGAGTGCCTGAAGAACCCACACCAGAAAACAAGGCGGACTTCTCCTTGCTCCTCTTCTGGGATCTCAACCTCTACTATACCTGCAGTCCTCTCAAAAACCTGCACTGAGAGGAATAAAGGTGTAGCAATGTGTGCCACAACTAGTACTTGCAGCCAATCTGCTAGCAGTACACCACCAAGTGAATTCAGCAGGCAAATATCCCTACCCCAATTGCTGAGCCGTAAAAAGAAATACTGTCCCAGCCATCCACATGCTCAGCATCTTGATGCCAGCTTGGCCAAATTGCTAGCACTCCAACTGCTGCCTTTTCATCTGGTAGACTCTGCCCCCTTTCGTGAATATGTGGAATGTGCTGTCCCACAGTGGCAGGTTCCCAAAAGACATTTCTTTTCACGTAAGGCCATTCCAGCTCTCTACCGTCATGTGGAAGGCAATGTTTTGGCCTTGTTGGACAGTGCGGTCAGCAGCAGGGTTCATATTACCGCTGACTCATGGTCCAGCAGGCACAGTCAGGGACGTTACCTTTCCTTCACGGCGCACTGGGTAACTCTGCTGGCAGCTGGGAAGGATGCAGAACAGGGTTCAGTTTTGGAAATAGTTCCGCCACTAGGCCTCCAAAAAGCTGGTGGTGATTTTGTCACATCCGCCTCCTCCACCCCCTCCTCTTCTTCTACCTCTGTGGCCTCTTCTGCAGAATTGTCCTCTGAACCTGCAGTGCTCCCTAAGCATTCAAGGGGCTATGCAAGCAGTCAGGCTAAAAGATGCCATGCGGTGCTTGGATTAGACTGTCTTGGGGACAGGAGCCACACTGGGGAAGAGATTCTTTCACCTCTGTGGGGGCAGGCTCAGAGGTGGTTGACGCCAGGAATGGTTGTATGTGACAATGGCCCCAACCTTCTCTCTGCCCTCCGACTGTGACAATTGACACATGTTCCATGCTTGGCACATGTCTTGAATTTAGTGGTGCAGCGTTTCTTGACCAGGTACCCAGGCTTACCAGATATCCTGAGGCAGGCTAGAAAAGTCTGTGGCCATTTCGGGCGTTCATACAATACCAGTGCCCAGCTGGCTGACATCGAGCGGGAATTCAACCTGCCCAAGAACCGCCTCATTTGTGACATGCCCACCAGTTGGAACTCAACGTTGGCAAAGCTGCAGTGACTGCACGCATAGCAGAGGGCCATCAATGAGTACCTCTATGAGCATGGCACCAGGACAGGCTCAGGGGAGCTTGGCTTTTTTTTTGCCACGTCAGTGGCTGATGATCAAGGATGAATGCACTGTCCTGTCACCATTTGAGGAGGCCACAAGGATGGTGAGCAGTGACAATGCATGCATCAGTGACACTGTCCCACTAATATTCCTTCTGGAGCACACGCTTTGTGGAATCATAGACAGGACACTTGAGGCAGAACAGAGGGAGGAAGAGGAGGACTTCTTTTCCTCTCAAGACCCCCTTTATGCAGAAAGCATTCCTGCAGAGCCGCCAAACACACGGAGGAGGAGGAGGAGGAGAAGCATTGTGTCAGCATGGATGTGGAGTATAATACGCAGCAGTCTTCAAGGGATCATGGTTTTCAGGCCCCAGAAGCCCAAGGAGTTGTACGTGGCTGGGAGGAGGGAGTTCCTGATAATGTCATCCTCAGTGACCCAGAGGACACCTTTACCAAGCCTGGGAGGTTACCATTTCCTGCTGCTGTTACTGGACAACGTGTTTCTGAAGCTTCGGTCGTTCAGAGGCAGAGTAGTAGAGAAGGTGGCCAACTGAGAGATGCCTTTAAAAAATGTTTCAGTCCTCAGCACCCAAGCCTGATAGGTTCAAGCACCCATCGTCATCATCTGCATTATATGGTGCAGGAATATATAGGGGCAAGAGCAGACTTGCAGACCTTTCCAACTGTACATCCACTTAGTTACTGGGTCTTGAGGATAGACCACTGGCCGGAACTTGCTCAATATGCAATTGAGCTACTGTCCCGTGCTTTCTGATTGGACATTCAGTGCTGCTGGAGGGTTCGTAACCGATCAAATTGCGCACCTGTCTACAGACTCGGTTGATAGGCTCACATTTATAAAAATGAATCAGTCCTGGATCAGCAGCTATCAAGCTCCTGATGCTGATGTGACTGATTAAATTTGCTAGGGATCTGGGATCCCTTGAAGACTGCCACTGCTCCACCCAAGCTCCAGGGGAGGCAACTGGAACAAGAGTCTGCTTCAACTGGAACTTCGGGTGGATCTACACCTTGTAGGCTACCCAACCTCCAGGCCTTAATGAGGCGGTTTGTTTCAAACCATTTCTGGATGGCTCTCCATGGAAAAATAACATCTGAATCTTTGCCCACCTGCTCATGTCTATCTACAATCCATGTCTAAAGGTGGAAATTTTCAGCCAAAAAAGACATTGAGTATCAGTATTCTGTATCATTTTCTGTATCATTTTCTTTTCAGTATTTTTTAATGTTTGTATACTTGTATTTCCATCATGCACATTTACATTCTTGATGTTTCTGGCTGGTCCCATGCTTTACCCTGTTTCTGCCTGTCTCTAGGAATGTAGACTGATGGCTTGTATGTTCTCCATTTATAACAGCCTGTCTTTTGCCTCTTCTTGCTATAATTGCATTTTGATCTTTGTCCACAAGATGGCGGTCTTATTTGGAAGAAGTTCTCCAGGCGGCTGTAATGATGGCCTTTGCCATGTGGGGCGTTCAGCACCAATGTGATATACACTCTGCCTGATGGGCGGTGTTGTTGCAAAATATGGGCTGGCTTCTGCCGCCCGGATAGTCTTTGTGTATACAGTGGTTGCTGCACACACTTAATGCTCAATGAGGCCGCCTGGGATATGTAACACGTCATCCCTGTCCCTTGCCCATGCGCAGTGAATTTCTCGCCATGCGCATAGGGAACCGCGGCTTGTCTGTCCACCTTTGGATTAGGATCAATGTCCGGCTCCACTTTGAAAAAAAAATACTTTGATACACTCCCCCCCACTCTATCAGCAGCACACAGCTGAGGTCATTTACACGACTCAGCTGTGGGTGGGCTATTTATGGAGTAAACCTGCTCCCCTCTGGGCAGATTGGAGCATGGATCCTGTCGGCTGATGCTGGGAGTGCCGTGTTTACTGACAAAACGTTGTTTGTAAGGTAAGCCTGAGACGATCATCTTTTTCTCAGTCACCATTACAGTGATAGGGGCAGCCTGCACTAGGGGGTCATTCTCCTGGTGAATGGGGCTGGAGGGTATGAGGTTCATGCAATTTTTGGCCTATTGCGGGTATATGATTTATATATATATTTTGGCCCCTAAAGGGGTCATTTAACTCTCTGTAGCCTGCATATATTTGATCAGTCAAATGCGCAGTATGATGCATGTTGACCCTACCTTCTTCTAGTGTTCTAAATGGCTCTTACTCTATTATTTAGCTTTATGGCCCTAGGCGCCCCAATATCTGGGTTTTCCATAGATAGGTACACCTACACACAAACTGTTTGATGTGAATCTTATAGCCTGCACATCTGTTATTCCTTTAGATCCTAAATGCCACCCTGCATCCAATCTCAGCCCAAATAGGAACGTGTCCTTCTAATTCCAGGTATGTAGGTGGTGTGGGGACCTTTGTATATGCATGGATGTAGAAATTATCTACATTTCTATTTCTCTCCAGGCTGGCTTTTGAGGGGTCTGGCTTTGGCCGTACTGCTTTACTGTGTTTACCTCTCTCCCAGAAAGTGACTCCGACATTTTTTTCTCGTATGGGGTGTACATACATCTGTAGGAAAACACTACTGTAATTATATGTTCAGCATATTGCTGGCACATTATGAGGCTATTGGGGCTTATGGAATGGAGACCATGCGGGCTGTTATACCTATATTGTTTTTAATCATGGCTTGAACAGATGTAAAGTCACATTATGGAACAATTGTAAGTAACATCTATGTCACCAACATTTCTGATTTATTCAATGCCTGTATGACGGGTATCCGTCTTTGTATTGTATTGATATGTTGTATTTCAACCTAGATACAGTAATTCCCTCTGACAATCCCAGTGAAGAAGGAAGATTTCCGAAACATGTCGGATTGAGATGTTTTCTGTATTGTATCCGTTACCATATGATCCATGTGTGATTACTCCTTCTCATGCCATCGTTATTTTAATATGTATGTCCTTTCATGTACCAATAACATTTTGATAATTTTTTACATAAATCTATTGGATTCGTGCCTTTTAAAGTCCCAAACCCAGGGGTATTCTCTGTCTGTATTAATATAGGGATGTGGCACTGCTTGTGACTCTCGCTAGGCAATATGTATTAAGCTCTCTTCCTGGGAGGATTATGAAGCCAGCCCACAAGTTTTAATTAGCACGCCTGCCAAAATCAGGCATACACTGCTCATATACACAGTGACAGCACAATATATATATATATATATATATATATATATATATAAAATGTTATACACACACACACAACACACTGAAAGTAAATGCTGGCCAAACACAAGTGAAGTTTAGCTAAAAATGTTTAGTTTTAAGAGAATGTTCATTCGAATTCCTAATTGTTACTAAGGTCAAATCAGCATTTGTGTTTGACCATAGTCATAAGAAAATTTGAAGGAGTAGGATAGAAATTTTTTTATCAAACAAATTTTACGTTGAATGTGTTTTTTTATTCTGGAAACACCATTCACTGCAAAATGGAATGGTAAAAGCAATTTGTTTTTAAATACTTTTGAATGACATTTGTCATGTCACAGAATGCACTGATGAGAATTTTTGCACAAATTTTCGTACAAGCATTTATTCGAAAATCTTCTAGTGTGTAGTCACAGTTTTCATGCCTTGAAGGACAGATGCTTACTAATCAAAACAAGGTGGTCAGGTTGAAGGGTTCCCTACTTTCAAATAAAATATTGATATGGGACACATTATATAAAAAGGTTTTAGGTAACACTTTACATCTTAAAAAATAAATTATTAGTATGAAAAAAAACTATTATAATTAAAATATGTTATTATGAGTAAACAAAATGACAACACACATTTAAAACTATTAAAAACAAAAATACCGGTAATTGTAGAGCCCTCCATATGAGCTACAGTGGTTCAAGGTGCATCTGGAGGTTTGATTTTTAGAAATCCATACATCTTTAGTGTCCTTTGGTATATAATCCTTCCAGTTATCAAGCACTCAGGCACTCAGTTATCAAGCATATCTGAAAGAAGTGTCAATTAAACCTTCAACGGCTTTTGCTAGAAGGACTATTATTTTTTCAATATCACAGTCTCAATTTCAAAGCACAGCATATCAGGAATATGAGAATGTCATTCATAGATCCACATACAGTATCTCACAAAAGTGAGTACACCTATCACATTTTTGTAAATATTTTATTATATCTTTTCATGTGATAACATTTCAGAAATGACACTTTGCTACAATGTAAAGTAGTGAGCGTAAGCTTGTAGAACAGTGTAAATTTGCTGTCTCATCAAAATAACTCAACACACAGCCAATAATGTCTAAACCACTGGCAACTAATGTGAGTACACCCCTAAGTGAAAATGTCCAAATTGGGTCCAAAGGTTCAATATTTTGTGTGGCCGCCATTATTTTCTAGCACTGCTTTGATCCTCTTGGCATGGAGTTCACCAAAGCTTTACAAGTTGCCACTGGAGTCCTCTTCCACTCGTCTATGATGACATCACAGAGCTGGTGGATGTTAGAGACCTTGCACTCCTCCACCTTCTGTTTGAAGATGCCCCACAGATGCTCAATAGGGTTTAGGTCTGGAGACATGCTTGGCCAGTCCATTACCTTTACCCCCCGCTTCTTCTTCTTCGCAAGGCAGTGGTCGTCTTGGAGGTGAGGTTGGAGTCATTATCATGTTGGAATACTGCCCTACACCCCCAAAGGGAGGGGATCATGCTCTGCTTCACTATGTCACAGTACATGTTGGCATTCATGGTTCCCTCAATGAACTGTAGCTCCCCAGTGCCAGCAACACTCCTGCAGCCCCAGACCATGACACTCCCACTACTACATGCTTGACACCATCTGAACCAAACAAGTCTATCTTGGTCTCATCAGACCACAGGACATGGTTCCAGTAATCCATGTCCTTAGTCAGCTTATCCTCAGCAAACTGTGGGCTTTCTTGTGCATTATCTTTAGACTAGGCTTCCTTCTGCGATGACAGCCATGCAGACCAATTTGATGCAGTGCGTGGCGTATGGTCTGAGCACTGACAGGCTGACCCCCCACCTCTTCAACCTCTGCAGCAATGCTGACTCATACCTCTATTTCCCAAAGACAATCTCTGAATATGACGCTGAGCACGTGCACTGAACTTCTTTGGTCAACCATGGCGAGGCCTGCTCTGAGTGGAACCTATCCTTATAAACCGCTGTATGATCTTGCCCACCGTGCTGTAGCTCAGTTTCAGGGTCTTGGCAATCTTCTTATAGCCTAGGCCACCTTTATGTAGAGCAACAATTCGTTTTTTCAGATTCTCAGAGAGTTCTTTGCCATGAGTAACCATGTTGAACCTACAGTGATCAGAGTGAGAGTGAGAGCGATAACATCAAATTTAACACACCTGCTCCCCGTTCACACTTGAAACCTTGTAACACTAACGAATCACATGACACCGGGGAGGGAAAATGGCTAATTGGACAATTACACTTAGGAGTGTACTCACTTTTGTTGCCAGCGGTTTAGACATTAATGGCTGTGTGTTGAGTTATTTTGAGGGGACAGCATATTTACACTGTTATACAGGCTGTACACTTACTTTTTTACAGTGTAGCAAAGTGTAATTTCTTCAGTGTTGTCACATGAAAAGATATAGTAAAATATTTACAAAAATGTGAGGGGTGTACTCACTTTTGTGAGATACTGTATCTCCATATATATAAAGTGTGTATATATGTACACTGAGCAAAATTATAAACGCAACACTTTGTGTTTGCCCCAATTTATCATGAGCTAAACTCAAAGACTTACTTTTTCTATGTACACAAAAGGCCTATTTCTCTCAAATATTGTTCACAAATCTGTCTAAATCTGTGTAAGTGAGCACTTCTCCTTTGCCGAGATAATCCATCCACCTCACAGGTGTGGCATATCAAGATGCTGATTAGACAGCATGGTTATTGCACAGGTGTGCCTTAGGCTGGCCACAATAAAAGGCCACTCTAAAATGTGCAGTCTTACTGTATTGGGGGGGTCCGAAAACCAGTCCGTATCTGGTGTGACCACCATTTGCCCTTTGCATAGAGTTGATCGGGTTGTTGATTGTAGCCTGTGGAATGTTGGTCCATTCCTCTTCAATGGCTGTTCGAAGCTGCTGGATATTGGCAGGAACTGGCACACGCTGTCCTATACGCCGATCCAGAGAATCCCAAACATGCTCAATGAGTGACATGTCCCGTGAGTATGCTGGCCATGCAAGAACTGGGATGTTTTCAGCTTCCAGAAATTGTGTACAGATCCTTGCAACATGAGGCCATGCATGATGGTTGTGGATGAATGGCACAACAATGGGCCTCAGGATCTCGTCACGGTATCTCTGTGCATTCAAAATGATATCAATAAAATGCAGCTGTGTTCATTGTCCATAGCATAGGCCTGCCCATACCATAACCCCACTGCCACCATGGGCCACTCGATCCATAATGTTGACATCCGCAAGCTGCTCACCCACACAACGCCATACAGGCTGTCTGCCATCTGCCTGTACAGTGAAACCTGGGAATCATCCGTGAAGAGAACACCTCTCCACAGTGGCAGATGCCATTGAATGTGAGCATTCGCTCATTCAAGTCGGTTACGACAACAAACTGCAGTCAGGTCAAGACCCTGATGAGGATGACCAGCATGCACATGAGCTTCCCTGAGACGATTTCTGACAGTTTGTGCATAAATCCTTTGGTTATGCAAACTAATTTTTTGCAGCAGCTGTCTTTGTGACTGGTCTCAGACAATCTGGATGTGGAGGTCCTGGGCTGGTGTGGTTACATGTGGTCTGCGATTGTGAGGCCGGTTGGATATAGTGCCAAATTCTCTGAAACTCCTTTGGAGACAGCTTATGGTAGAGAAACAGCTCTGGTGGACATTCCTGCAGTTAGCATGTCAATTGCATTCTCCCTCAAAACTTGCGACATCTGTGGCATTGTGCTGTGTGATAAAACTGCACATTTTAGAGTGGCCTTTTATTGTGGCCAGCCTAAGGCACACCTGTGTAATAATCATGCTCTCTAATCCGCATCTTGATATGCCACACCTGTGAGGTGGATGGATTATCTCAGCAAAGGAGAAGTGGTCACTTACACAGATTTAGATTTGTGAACAATATTTGAGAGAAATAGGCCTTTTGTGTACATAGAAAAAGTCGTAGATCTTTGAGTTCAGCTAATGATAAATAGGAGCAAACACAAAAGTGTTGCGTTTAAACTTTTGCTCATTGTATATTGTGACATTATGAAAGGCAAGGTGATCGATGGATGATATGTGTCGCCTCGCATGCGTTCATTTGCAGTGAACTAAGGGAAAATCCGGACCAGATGTTACCAGCCACCTTAGCAGGGTTGGTTCCGGACCAGATTTTGTGATCCACTTGTGTCCACTAACAGGTGGTATAAATAAGCAGGAGTAGAGCAAAGGTTTGATCTTGCCTGGGACTCAGGAAGCCAAAAAAACCTGAGAGAGCTGCTGAACTGAAGTTTTGCTTTGTGACTGAAACAAAAGTTTGCATTATCTTTGTTTTATGGGTGACTGGGAGAAGCCCTTCACCTCTGAGTTAGGAAACCTGGAAATGTTTAGCAAGAGCCTGTATGGCAAGGATTTATTTTCTGTTTTGCTTGTTTGATTTTTCATGCAACCTCTTAAATAAAACTGGCTACAAGTCAGCTTTTAAGAAAAACCTGCCGTTTGGACTAACTTTTTTCCCAGGGAAGGTAATCCCCATTGAGCTAACCCCCACATATGGTGGATTTTTGGCAGGCATCTTCCTTAACAAGTGGAAAGATGGAGGATGTGTTAAAAGCCCTGCTTCAGGCCACTTCAACTCAGCAGGAAACCAATCGCCAGGTCCCACAGGCCACTGCAGTGTAGCAGGAGGCTAATCGCCAGGCCATTGCAGCCCAGCAGGAGATGAATTACCAGTTTGCAGAGGCTCTGGTGGAGTTAAAGAAGGGGTCCGCAAGTCCTTTGCCGGTGGAACAGAAAATGGTGCGTGCCAGCTATTACCTGCAGAAAATGACACCTGCAAATGATGTGGAAGCTTACCTAGCAACTTTTGAAAGAGTCGCTGTTCGAAAAGGATGGCAAAATTAGCAATGGGCAGGACTGCTAGCACCCTTTCTGACAGGAGAACCTCAAAAGGCCTATTATGACCTGGAACCAGGTGCTGCTCAGGATTATGAGACACAAAGCTGAGATGCTTGCACGCCATTGCAGTCCGGGCTCAACGGATACATCGGTGGTCATACAGTACTGACAAGCCACTCCATTCCCAAATGTTTGACTTAATACACCTCACCAAGAAGTGGCTGCAGAGACTTTGCTGGGCCCTAAGATTGTGGAGCATGTGGTCATGGACCATTATTTACGTGCGCTCCCTGTCACTTTGAGGAAGTGGGTCAGCCATGGGGACCCTAAGATTGCAAACCAGCTGGTGGACCTGGTAGAGAGATATATGGCTGCTGAGGACTTGTTGAACCCATCCGTGTCCCACTCCAATGTCTCTAGTGATGAAAAAACACCCAAAGGATCCAGTAAGACTGTTCCAGGGTTCAAGGGCATGGGGAAAAAGTAAAAGACTGTTGCCACAGATAAAGAGACTATGGGCACAGGACCTGGAGACTTGGCAAATAGGTCAGGAAGGTCTCTGAGGCCGTTTAGAGGACTGGGTACAGAACACATAAAATGTTATCGCTGCCATGCGGTCATATTGCTGCTAACTGTTCCCTAAATGATGAACCAATGTAATGTGATAATGCTTACTTACATGCATGTCTCTTTTTGCACAGGTGGTATGTACTGCATCATGTCAGGGACGCATGGAAAAATAAATGTGTGTGTTTTCAGTTGATTGGAAGCCAGTCACTGCTCTGCTAGATTCTGGTTGTAAAATTAGTCAAAGGTGATTTTGTGAATTCTGCAAAGTTACACCCTAGCATTATTGGGGTGATTTGTATAAATGGTGACACACGTGACTATCAGACTGCGGTGGTTGAGCTTGATACCCCTTGGGCCACCATGACACATAAAGTGGGGGTGGCACCTTCACTACTTCATGAAGTCCTAGTGGGGAGACATTTTCCACACTTTTGGAATTTATGGGAAAACAAAAGGAGTCGGGAGGACAGAGCTCCCCCTGCTGAGGAAACACCGGAACTCACTCCGGACCCTTTTTATTCCAAAATTGAAAGGGAAACTTTTGGTGTGTCCAACGGAGGGGTAGAACCTTTTCCTCTTTCTGTAATGGTTGGGGAGCAGGAGGAGCTGGATTCCAGCCCCCAGCTTGAGGATAATGAACAAGAAACTATCTCTGACTCTAATAATGAGAATGGACACAATGTAGTGTCTTGACTTAGAAGTCAGGAAAGAGGATTTTTGTATGGAACAATTAAGTAACTCCACTCATTAGAGCCAGAGAAAACATTAAAATGATTGATGGCAAACCTGTTGAACCCAATGTAGGGGTGTCTTTTCCCTACATGGCTCTTAAAAATAACTTGGTGTGGGGCGAATGCGCGGATCCGTCTAAGATGGCCACTTAGACTCGGAGCTCCGTGCCACCGCGAGAGATTTAGACCCGCTGCAGCACACTGGACCACTACACAGACACGGCAGACACTCTGCAGGATAGGGGAACATCCCAGGATGCCCCCCATGTCAGCCTTCTCGGCCAGGAGAGACCTGACACCGCTGCTGAACTCGGCACAACTTTCATCTGGTCGTTCCAAGATGGCAGCTGCTCAACCATGCGGCCTACCACCAGCAGAGGAGGACTCCATAGAGGACAAGGAGGAAGAGCAGGGGCTGGGGAATCAGCACACATTCACCCCCCCCCCCCGGAGCGGAGCAGTAAGTACCCCTTCTGATATGGCCTCACTGGCCTCTACTGAATCATTTATTTGGCGGTCTATGGGTAATTACGCACTCTCCCCTTTGAGTGATATAACTCACTCACCAGCCATGGGTAACCAGAACATGTAGATTCCCCTAACCTACCAACAGACATCCCATCTATGATGTCTGCTTTTTCTGTTATGCTATCTAAAGGATTGGCACAAAACGCTGCTCAGATTACATCTGCAATACAGGCGGATTTGCAATTACTGGGCAACAGAATTGATTCCATGGAAAGGAAAGCGGATCAATCCATTGCTAAAATCAATCAGAATTCTGCCAGGATACAGGACCTCCATGTTCAATTAGAGACTGCCTTACACAAAAATAGATCTAGGCAATATAATTTTAGAATCAGGGGTCTCCCCGAGTCAGTTAAAGAGGTTCAACCAGCAGTTCAAACATTGGTTAAGGGCCTAATCCCTGAAATATCTGACAGTCAGCTGGAACTGGACAGGGCTCACAGAGCTCTCCAGCCCCCCCGAGTTGACGGCCTACCACGGGACATCATAGTGAAGCCTTACTTCTATTCTGTGAAAGAACAGGTAATGAGACTGGCTCGTAATTCTGATAATCTTCAAATACAAGGCCACCCAATACAATTTTTTTTTTCTGTTGCCATACACAGTAGAGAAGAGGCGTGCCTTGAAGCCTTTGATTCAAGTGTTAATACAGAAAGAAATCAAATACAAATGGGCATTTTCCATTGAGACTCAACTTTTCCTACAACAACAGACCCTACGGTTTTTCTTCATTTATGGAAGGAGAGAAACTCCTGTTACACCTGGGCCTGATTTCACAGGAAATGACTTTAGCCACCACCAGTAAAGCCCCTTCCACAACCACAAAAAGTCCGCTCACCGCCTCATGGCAGAAATGGCAGAAGAAAAAACCGAAGGAGGCACAACCACCTTGAAAGGATCTACATACACTCAGGGATCTGAGACATTACTCCTTTCTACTTGGTTTTTGTCTTCCCAATAATTTGTTCTTATCCCCTTGAGATGGACAATGAATTAGGGAAGAGTAATTCCCACGATTAAGTGGGAAATGTTCTGACAAACTGTTACCTTTATAACAAAATGTTTTATTGTTCTAATAGTTTTTTTTTCTCCAAATACCCCTACTGCATTTTTTGGTCAAGCTTTCACTAGCTATACATGTCAGGTTGGGGAATATAGCTCCCCTCCACTCAACTGCCCCCATTTTTGATGGGTAGGGGTGAAAGAGTGCTTTTCATACTGGCGATTTTATGGATCGCATGTTTAAACACAATCCTGTTGGTTTTAAATAACCTTGAATAATGTGATCTATAGTGTTGAGCGAACCCGGACTGTAACGTTCGGGTCCGTACCGAACTTTTGGGTGTCCGTGGCACGGACCCGGACCCGGACATTTCAAAAATCGTTCGGGTTCGGTCCGGGGTTCTGCTATTTTACTCCACGTGTTGAGAAGCTGCAGGGCAGCCAATCAACAAGCGTTTCACTGGTTTGCCCTTAGAAGCCATCACAGCCATGCCTACTAATGGCATGGCTGTGATTGGCCAGTGCATCATGTGACCCAGCCTCTTTATAAGCTGGAGTCACAGTGCTGCAGTCACATGCTCCTTGGGTTAGTGTAGGGAAAGGTAGCTGACTGCGTGAGGGACAGATTTGAGACATTTTAAGACCTGATCCTGCATCCTGAGATAGATTACTTTACTACTGCTGTCTGTGCTGTTGCTCTGAGGACAGATAGCAGAAATTAGAGATTTCACATACCGCTGCTTTGAGTTG
>BLSH010242374.1:0-11606 GCA_018402905.1 Glandirana rugosa
CGAACTCTGCGACCAGTCTGGGGGACCCCCTGTCTATGATCCTTTCCCCAACATCCCCAGATAGCCCCTCCAGGGACTCTCCTCCCTTGCTTGCTTGCTCCAGCTCCACTGGGATGAACATAGGGTAAGTTATGGCCGGTATTTCAGGGGCCCCGGATTCCTGCACATTAGTACTCATGGTACCCAGGTCTGCAGCCAGGCCTCGGGCCACAATAACCTCTTTCTCTCTTCCTCTGATATTGCAGGGGAGTCGCTAGGCTGCAACTCCTCCCCGCCTTTGGGTAGCGACACCAGGCCCAGCTGCGGAACACATCTCCCTGATGGCAGGTCCACTTGGCAGTACTGTGGCCCCTGCTGCATGGATGCCAACCGAGTGAGTGGCTCATCACAATAGCCGCATCGGGCCCAGGCAGAGACAACCGCAGTCGGAATCTGGCAGTCCGGGTAGATCAGGCATAGCTTATCCGACAACCAGGGCAGCGCTGGCAAGGGACGACCACCTTCCACCGTCTTCCTATTCTGTGTGGTGTCTGCTGCAGGCTGCAAGCGCTGAAACTCTTCCAGGGTGTGTCGCCGCCCCCACGTTACCAGACGAACTGGGGCCAAAAGTCCTGATAAGCAGGCTTGCAGCATGTCACATAGCTGTAATCGCTTGTGTGAAGGATGAATCTTTGCAGGTACGCTGACACTGGCAGAACTTGTCCTGAATTCCAGTTAAATCCGTATCGGCAATAAAACAGTTTACATATTCCTCTGACTCAGTTCTCTTGTGGTTGCTATGGGCAACAACTGGCAGCCTTACAGGTAATCCCAGAAAACGAGCACCCAAATGTAGCCATGTACTCCCTTGAGAGTGGCTGGTAGTAGTGGTTCGCCTTATAGCTGCCCTCAATCGCACCATATATCACACATCCGGAGACACTGAACAGGTCGGCTCTTGTTTTTGTTGTTTTATTTAGGGGAAATAACTTGGATGGGGATAAGGGATGACTGTGGGATGCCCAGAGAATTATGGTACATGAACTCCATACACAGTCCTGTATATACACACTTGCACTGCAGACTATCCTTCTGCAGATTGTTACTCCTCACAACTCTCCAGCACTCAACTTGCTGACTGTTTTTTTCGACAGTTCTCTCTTTAACACAGGACTTGCAGATTATCACTCCATTACTTCTCTCCAGCACATCACTTAGTTTCCAGCCTGAAAGGAAATTTATCAAGCTTCTTTACCATGGCTAGCACATGGTGAGGCCTACTCTGTATTAGCAGGACCTCAGGAACACCCTTTACAGGCCAGGGATCACGGGCCCCCGAATGTATAACAAAGTACTTGAGTGCCAGCTGGGCTTTTGATGGACTACCACTCCCAGCCCATCCTTCTTCCAGGTCCCTCCGACCTACTTTTCTTTAGTGACACTCCTCCTGCTTGGCTCCCAAGGCTTCCACAGACTGTCCACTATTCCTCTCCCAGCCTGATCCAGCACTTTCTCCTCCAGCTCACAGGGACCGTCACTCACCAAACCCGGTGGTTCACTTTAAAGTCTCTCTCTGTGTAGCACCTCCGCTGTTCCCCTGTGCGACTCCAGGAATCACCACCACTCCTGGCTGCACCCGAACCTCCAGGCCTCAAGGTCATCCCCCAGATGGGGGCGACCTCCCGGGTAGAGGCCTCCACAGCACCTCTGCTACATCTCCAGACTTCCACCCGACATTCCTACAGATTGAGCTGACTCTGAGTATTTATGGAGGCCTGCCCCCTGCCAATCCAGCTTGGGGATTGGTCAGGGCTCCTTAGAACACCTCAGATGGTTCCACCTATCTCTCAGCTCTCTGACCAGAAACCCTCCTCCAGGTTTCTAGAAACAAGTGGGAGGTCCTGTTGACCTCATCTGTTGAACCAACTCAATCCTCCCTGAGCCACTCCTCCCAACCCAGATCAAAACATTCAGGCCTGAGTAAATTTTACCTCACCTAGCAAAACCCTGCTAGAAAAACCCACCTACACTGTTAAGTACCTGGTAGTGAGCCTGACGGTCGGGGGTGGCCTCTCCTACGACTCCGGTTCGTGGGACCGCTGGAGTTGGGAACAGCGGCCACAGGAGCACGGTGGGGTAAGAGTGCCTGTAGGAGTCCAGGAGTATCCGTCAGCAGCGGACAGGAGATGTGCTGGAAGGGTGCTGATGTTTAGAGCAGGATACTTGTTGGGACCGGATGGTCGCAGGCACAGTAGCAGAGTCAGGGACGAGCAGGGTCGGCAACGGGCAGGCAGCAGAGGTACAGAAGGATGAGGCGGTCGGATGGTCGTAGGCAAGCCAGGGGTCGGTACAGGCAGAGTTCAGGCAAGGTCAGGCAGGCCGGGTCACAGGAATCAGATAACGGGTAGCAGAACACTCAGGAAAACAGGGCACACGCTGTAGATCAGGCAGCATCTGCTTACAGGAAGCAGGAAGTTTAAATAGAGCTGTTCCTCTAAGAATTAGAGGAAACCACAACCAAATGCTATTAACCCTCCGCACCATCTTCTAACATACACTATGGGAGCTCTACACTACTATACATTGTCACCATACTAATGAAGCTGGCTGGGAACTGACACTGACTTCACCAGTGACACCAATACAGTGATCAGTAATAATATTATACACTGTCACTGTACCAATGACAATGGCTGGGAACTGACACTGACATCGCCCATTGGTCACCAATGTAAGGGACTACTACACTGACCGCTGATATAAGGGGGTGCTTCTCCCGTTAGCCACCAATGTAGGGGGCCACTACACTGACCACTGATATAAGGGGGTCCTTCTCCCATTTGTCACAAAATGTAAAGGACCACTACACTGACCATTGATATAGGGGGATCCTTCTCCCATTGGTCACCAATGTAAGGGACCACTACACAGACCACTGATATAAGGGAGTCCTTCTCCCATTAGTCACCAATGTAGAGGACCACTACACTGACCACTAATATAAGGGGGTCCTTTCCCATTGGTCACAAAATATAAGAGACCACTACATTGAACACTGATATAAGAGGTCCTTCTTCCATTGGTCACCAATGTAAGGGACCACTACACTGACCAATGATATAAGGGGGTCCTTCTCCCGTTAGTCACCAATGTAGGGGAACACTGATATAAAGGGATCCTTCTCCCATTGGTTATCAATGTAAGGGACCACTACACTAATTTAAGGGGTCCTTCTCATTGGTCACAAAATATAAGAGACCTCTACACTGAACAGTGATATAAGAGATCTTTCTTCCATTGGTCACCAATGTAAGGGACCACTACACTGACCAATGATATAAGGGGTCCTTCTCCCGTTAGTCACCAATGTAGGGGACCACTGATATAAAGGTATCCTTCTCCCATTGGTTATCATTGTAAGGGACCACTACACTGATATAAGGGGGTCCTTCTCCCATCGGTCACCAATCTAAGAGACCACTGCACTGACCACTAATATAAGGGATCTTCTCCCATTGGTCACCAATGTGAGAGACCACTGCACTGACCACTGATATACAGGCATCCTTCTCCCATTACTCATCCAATATAAGGGACCACTACACTGACCACTGATATAAGGGGGTTCTTCTCCCATTAGTCACCAATGTAGGGGACCACTACACTGACCACTGATATAAGAGGGTCCTTTCCCATTGGTCACAAAATATAAGAGACCCCTACAATGAACAGTGATATAAGGGGTCTTTCTTCCATTGGTCACCAATGTAAGAGACCACTACACTGACTACTGATTAAAGGGGGTCCTTCTCCCATTTGTCACAAAATGTAAGGGACCACTACACTGACCACTGATAAGGGTTCGGTTCTGATTCCAAGTGTGTTGGTTTGGGGTGTGTGGAAAACTCTTCGACCGACCGGGTAATCAAGACACTGACAAAACTTAGAGTGTAGCAAGATTACATTGGTTTATTGTGGGTTAACATGTTATATAGAAAAAACAGGGGCAGCTACGCCCCAGGAAAGCCAATCATTACAGAGTATCAATTTCATGATTAAACATAGATTATATTTTCTATCTGCTCAGTAACAACACATCTGTAGCGGGTTAATATTACATATTGACCACATTTAACACCTCAATAAACAAGAGTTATACATCTGCTCCGTTTCAAGAAGCGAAACTAGACTCGGCTTAACCACAAGCTTATTTTGAGAATAGGTGTTGCGTCTTAGCAAAATTCCCCTTTTGGGTAAACATGAATTCTTATCTTTTAAACACAATATTCTTTTAAAGCATAAAACAAAAGACATAACTCTAACCTACAATCTATAATATGGAAGATTGGTTATGCTGACCTGCTATTTCCCTTATAATCCCTCCTTTGATCAATGTTCTATCCAGAACATAGATCACTCGCCATACCACCTGGCCCTATCTAACAAGGGGGTTTTAATCCTTCATAAATAGGGTTTGGCTTATTCTGCTCCTGTTCTTCAGGTGGTAAGGATTTAAGGAGACTCAAAAAGAAAGCATTAGTAACCAATATCTCTCCATCCTCACAGGGGTCATCATTCTGTCTCGGGGGTGGATATCCGTTTAACCATCTCTCGCATTGTGCCAACATAAAATCGGGGACCAAGTTTTTGAATTCTTCGGTTGGGGTCCTGACGGGGGTTGCGGGGGCGTCAGGGATTTCTTCAACCATGATGCATGGATCCATTGCAGACTCTGGTCAGTCAAGACAGCTGTTCTGGTCACCTTTAGCACTTCAAATGATCCTTGAAAGATTGGTCCTGTCTGTTTCCTTGCAGCAAGTTGCTTAACCAGGACACGGTCTCCTGGCAGGAATGGATGTGAAGGCTCTATGGAAAGAGGAGGAAAGGTGACAGCAACCTTGTCGTAATTTTCAGTAAATGAACTTACCAGTTGTTTTACATGTTCCTCCTGTTGGGAATAAAGATTAGTTTCTTCCCCTGGTATGGACACTTTCTTTTGTATTGGTCTACCCATTAACATTTCATAACTTATCTTTAATGTCGCGGTT
Source organism: Glandirana rugosa (assembly GCA_018402905.1). Taxonomy (NCBI): domain Eukaryota; kingdom Metazoa; phylum Chordata; class Amphibia; order Anura; family Ranidae; genus Glandirana; species Glandirana rugosa. The sequence goes on from BLSH010242374.1 coordinate 5,028, forward strand.
CATTCTTTCAACTATTCCTGCATTTGGGGATGATAGGCTATGTGGAGTTTCCATTGGATACCAAGAATTTTAGTTAGTTCCTGAATGAGTTTTGAGTTAAAAGCGGGGCCCTGATCTGAAGATATTATTTGTGGCAACCCAAACCTACAAATCCAATTATTTATGAGCGCCCTTGCAGTGATCCCCGCTGTCTCTCCTGTGGGAGGGAAGAGAAGGTGTACCTACTGTCTGTTTAGATATTAACATCTTGTCCTTCAAAAAGTTGGCATGCTCTAATAAGTGCTACCAGCTCCACTCGTTAGTCAGAGTTAGCAATCAAGGGTTTTGCTTCAACGACAATATCAGGTAACATTACTACAGCATATCCCGTCCGAAAGGTATGATCCAATGGTCTGGTGCAGCTACCATCCACAAAGACATCCAAATTAGGCTTGTGCAATTCGTTTCGAATTTCGGTTTTACCGAATTTTGAAAAATTTGGCAATTTGGACGAATTCCGAATTTTCAATTTCCGAATTTTTCCGAATTTTTGTTTTTCCGAATCGCGGTAATTCGGAAATTCGCGGTAATTCGGAAATTCGCGGTAATTCGGCAATTTCGTTAATTCAGAAATTCGCGGTAATTCGGCAATTGCGGTGATTCGGAAATTCGTCAATTGGAACAGACGAAAATCCGAAATTCGGAAATTCGGAAATCCAAAAATTGGAAAAAACTAAGAATATTTGAAATAATAACTAACTAATAACTATTAAATTTTAGGTATTGGAATTTCCTTTGAAAGTTTGGCTGTTAATGAACTTAATATGAAATTTAGCACTAATAGTCATACTTTCAAAAAAATTTCAATACCTATATTTAATAGTTATTTATTATTATTTCAAATATTCTTTTTTATTTCTGAAATTCGGAAATAAGGAAGAACATTAGAAATAATAAGTTATTAATTTATAATTTTTACTTATTATAAATTATAATAAGCTATTATTATTTCAAATGTTTTTCCTTATTTCTGACCTTTGCAGTGTGTGACTGCATATATGCATACTGTATGTATGTGTGTGTGTGTGTGTGCATACTGGGTGTGTATATACTGGGTGTATATTGGATGTATATTGTATGTATACTGTGTGTTTACATACAATATAAGCACAGTATATACACACCCAGTATGCACACACACATACATACAGTATGCATATATACAGTCACACACTGCAAAGGTCAGAAATAAGGAAAAACATTTGAAATAATAATAGCTTATTATAATTTATAATAAGTAAAAAATAAATTAATAACTTATTATTTCTAATGTTCTTCCTTATTTCCGAATTTCAGAAATAAAAAAGAATATTTGAAATAATAATAAATAACTATTAAATATAAGTATTGAAATTTTCTGGAAAGTAAGACTATTAGAGTTGAGCGAACCCGGGCTGTAAAGTTCGGGTCCGTGCCGAACTTTGGGGTGTCCGGGACCCGAACCCGAAACCGGACTTTTCAAAAAAAGTCCGGGTTCGGGTCCGGGGTTCTGGTAATTTTAATAAAAGTTCAGAAAATTGCTGTAAAAAAGTCCTGGAAGGTCCTAGAGGTCTGAAAAAGGATGGAAAATGGGGGTAAGGATGGGACAATTGCCCTACAAAGAAATTGGGATAGGGAAATAACTAAAAGCATTTTTTTAAAAATTTCAAAAATGGAGGTGGATTTGGACCATCTTCAAACTGTGTCTGAAAAGTATTAATTAACGGTAGAAGCCATATCACTGTTCTAAAATCATCTTCAAACTGTGTCAAAAAAGTATAAATAAGCAGGGAGAACCCATATCACTGTTCTGCAAGCATCTGGAAACTGTGTGTAACACTTTAACTAAAACCGGGAGGAACCATACTACTGTTCTGCAAACATCTGGAAACTGTTTAGAACACTTTACCTAAAACCGGGAGGAACCATATACCTGTTCTGCAAACATCTGGAAACTGTTTAGAACACCAGTACAGTACAGTGTCATCATGACTGGTGTGAGGTGATCAGTGTGTCACCAGTGCAGTACAGTATCATCATATGACTGGTGTAAGGTGATCAGGGTGTCACCAGTGCAGTACAGCACCATCATATTACTGGTGTGGAAGTGATCAGGGTGTCACCAGTACAGTACAGTGTCATCATATAACTGGTGTGGGGTGATCAGGGTGTCACCAGTACAGTACAGTGTCATCATGACTGGTGTGAGGTGATCAGTGTGTCACCAGTGCAGTACAGTGCCATCATATGACTGGTGTAAGGTGATCAGGGTGTCACCAGTACAGTACAGTGCCATCATATGACTGGTGTAAGGTGATCAGGGTGTCACCAGTACAGTACAGTGCCATCATATGACTGGTGTGAGGTGATCAGGGTGTCACCAGTGCAGTACAGTGCCATCATATGACTGATGTGATGGTGATCAGGGCATCGCTAGTGCAGTACAGCGTCATCATATGACTGGTGTGGGGTGATCAGGGTGTAACCAGTACAGTGTCATCATATGACTGGTGTGGGGTGATCAGGGTGTAACCAGTACAGTGTCATCATATGACTGGTGTGAGGTGATCAGTGTGTCACCAGTGCAGTACAGCGTCATCATGACTGGTGTGGGCAGGGCCGTAGACAATTTTCTGTCCTAGGGGGGTTCAGCAGCAGGTACCAAGTGTTGAAGGGGGGGTCGGGAGGGGAAACCAAGCAGCACTGTGTGGGTCATTGGAGCCACACAGCACAGAAGCGAGCATGCACTGTGTGCCCCGTAGCGTAGCAAGCAGGGTTGTCATTAAGATTTCACTGACACCCACTGTAGATTGCAAGGGCAGTGTAATTTGATTATGTTGCAGGATCAGGGCCACCTTTCATTTTGATTGAACCCTGGGAAAACATTTTCTTTGCCCCCCCCCCATTCACGATGACTGCTTACTGCTGATTGGTTGCTGTAGGTTAAAGCACATCATTACCACTCACTGATTGGTTGCTGGAGGTTACAGCACATCATCTAACTGCCTGCACACTATGGACTGGGGAGGTGGGGGACTCACCAATAGACAGAAAACTCCTAGAACGTGTTATTAGCAATGAGCAGAGCACAAACACATATGAAAGTAGGGACTGCAGTGTGTGTGAAAGAGGCCTTCATGGTGAAAGGTCTACTTTAAACCAGAGCAGCTTGTCCTGACTCTCATACACTCCATTTGTTGTGCGGATGTATAGCTTGGTTTGAGACTGCATCCCAGTGATGGCCAACCAATGAGGTTTTTAGTGCCTCAACTGCAGCCCCTGACACACCAAAGGGTTGTGCATATCATTTACTGCCAGACATACTACGTGAGATGGTCAGAGACTGCAGGCGTACTACAGGAGATGCTCAGAGACTGCAGGCGTACTACAAGAGATGGTCAGAAACCGCAGACGTACTACAGGAGATGGTCAGAGATTGCAGGCATAGTACAGGTGATGGTCAGAGACTGTAGGCATACTACAGGAGATGGCCAGAGACCGCAGACGTACTACAAGAGATGGTCAGAAACCACAGATGTACTACAGGAGATGGTCAGAGATTGCGGACATAGTACAGGAGATGGTCAGAGACTGCAGACATAGTACAGGTGATGGTCAGAGACTGTAGGCATACTACAGGAGATGGCCAGAGACCGCAGACATACTACAAGAGATGGTCAGAAATCTCAGACTTACTACAGGAGATGGTCAGAGACTGCAGACTACTACAGGAGATGGTCACGGACTGCAGGTGTACAAGAGATGGTCAGAGACTGCAGACGTACTACAAGAGATGGTTAGAAACCACAGACGTACTACAGGAGATGGTCAGAGATTGCAGACATAGTACAGGAGATGGTCAGAGACTGTAGACATAGTACAGGAGATGGCCAGAGACCGCAGACATACTGGAGGAGATGGTCAGAGACTGCAGGCGTACTACAGGAGATGGCCAGAGACCATCCATGTACTGTCTTATCTCCTATCCCTGTACATTGTCTGCTGAACACTCACAATGGTCCTTCCTGATCACCATAACAGGTGCTGTCAGTGTCCCCCCACACCACACATGTCATTTACTTACTGTGTGACAGGTTCCAGACTTTTAGCATGGACTGTACCTCTCCTTCCCACTGATTACAGCTATGGTTGTTAGAGGGTGGAGTGATTGGCTGTTAGGGGGATGTGGAGGTCACATGATGGCAGGTCAGGCAGTGGTTGGTTGGGAATTGGAAGAGATGATGGAGCACCAAACCGGAAACCAAACCGCACAGCTGTAGTCCAACTCCACCCCAGTGGTATTTGGCCGCCATCTTATTTACGGGCAACGCAGGTGAAAGCGGCAGCTGCTTTGTGCCCCACAACAATGACTAGGGCCGGGCCCAGGGCAGCCTCTTCTTTTGCCCCATGTTAAAGACAGCCTTCTGAGGGTGATGCATTGCAGGTTTTCTGCACCACATCCTAGTGTGAACCAGGGCTTATTATTGCCTTTTCAACACAATTAAAAAAGGGCCAGGGCAATAAGGGCAGCAAACAGTCCAGCCTGGCTCTGGCAGCAATGTTATTGTGCCTGGCAAACCCTCAGACCTTTGGCTCTGCAGTCAGCACCACAACATAGCTGACAGAGCCAGGCTGGACTGTCAGTACCAACCAAGCAGTGGAAAATGGTAACCCACGACTTGGGTGATTAGTGAATAATTTTGCCAGTTGCCACAGACCCATTTACCTCAATGGCAGCACAGCAGTGGTGGTAAGTGGTCTGTGATGACCGTCTCTCAGTTAGCAAGCTAGCCAAAAAGGAAAGAGGGAGGCTCAGCTCCTTAGCAGCAGTACTGCCTCCTTGCATGTTCTCTGCTCCATTTTCCTCCAAAGTCCAAGGCGAGAAGTACAGAGTGTAGAGCCGCCCGCTCCACTGTGTCTATGATCTGTCCGCCGGGAAACCAGCACAGCCTGGTCATAACAGCATGACGCAAGTGACTGTGACTGTGTGCCTTTCACCCAACATGCTGCATCCACTTCGCCCGCAATACTGACTGCTGTGCTCCTCTGTTTGTTGTTGCGGTGCTGGCACCATGAGGGACGACAGGGCAGAGACACTTTTTATTTTTGGCAGGAAGCTCTGGGGGGGTTTGAACACCCCAAACCCCCCCCTCATCTACAGCCCTGGCTGGACGAATCGTTTCTAATGATTTAAAATGAAAAATAAAGTCTTCAGCCACTAGATGGAGCCAATTCCTATGATACTTATCATCATCACTGTATCAAACAAAATACAACCAATGTATGTCATGGCTGGAAAAATGATTGTCACCTTTATCCAAGAAATTGTTAAAACAGACCTCTAAGTGTTTGTGAAATCTTCCACCACAAAATGTACTCAGCCAATGAAAGGTAATGACTCCATTTTTATTTTTCTCCTGCGATCAATGGCCAACATGGTACAACACTTCATCCATGTCTTTGGTGATCTCTGATCTCCTTATGAACTGTTTCTTACATGATGAAGATCAGCCATGGAGTATATCTGAGGTGTATATCAGGGGGTGCTTCTTCCCCACATGAGACCTGTGATGTCCAGCAACATTCCTATAGAAGACATTTCCCACACTCAAGACACTAATACACCTCAAGGGATGTGTGGGATCCCTGATTTACAGGAGGACAGGACTTCAGTGAGAAACAATTCCCTCACTCAGGACAGGAAAGTGGCTTCTTATCTGTGTGAGATCTCTGATGTGTATAAAGATGGGACTTCTGTGAAAAATATTTCCCACACTCAGGACAGGAATACGGCTTCTCTCCCGTGTGAGATCTCTGATGTCTGTTAAGATCAGTCTTCTGTGAAAAACATTTCCCACACTCAGGACAGGAATACGGCTTCTCCCCCGTGTGAGATCTCTGATGTATGTAAAGATGGGACCTATCTGAAAAACATTTCCTGCACTCAGGACAGGAATATGGCTTCTCCCCCGTGTGAGATCTCTGATGTATGGAAAGACTGGACTTAACTGAAAAACATTTCCCGCACTCAGGACAGGAATATGGCTTCTCGCCTGTGTGAGACCTCTGATGTTTGTAAAGATGGGAATTCACTGAAAAACATTTCCCGCACTCAGGACATGAATACGGCTTCTCCCCCGTATGAGATCTTTGATGTGTAACAAGGGTTACTTTATGTACAAAACATTTACCACATTCAGAACAGGAATGCAGCTTTTTACCCGTGTGAAGTATCTGATGCATGGAAAGGCTAGACCTACCTGAAAAACATTTCCCGCACTCAGGACAAGAATAAGGCTTCTCCCCAGTGTGAGACCTCTGATGTGAGACAAGTTGTCCTTTTACTACAAAACGTTTCCCACACTCAGGACAGGAATATGGCTTCTCACCTTTGTGCATTCTTTGATGTGTGTGATAAAAGGATAGGTCGGAAAAACATTTTCCGCACTCAGAACAGGAGTACGGTTTTTCCCCCGTGTGAGTCCTTAGATGTGTGGCAATATATGATTTTCTTACAAAACATTTCCCACACTCAGGACAGGAATACGGCTTATCACCTGT
>BLSH010242398.1:0-11171 GCA_018402905.1 Glandirana rugosa
ATTTTGGACCAGAAGGGGTGGATTCTAGGGCATTCCCACCAGGTATGAGCCATTGTGCCCAATAGGTGACAGCCTCTATAGCATAAAGGATCAGCTGTTGAGTAGATGGATGCCAGCCTGGAAGGGGTGAGATACCATCTGGTCAGCACCTTCAAGTTAGCCTCTATTAGAGTGGTGTTGAGAATACCTTTAAAGCGGTAGTAAACCCATCCATTTAGCAGTTTAAAAATCAGTTACATTTCCGGCACGTGCCGGAAATGTAACAGTTCCATCGGTTGTGCTCTAAACCAAACTGTCAAACCATCCAATGGGTGGTGTCATAGCTGATCACATGTGCAGCATCATGGCAGTTGTAGATTAAACAGAGGCCAAGATGGCAGCTTCCTTGGCTGAAAATAATAGGAGGGTTTACTTCCACTTCAAAGGATTTGAATTAGGCTGTCTGCCAGGTCTCCAGGTCCCACTGTCGCTAAAAGTCCGTCTCCCAGGCGACCATATAAGGGACCTTGAAGTAAGGGAGAGTAAGTGATGAGTAGATCACTGAGACACCCCCTTTCTCTTCCATGTGAATGCCTACTATCCAGCTCCCACAGGAAGTAATCATCATTTTTTAGGCTGGAGAGGGAATATAAAGAGAAGCACAGATGGAAGAAACGAAAGAGAGGAGGGAGAAGGGTCAACAGGCCCCAAAAAAAGGAAAGTGAGGGATTAAATAATGGTATTTTAATCTGAGTAAAGTCCCACTTGACAAGGAAGACATTTTGGTACTTAATAAGGTCCTTAAATTCGCCCCAAACCGAAACTCAATAAATTTCAAACGTTTATTGACATTAATAGATTTACACGGCAACTTCATTTGAAAAAATATTTCTTACAGAATCCTATCATCCGTAATGCCATTATCAATTCCACCTTTAAACATAACTTAGAAATGTGTCTTTGTTTAACCCCCCTGGAATTAATTCACATATACCAGTGTTTAAGGACCTAATAACACAGGATATAGAACATCTTACAAGTAAACAAGCTCATGAGGACAAAACTTCCTTTGCTGGTATGAAACGTTTTTAGAAAGAAAGGATTTGATGATCCGCCCTGAGGATAAAGGCGGTTATTAAAGTTGATAGAAGCTCTGGAAGTACGGGTTCGGCCGAACTTACGGACAAAGTCCGGGTTCGGGTCCGGACTTGGCCCGAACTTTGACCCAGACCCCGAACCCCATTGAAATCAATGGGGACCCAAACTTTTAGGCACAAAAATGGCTGTAACAAAGTCCTGGCAAGTCTTAGAGGTCTGCAAAAGGAAGGAAAATGGGGGTAAGAGTTGGACAAGTGCCCTACAAAGAAATGGGGATAGGGAAATAACTTAAAATAATTTTTAAGCTAAAATCACATAAAAAAAATCAAAAATGGAGGTGGATGTGGAGTTGGAGGTTGAGGAGGCGGTGAAAGTGGCGGTGGAGGAGGAGGAGGTAGCCAACACAGTTTTTTTTATTTTTGTGCAAGAAATGCACCGCTGGCCGCAAATGTCGTTTTTAGATTTTTTTTTTTTTTTAAACCAGCCATGTAGATGCACTTTTTAATTTTGTGCAAGAAACAATAATCTGTCCTTTTAAGCAACAGCAGGAACCTCTACCTATAGAACTTGGAGATAATTTTAGATTCTAAAATCATCTCCAAGTTGTACAGGGAAAGTTTCCAGCTGTTGCTTTAAGGGAAAAATTATTGTTCTAAAATCATTTCCAAGTTTTACAGGGAAAGGTTCCAGCTGTTGCTTTAAGGGAAAGATTATTGTTAGAAAATCATCTCCAAGTTCTATAGGCAAAGTGTATTTTAGCCGCATAGAGCCATATTATTGTTAGAAAATCATCTCCAATTTGTATTTGGTTGTGTAATGTCCCCAAAGGGCAGTTTATGAGAATAAGAGATAACTACACCAAAGATACAGATTTTTTTTTAGCAAGCCTCTTTTCTTAGATGCTTTTAGAAAAAGGATATAAGGAGGTTATTCATGAATGACAATTAGGGAAGTGGGGAACATGGACAGAACAAATCTGTTGGAAGACAGAAATAATGTTGACCCCCAAAAAAATGATATGTCCTTTTATTACCAATTATTCCACACAATATCAAATTAGGGGTATCATTAATAAAAGATTGGGCATTTTAAAATCTGATCCTGCTCTTAAAGGATTGCTCCCAGATAAACCTGAGATAATCTTTAGGAGAGCCCCTAACCTTAGGGATAAATTATCCCCAAATGTGATAGATCCACCTAAAAAGCTGAACTTAAAGGTTTCTATCCCTGTAACAAGTGCATGATGTGTGGACTCAGTAACACTAGATTGAGGAAAACTGAGAATTTCACATCTTGCAGTTCGGGGAGATAATACCATATAGACTCCTTTATTATGCGTGAAACACGTTTTGTGGTGTACCTACTGGAATGTGCGTGTCACAAGCAATATGTAGGAGGTTACGCAATCATATGAGACAGCACATCTATAAAATAGGAAAGGATATAAAACATAGTTTATCTCTACATTTCCGCAAATATCACAATTGTGACCCCGGAAGTCTAAAGTTCATGGCTATTTGTAAATTGCAACCCCATTGGAGGGGTAGTAATACGTAGAGTTGAGAAAAGTGGAAATGTTCCGCGCAAACGGATAGATATATATATACACACGTATAAACTATTATTCTGAGAGCTGCTGCCTCCACCGAACTGCACAAAAGTGTAGTTGTACTAATATGGGAAAAATTAGGTGGGAGTGACGCTGCTCTCCTTCTGTGTGGTAGGGGTAATTAGTTCTTATGTTGGTAGTACTCTATAGGGGGTGAGCCCCAGAGTATGATATAACAAAATATAAATAATAAAAGAGATAGATGGACCACTGAGGTTGTGAGAGAAGGGTCAGTAAAAACGAATAATAGTATTTCAAGTGGTGTAATATAAAGGAGGGTTAGTAAAAATATTGTTTGTTAAAAACACCACCCTGGGAAAAACCCCATTGCCGTCATCCCTTAAAGTATAAATTGGTGAAAAGGATCCCCCCACATGGGATTGGGACTTTTACAGACAAACTGAATCATAAATCATATTATATAAAAATATACAAATTTAATGGTATGCATTAAAATTATGCATTACTGCGGTACAGCTATAGTACAACAATGCAAAGATACAAATATTATATACAGATACATGTGATGATTGTTGTTTGTGGAAACTCCGAAGCCCGATGCGTTTCAGGATACTCCCTTCTTCAGGGGCCGTAATTTGGAGAATCACAATTCTATAATATAATATGACATAATATATATGTTTAGATCACATTCAAAAAGACAACAATATTGCAAGGAACCATTACGGACATCTCAAACTATACCTTGGAGAATCACCATGCAGATGTATACAACCATGACATTGTGTAGATATGTTAAAAAAAAAAATTATATATATACAGGCCAGAGGCACAACCCCGCTAAGGCTGTGTAGTCTCACATAGGCTGATAACATCACACGACCCCCATAGTCCCCCATAGTCACCGCTGAGCCTCAAGCCAGCCATGCAAAATTCCTTCCGGGATGTCGAATCAATATCGGTTGCAGCCAATCATGAAAATATCGGGACAACCAGAGATTTAAGGAAAAATATATTATAATAATAATGATAATGATAATGCATGATGCCATATCATCATTAAAAAATAATACAAATTAAATAATAATAAATAAGTATACTATGCTACAAAGTCTTACATAGTGTTTGCAGTTATCATAAGGTGCTGTATATGCAACGCCCTATTTTACTGATGTCTGGGGGGAACTGCAAAGTAAAAAGGGGACAGCCGGGAGGGAGATCTATGGTCTCCCAACCTCTATCCTAATGCAATACTCCCAATTTGTTGTAAAACATTCCTCTATTAGCAATATAATCTCCTCTGAGTGAATTTAAGGAGATTAGTGTTCCATATCTTTTACATCTTAAATTGGTTAGAAAGAGATCATATCTCCTTGTTTTTTTCTATACAGCCTCTGATTGCAATAACAACCATAGCATATAGAGCAAAGCATTACAACGTTGGGATATATAGTATTTATGTGGCATTGTCCTAATGCCCCTAGATTCCTATTTCCGACATATCTTTCCCACTGAAAGGATATCACATATCCCCTAGAAGGGGGATTTGATCCAGTCCCCCTCCCTGGCCAAAGAGTACTCAGCGGATACTTATCCTAAAAAGTAAAACGGGGAACAAGTCCCCACGTACCTGGTAGATTTGGCAGGTGCGCTCCTGGTGTGGTGTGTGTCAGATGGCTCTGCGCAATAGGGCCAACGGCACATGCACTTAAATAACGCCGGCGCCTGCGCAGTAAGAACGAGCGTCCCCTACCTCGTGTTTGCGTAACAAGGGGTGGGACTGTAATGGAGACTCGATACAATGGGAGGGGCAAGGGAGGCGCGATCCAACTGAAGCGGCGAGGCTCCCGAAGCAGACGTGCGCAGCTCCCCCACATGCGGACACCAGGGGGAGTCCCGCACGGCCGCTCCACCGACGCAACGACTCCACCAAAGGCGGGGGGAAGGAGGAGAGGGAGACAGACCGAGGCAGTCCCACCTCCCCGTTGCTTTACTTTCTGATGTTGATCATTGTATCGTGTAACGATACGTATAGTTTGTTGGTCCCTTGCTTTCTCGTGTTTATTAAAGAGTAGATCATGTCGCGTTTGATCTCGCGCTCTTTTGAAAGCTCGTTTGAGACATTTGTGGGAGTAGCCTCGTCTCAACAGTCGCTCCCTTAAGGCCCATGCCTCCGCCCTGAAGGAACCCTCATCCGAGCAGTTCCTTTGAAGGTGAAGGTACTGGCCGTAAGGGATGGACTTTACCAGGGGCGCAGGGTGGGCACTGGTGGCATGTAATATTGTGTTGCCCGCAGTTGCCTTCCTATAGAGGCCAGTGGACAAAGCACCATCCTGGTTCTTTTGAATTGTGAGGTCTAGAAATGTCACCTGTGAATTTCTGTATGTCATGGTGAAAGTGAGATTGAAGTCGTTCTTGTTCAGAGCCAACAGGAACGCATCCAAGGACTGCACATCACCTTCCCAAAAGACCAAAATGTCATCTATATACCTGTGCCATGATGTTATATGAGAAATAAAGGGTGTGAGAGTCTCATCAGAAAAGAGAGTCCGCTCCCATTCCCCCAGATACAGGTTCGCGTAGGATGGCGCACAACAAGTGCCTTATATTGGTCGTTGGACATAATTACAATATTTCCTCCCTTATCGGAAGGTTTTATAGTCAAATTGTGTTTAATTTTCAAATTTTGAAGGGTTTCTTCATCTCGCTGAGATTGAAGTATAGGTCTCGAATGGGGTTTCAATTTTTTAATCTCTTCTGTTGTAGCAGATATGAAAGCTGCTAGGTTTATATTGGATGAGATGGGTGGAAATTTATCTGATTTCTTTTTAAATGCTGTTTTTTCCTGAGGGGGTTTTTTGTCCCTGTCGACATGTTGGTCCAGGAGGGCCTCAATGTCGACAAGGTCATTGAGATCAGAAGGATCTTGTTCCTCCAATAGAGCAAGGAGATCGTCTAGAGCCTGATCTGATTGCTCCATTCTAGATTCATGTGGGGGAGTGACTGTATAATATCTTTTGAATAGGAGTCTTCTTGCAAAAAGATGTAAATCTTTTAACAATTCAAACTGGTCCAGACTTGCACGTGGGCAGTAATTGAGGCCCTTGGATAGTAATTCCAGCTCGTCGGGGTTCAGTTTGTAGTCAGATAGATTTACAATGTTTCGGGTGTCGTGGTGTGTATCGTGATTATTACTTTGGTGCTCAATTAGGGGAGTAACGGAGTTATTGTGTTGTGTGCTCCGAGAGTTGGGTCCCCTAAAGGGGCCGGGAGTTCCATTTGAGATAAGGAGGAATTAGTGTGAGAAGTCCCAGTGTCTGTTAAACCACCACAAATAGAAGCTGAAGATACTGTATTCTGAACACCCAGTTCTGATTGAGAAATGGGGGCCACCAGACCCCCAGGTTTGAACAGTCAGCTTAGTTTCTGCCCCTTCTTAGAAGGGTTTGTCTCTGGGGGTTGTGAAAAAGAATAGACCCACTATCTACTCTCTTGATCAATGCATGGGGAACTTTTTAACTTCTGGGCAGGTCACCTGCTTGGGAAACTCTGACCTCAAGAAGAGGGTCCCAATCCGGTGACAAGCATTGGGGAGAGACACCCCGCATTTTTGAAGGTCTTTTGGGGGGGACTCATTTGGACGGACTCGCAATGTAATGTACTGCGAGTCCGCTCAAATTGGAGAATCCATTCCCAATTTAATATGTTACAAATGTCATAATCTTGATGTTGTCTATATGGAACTGCACACTTTATACACTTGTTGTTCATACCTCAATATACCCTGTATGGCTTTTCTCCCTGTCATTAGGAATGTCATTCGCATTGCTGCATCCTTGTTATGCTGGAATTTTATGATTTATGTAAAAATCATCTGACAATGTTGAAGCTATTATGGCCACATGTCTCCAGGGCTGCTTTGGCCTCTCACTCCGATGGCCCCCGCCCGGCGCACCCAGCCCCCCGGTCCCCAGTGGATCAAGGGGGGCGTTTTGATCTCTGCATCGGTGGGGGGTACGGGGAGGTGGGACTGCCTCGGTCTGTCTCCCTCTCCTCCTTCCCCCCGCCTTTGGTGGAGTCATTGCGTCGGTAGAGCGGCCGTGCGGGACTCCCCCTGGTGTCCGCATGCGGGGGAGCCCTGCACGTCTGCTTCGGGAGCCTCACCGCGTCAGTTGGATCGTGCCTCCCTTGCCCCTCCTATTGTATCAAGTCTCCATTACAGTCCCACCCCTTGTTACGCAAACTCGAGGTAGGGGACGCTCGTTCTTACTGCGCAGGCGCTGGCGTTATTTAAGTGCGTGTGCCGTTGGCCCTATTGCGCAGAGCCATTCTGACACACACCACACCAGGAGCGCACCTGCCAAATCTACCAGGTACGTGGGGACTTGTTCCCCGTTTTACTTTTTAGGATAAGTATCCGCTGAGTACTCTTTGGCCAGGGAGGGGGACTGGATCAAATCCCCCTTCTAGGGGATATGTGATATCCTTTCAGTGGGAAAGATATGTCGGAAATAGGAATCTAGGGGCATCAGGACAATGCCACATAAATACTATATATCCCAACGTTGTAATGCTTTGCTCTATATGCTATGGTTGTTATTGCAATCAGAGGATGTATAGAAAAAAACAAGGAGATATGATCTCTTTCTAACCAATTTAAGATGTAAAAGATATGGAACACTAATCTCCTTAAATTCACTCAGAGGAGATTATATTGCTAATAGAGGAATGTTTTACAACAAATTGGGAGTATTGCATTAGGATAGAGGTTGGGAGACCATAGATCTCCCTCCCGGCTGTCCCCTTTTTACTTTGCAGTTCCCCTCAGACATCAGTAAAATAGGGCGTTGCATATACAGCACCTTATGATAACTGCAAACACTATGTAAGACTTTGTAGCATAGTATACTTATTTATTATTATTTAATTTGTATTATTTTTTAATGATGATATGGCATCATGCATTATCATTATCATTATTATTATAATATATTTTTCCTTAGATCTCTGGTTGTCCCGATATTTTCATGATTGGCTGCAACCGATATTGATTCGACATCCCGGCAGGAATTTTGCACGGCTGGCTTGGCGACCATTGAGGCTCAGCGATGACTATGGGGGTGGTGTGCTGTTAGCAGCCTATGTGAGACTACACAGCCTTAGCGGGGTTGTGCCTCTGGCCTGTATATATATATATATATATATATATATATATATATATATATTTTTTTTTTTTTAACATATCTACACAATGTCATGGTTGTATACATCTGCATGGTGATTCTCGAAGGTATAGTTTGAGATGTCCGTAATGGTTCCTTGCAATATTGTTGTCTTTTTGAATGTGATCTAAACATATATATTATGTCATATTATATTATAGAATTGTGATTCTACAAATTACGGCCCCTGAAGAAGGGAGTATCCTGAAACGCGTCGGGCTTCGCAGTTTTCACAAACAACAATCATCACATGTATCTGTATATAATATTTGTATCTTTGCATTGTTGTACTATAGCTGTACAGCAGTAATGCATAATTTTAATGCATACCATTAAATTTGTATATTTTTTATATAATATATGATTCAGTTTGCCTGTAAAAGTCCCAATCCCATGTGGGGGGATCCTTTTCACCAATTTATACATTAAGGGATGACGGCAATGGGGTTTTTCCCAGGGTGGTGTTTTTAACAAACAAAATTTGAACTAAGGTAGTAGATACCGACTCCCTCCCCCACCACCTTATATAATTGATCAATAAGTGATTTCCTGGCCGGCTGGCTATGAAACATTAATCTTTAATGACATACTACTTTGTTTAGATCCCTTTCTTTAGACTGCAGTTTTTTTTTTTTTTTGGAGGAATTATTAGAAAAGATGTTTCAAGGCAAGGAATGGGAGACATTAATGCAGGGTTACCAGAGGGAATATAAGAAAAAGGAATCTTCACAATCTGAATTAACTTCACTATTCTTCCAACTAGGCAAATTGGTGGATAAGAAAACATCCTATTTTTTACATGTTGAAGGCTTTTCCAGGTATATTAGGGAGAAGATCCACCCCTTTGGTCTGCGGATACAAATTTTTCCCTTGTTGGACGAAATAGACAGCTCCTTTAAGAAAAAATGGGAGAAAAACTTACAATCCTGTTCCAAAAATATGATGCAACTCCTAATGGAGGAGTATCAAAAAAGAATTGGGATGGTGGATAAGGAAATAGAACTAATATACAAGAAGTTGGAACCCTTTAAAGGCCTGAATATGTTTAAAGAACAGGAGGAGAAGGTGAAATTACACCTAGATAAACTAACTCACAATTTTCTATCCACTAAGGAAAAGAAATTTTGGAGGGATAAATTATCCTTCCAAAAAAATAGAGCCTATAGATGGCAACAAGCGAAAACTGGGGCATATATACAGAAAAGTAATAAGTCTCAATCCAATTATGAATATGGTTCTATGTCTTCTCTTAATTCTTCACTATCTTCATCTTCCTTCCCAAAGCACCGAAAACAAAATGGGAGAGGAAAAAAGACAAAACGTACACCCTCAGGAGGCGACTCCTCAACTAATAAGAAAAGCACTACAGCATCCACCCCTTCTCGTCAACCCTCCATTCTGTCATCTTTTCACTCATCGGGTAATGGTAACGCACTGGGTGTTCAGAACACAGTATCTTCAGCTTCTATTGGTGGTGGTTTAACAGACACTGGGACTTCTCACACTAATTCCTCCTTATCTCAAATGGACCTCCTGGCCCCTTTAGGGGACCCAGCTCTCGGAGCACACAACACAATAACTCCGTTACTCCCCTAATTGAGCACCAAGTAATAATCACGATACACACCACGACACCCGAAACATTGTAAATCTATCTGACTACAAACTGAACCCCGACGAGCTGGAATTACTATCCAAGGGCCTCAATTACTGCCCACGTGCAAGTCTGGACCAGTTTGATTTGTTAAAAGATTTACATCTTTTTGCAAGAAGACTCCTATTCAAAAGTTATTATACAGTCACTCCCCCACATGAATCTAGAATGGAGCAATCAGATCGGGCTCTAGACGATCTCCTTGCTCTATTGGAGGAACAAGATCCTTCTGATCTCATTGACCTTGTCGACATTGAGGCCCTCCTGGACCAACATGTCGACAGGAACAAAAAACCCCCTCAAGAAAAAACAGCATTTAAAAAGAAATCAGATAAATTTCCACCCATCTCATCCAATATAAACCTAGCAGCTTTCATATCTGCTACAACAGAAGAGATCAAAAAATTGAAACCCCATTTGAGAACTATACTTCAATCTCAGCGAAATTTGAAAATTCAACACAATTTGACTATAAAACCTTCCGATAAGGGAGGAAACATTGTAATTATGTCCAACGACCAATATAAGGCTATGTGCTTAAAGATCTAACAAAATGAGAGATGGTACAGACCTATTTCACGTACCCTGATAGAAAAGCATTACTGTAAATTTTATGCCTTGAGAGATGGCGCTTATGCACAAGGCGTCATTGATAAGGACACTTGGGGCTATATTTGTACGGAGTACCCAAAAATCCCCACCTTCTATAGTCTACCAAAACTACATAAAGACATGGTGGATCCCCCGGGGAGACCCATCATTTCAGGGAACGGATCAATAGCTGAAAATCTAAGTAAATACATCGACACATACTTGAGGCCATATGTAATGAGTTTACCCTCATATACCAAGGACACCATTCACCTGCTACAACAAATTGAAGACATCCAACTCTCCCCACATACATACCTAGTAGCTATAGATGTGGAAGCACTTTATAGCTCAATCCCACATCATTTGGGATTGGCAGCTATAAAACATGTTCTGTCACAATCCCACAAGGATGACAAAAAAATCCGCAATTTAATTGTGGATGCATTAGAATTCATACTCCAACATAATTCTTTTTCCTTCAATGGCACCTTTTTCCTCCAGATACAGGGGGTGGCTATGGGCACTTGTTGTGCGCCATCCTACGCGAACCTGTATCTGGGGGAATGGGAGCGGACTCTCTTTTCTGATGAGACTCTCACACCCTTTATTTCTCATATAACATCATGGCACAGGTATAGAGTTGAGCGAACCTCTGGAAGTTCGGGTTCTGCTGGTCCGTCCGAACTTCGGGACAAAGTCCGGGTCCGGGTCCGGACAGAACCCGAACGATCGCACGGACAACGAACCCCATTGAAATCAATGGGGACCCGAACTTTTATGCACAAAAATGGCTGTAACAAAGTCCTGGAAAGCCCTAGAGGGCTGCAAAAGGAAGTAAAATGGGGGTAAGGGTAGGGCAAGTGCCCTACAAAAAATGGGGACAGGGAAATAACTGTAAATATTTTTAAAAAAATAAAAACATAAAAAAAGCAAAAATGGAGGTGAATGTGGATCATCTTCAAACTGTGTCTGAAAAGTATTAATTAACGGTAGAAGCCATATAACTGTTCTAAAATCATCTTCAAACTAGGGCAAGTGCCCTACAAATAAATGG
>BLSH010242398.1:36823-50403 GCA_018402905.1 Glandirana rugosa
GGGGTAACAACAACCCCGCATCAGCGAAACGACCCAGAAAAGACCCCGAGGAAACAAGGGACCTAGGGACGTCTCGGTCCAGGACGCAACATCACCCCAACCACGCCCACCGACTATTACTAGACTCCATCCTAAGGCGAAGAGACCCCCAAACCTTCCTCTCGACGAACGGTAGTAAACAAACCTAAGCATTACAACGACCCTTACGATCGCTTTTCGCATAAAAAACAAATACATCCAGGCTCGTCTGGCGGACCTTCCGAAATGCAAAAAACCTCTGGAGATGGCACCCGCACCAACCCCACTACAACGCAGGACCTGGCTCTGCAGGGATCCAGGGAACAAAGGAGCCCCAGAAAAGACCCAGCAAAGCGACTACGCCCCAACAACAATGGGGATACTCATCCGATCCAGGCTTAAATCAATCCAATCATCCACGCACTAATTGGGTTATTAGGCCGCTAACCTCTTCCCCTCTGCCCGAGTATCAGTACCCGCAAACTTTCACAAGCGG
This sequence comes from Glandirana rugosa, assembly GCA_018402905.1. Lineage (NCBI taxonomy): Eukaryota > Metazoa > Chordata > Amphibia > Anura > Ranidae > Glandirana > Glandirana rugosa. The sequence continues at coordinate 37,338 of BLSH010242398.1, forward strand.
GTTAATACAAACGCACCGATAATAGCTATTGTTCCTAATGCTGAGATCCTTTTTACATTGGTTAACCCTTTCAGTAGCCTGTTGAGCGGACCAGCCGCGCATAGGATTGTTACTCATGAGGAAAAAAGCGAAGTGTAGAAAGAATGTGTTATTGTTATATGCACTAACGTTACCTTCTATTTTTTACAGTCGTTATTCAATCTCTTACTCATACCTTAAGAGGACGGAGACTGCCGATGTTCACCCTAGAAAGTTCAAACTACATCCTCTACTGAACCGTGAGTCCTTCTTGCTTGTCACAGAAACACCATACGAGCACCACGATAGAACCCTTTCCAACCCTTTACATTCATACGGATAATATCCTGGAATGTAAAGGGACTTAGGTCCCCCTCCAAACGCACCAAAGTCCTTAGACATCTCAAGAACCTCCGCGCTGATGTGGCTCTCCTGCAAGAGACCCACCTCGGAGCGGAGGATTTTCACCGCCTGCAAAAGCTATGGGTAGGGAGTGTACATGGTTCGCCAGCGGTAGGCAGGAAAGCCGGAGTCATAACTCTCATACACAAAAAACTACAGCCATCCATCTTAGAGGAAAAAAGTGACTCTTTAGGCCGTCTAGCGACATTACGTCTCCGCTTCCAGTCGAAAGATATTTTGATTTCAAACATCTACGCCCCCAACTCACCAACACTACCTTTCTTCCAGGAGGCCACAAGATGGTTAATGCACAAGCCACACTTACCCCACCTAGTTGGAGGTGACTTCAACACGGTGTACAATCCTACAGAAGACAGGTCCCCCCACAAGGATCCCCGACCACACGCTAATCCTTCCAACACTCCTTCCTTGTTGGAGCGATTCACATCCGACACCAATATAGTCGATGTCTGGCGGATAGCACATCCCACGGAAAGAGAATACTCATTCTATTCTCCACCCCACGGGTCGTTCTCAAGAATCGACTACATATTCACCTCACACTCAGCGTTACACCACGTCAGAGAATCCCACATCCACGACATAGCTATCTCGGATCATAGCCCAATCTCCGTCACCCTATCAGATCTCACAGCACCCACTTCTCCAAGGATATGGAGGTTCCCCTCATACTTAGCAGGAGACACACACTTACAGGAGGTATTGCGCACAACGTGGGAAGATTATTCCAAAAACAACAGACCCCACTGCCCAAATCCTAACCTATTCTGGGATGCGGGGAAAGCCATCCTACGCGGCAAAATCATCGCTTACGCGGCTCACTACAAGAAAAACGCCTCCAAACGGTATACAGACTCGAGCGAACAGTTGAGATTAGCGCAGAGAGCCCTACAACAACACAACACCCCAGAAAACAGAGAAAAATGGCAACTAGCTAAGCAACAATTTGAAACATGGGCAGACCATCTAGACCGAATACAAACCGCACATTGGGATCTTATACTACATAAGCAGGGGAACAAAGCGGGGAAACTGCTTGCTAGATTGAGCAAAGGTCAACATAAGCCTACCCATATCACACACCTGAAAGACTCCTCAGGTAAACTAACCTCCTGCCCGGAGAAAATCAATGAAATTCTCCTACAGTACTACTCCTCTCTATACGCGCCGGACAACCTAGAACCGGGAACAGCAGACTTATTCCTAAATAACCCGACACTCCCACAGATAATACCTGCACAACTAGAAGCCTTGAATGCACCTATTAGCGAGGCAGAAATCGAACAGGCCATTAAAAACCTCTCCAACCACAAATCACCAGGCCCCGACGGCTTAACCGCCGAATTTTATAAACTCACTAAACCCTACATCCCACAAGAACTAGCTCGGGTCTTCAACAGCATTTGGCAAGGTGGCCCATACCTACCAACCGGCCACCAGGCCTACATAAAATTGATCGGGAAAAAAGATAAAGACCCCCAGGACCCTGGATCCTACCGTCCCATCTCCCTACTAAATGTAGATTCAAAACTACTTTCAAAAATAATAGCGTCCCGCTTAGCAAAAATCATGCCCTCAATAATCCATCCCGCACAAGCAGGATTCACTCAAGGCAGAACGGCCACCTCCAATATACGAAAAGTACTAGCAGTTCTAGATTATGCAAAGCTCCACCCAACACAAAATTTAGCCATTATCACCCTCGACGCCGAGAAGGCTTTTGATAATGTGAGCTTCCCCTGGTTATTCCGAGCTCTCGACAAGTTCGGTTTCGTGGGCCCTTTTATGCACTTTATCAGAAGCCTTTATGCAGCCCCACAGGCACAGGTAGTGGCAGCGGGAATAATATCAAATCCTTTCCCCCTACACAAGGGAACCAGGCAAGGGTGCCCCTTGTCCCCACTATTATTTAATATAGCACTAGAACCCCTCTCTCGCTACCTTATTTCCACAAGCCCCCTTCATGGCATTAACATTGGCCATGAGGAGGTTCGGACTGCACTGTTCGCAGACGATATACTGATTTTCACCGCAAACCCACTTAAAGACCTACCAGTTATAATGGATACCTTCAGCCAATTCCGAAAGTGTTCTGGGTTGAAGATAAACTTCACCAAGAGCGAAATTCTTCCCCTCCAACCCAACAACAAGGCTACGTGGATCACGAATTCCCCACTCCCCATAGCCCACCAGCACATCACCTACCTAGGCGTTAACATCGGCAGAGACTCCTCCTCAATCTATTCCCTGAATTTTCCCCCACTAATTTCGAAAATCCTGACACAACTGGAATCCTGGATGAACCTGCCCCTCACGCTCACGGGGAGATGCTGCTTATTCAAAATGATCAGCTTTGCGAAACTGCTATACCCAATGCAAACTATCCCTATTCTAATTAAACACTCAGACCTCCAAAAACTTGATCGTGGCTTGTCAGCTTTCCTCTGGCAAGGCAAAAAGCCTAGAATAGCGCTTTCAAAGCTGCGTCTCCCGAGCAGCGAGGGGGGCCTGGGTCTTCCTCATGTTAGACTATACAACTTGTCATGTGTCATGCGCAGTGGTATGGACTGGCTAACTAGTGCATCGAAATTCACAAATTATAACATTGAATCAGCAATGGTCCACCCATATCAGCTGGGTTCCCTTTTACACTGCAATCCAAATGCCCTCCCTTCTCATCTCAAACACAATCTCTTGGTGAAAGACACCCTTGTGGCATGGAGGAACACAAGAAGGGTACAACGTCTCCCTACCAACCTCTCGCAATTCCTACCTATTAAGGGAAACCCGATGTTCACCCCCTCCACACACCACGAAGCATTCCGCATCTGGGATAGCCGAGACCTTAAAAAGATGAGTGACCTATTTGACCCAACAACCGGTCTGCCATTACCAGCACAATCCACACTACAGAGGTACGATCTGCCGCCTCATCACAACTTCTATATCCACCAACTCACCACCTTTGTGCGGAAACTTTGCCCAAACCCTCGAACGAGATTCCAAGCATCCGCTCTGGACACTATGATACTCAAAAATAGCTTCACAGTCTCACTCATTTACAGAAGTCTTCTCCCATTTTACTCCAAATCATTGGAAACATCCTCTTTAAAAGCTTGGTCAAGGGAACTTGGAATGGAGTTACCCCAGGACACAATCCTAAAAGGTCACAATAGAATCTTGAAGTTGACAACTAATGAGTCCTGGAGAGAGACACAGCTCAAGATACTGCACAGGGCATACATACCCTATTACATCTCACCGTCATCTCCCGAAACCAGAATATGCCCATGGTGCAACATCTCCAACCCGTCACTCACACACAGATTTTGGCAATGCCATAAAATTTCAAACTTCTGGTCACAAGTACAAGCACTAATCACCAAGGTCACCAACCAACCTGCTGACTGTCAACCGACTCTAATGCTGCTTGGCCATCTTCACAACCCTCATCCGAGTCCGACCCTTCCTGAAACTCCGAAGGACACTTGGATACACATCTGCCTACTAGCAGCCCGCAAGGCAATAATGTCACATTTGACACAAACGCTTCCCCCTGACATCACTGAGGTAAAGAGACATCTTAACACCCTTCTCTATAGGGAGTTACTTGATTTTTGGTCCAACAAACAGGGATCACAAAAGCGAATCCACAGAAGATGGAGCTTGTACATCTCAACCACCTTCTCTAAACAGGCTCAAGAAGGACTCAACCCCCCCACACCTCTATAACCTATATCCGAGGCATCGGCAGCCTCACCCGAATGACTCTGGCGATGACTCAGCCAGCCAGGCCTTCGACATACTTCCACAGAACTAGAAACAAAAGAGTCAAGTTCGAATTTAGGAACTTTCCAGCTTAACTAGATCAGATGTGATTTCAAAGTTACTGAGATGACTTAACGCACCTCTTATCTTTGTTTGTTTGTTTTCAGAGGAACTCTGCAATCCAATAACCCAAACTTGCGCCCAAACCCAACTTACAACTAAAGTTCAAATCTCCCTTTCTTTTCCCCTGGACGCAGACTTTGCCCGCCCGGGGCCCCCCCCACCTTTCCCCCATTGGGGGGGGGGGGGTCACGAGGGGGAAAGAGGTCTCTCCTATCTATCCAGAAATATCTTTACATTTGCACCCTATTCTTCAGGAGTTGTCATAAACAACTATAGAACCTGGCTTGCAGGAAATTCCTCTGAAGGCAGTATGTGTGTGTTTCCCCCCCCCTCCCCCACCCCTCTATCACCCCTTCCTCAGCCCACACCCAAATTTTATATGGCTCATACCTTGCATCCCCCCCTTCCCGCCTTCCTCCCCCCTACCCTCTCTCCCTCTCCCCTAGTCTGTCTCAAAAATTACAAAATGTCTGTAAGTGTAATCTTGATATGTTAAATCCCAATAAAAACTTTGAAATAAAAAAAAAAAAAGACTTATTTTCTCTGAGGTCATAACATAGATTGGGATATTAACTGTTTCCTAGATAATAGTTGATTAATTTATTTGTGAAGGATTTATTTCTGCTACTGTTGATTGTATGATTCATGAGTTTTATCTTAGTTGTAGTCTTTGTTATGTCTAGAGATCTCAGAATCAACCTTTATTATAGACAGGGGATTGTGCTGATATAGATGGATATTATTGCTATATGTATGTCGGTAATATCAATATATATACAGTATCTCACAAAAGTGAGTACACCCCTCACATTTTTGTATATATTTTATTATATCTTTTCATGTGACAACACTGAAGAAATTATACTTAGCTACATTGTAAAGTAGTGAGTGTACAGCTTGTATAACAGTGCCAATTTGCTGTCCCCTCAAAATAATTCAACACACAGCCATTAATGTCTATACCACTGGCAACAAAAGTGAGTACACCCCTAAGTGTAAATGTCTAAATTGGGCCCAAAGTGTGAATATTTTGTGTGGCCACCATTATTTTCCAGCACTGCCTTAACCCTCTTAGGCATGGAGTTTGCCAGAGCTTCACAGGTTTCTGCTGGAGTCCTCTTCCACTCCTCCATGACGACATCACGGAGCTGGTGGATGTTAGAGACCTTGCACTCCTCCACCTTCTGTTTGAGAATGCCCCACAGATGGTCAATAGGGTTTAGATCTGGAGACATGCTTGGCCCGTCCACCACCTTTACCCTCAGCTTCTTTAGCAAGGCAGTGGTCATCTTGGAGGTGTGTTTGGGTCTTTATAATGTTGGAATACTGCCCTGCGGCCCAGTCTCCAAAGGGAGGGGATCATGCTTTGCTTCAGTATGTCACAGTACATGTCATTTATTGTTCCCTCAATTAACTGTAGCTCCCCAATGCCGACAGCACTCATGCAGCCCCAGACCATGACACTCCCACCATGCTTGACTGTAGGCAAGACACACTTGTTTTTGTGCTGCTCACCTGGTTGCCATGACACACGATTGACACCATTTGAACCAAATAAGTTTATCTTTGTCTCATCGGACCACAGGACATGGTTCCAGTAATCCATGTCCTTAATCTGCTTGTCTTCGATAAACTGTTTGTGGGCTCACTTGTGCATCATCTTTAGAAGAGGCTTCCTTCTGGGACGACAATCATGCAGACCAATTTGATGCAGTGTGCAGCGTATGGTCTGAGCACTGACAGGCTGACCCCCCACCCCTTCAACCTCTGCAGCAATGCTGGCAGCACTCATACACCTATTTCCCAAAGACAACCTCTGCATATGGTGCTGAGCATGTGCACTCAACTTCTTTGGTCAACCATGGCAAGGTTTATTCTAAGTGGAACCTGTCCTGTTAAACTGCTGTATGCTCTTGGCCACCATGCTACATCTCAGTTTCATGATCTTGGCAATCTTCTTATAGCCTAAGCCATCTTTATGTAGAGTAACCATTCTTTTTTTCAGATCCTCAGAGAGTTCTTTGCCATGAGGTGCCATGTTGAACTTCCAGTGACCAGTATGAAAGAGTGAGAGTGATAAGACCAAATTTAACACACCTGCTTCCCATCCACACCTGAGACCTTGTACCACTAATGAGTCACGTGGCACTAGGGATGGAAAATGGCTAATGGGGCCCAATTTGGACATTTTCACTTAGTGGTGTACTCACTTTTGTTGCCAGTGGTTTAGACATTAATGGCTGTGTGTTAAGTTATTTTGAGGGCACAGGAATTTACACTGTTATACAAGCTGTACAATCACTACTTTACATTGTAGCAAAGTGTAATTTCTTCAGTGTTGTCACATGAAAAGATATAATAAAATATTTACAAAACTGTGAGGGGTGTACTCACTTTTGTGAGATACTGTATATTTCGTTTTTTTGTAAGAGAATCTTTATATATGTGGTCGATGTAGATATATATTTTTATGTGGAGATAAGACGTTTTATTTTATCTACATAAGAGTTTTTAAGTCTAGTATTTAAGTATTTAAGTATCTAGTATTTAAGCTTACTTTTAAATTGCTATCTCTGCCATTGTCTGTTTAGGTGAATAGTGCCTGCTCTTTAGGCTTTATCACTGTTGAGCTACAACCAAATGGCGCTGAGGGTGGATATGCTGTATGCTTACTAGAGATCCATGAGAAAATGGCGCCGGCACCAGAAGTTATGTAATAGTCCACGGGAAAGGGTGCCGGCACATGGAATCGAACATCTATGTCCAAACAGGAAATTCGCCGTGTCCCTTGCGTTCCACGGCCCGAAAACCAGAAGTGACGTGTGATGTATAAGCCCCGCCCTATGCGTTTCGTCATAGGACATCTACTAGGGCGGTCTCCAGTAGACGTCCTATGACGAAACGCATAGGGCGGGGCTCATGCGTCACACGTTACTTCCGGTTTCGGGCCTTGGAATGCAAGGGACACGGCGGATTTCCTGCTTGGACATAGATGTTCGATTCCATATGCTGATATGTGAGTTTTTATTGCTTTGGCTATTATAAATAAAAGTAGCAATATTGCGCAAGATATAGTTTCTTCTTACATGGTTTAACCAAAACGGAGGGGAGAAGGTCAGAAGGTTTCGTTGGATCCCACAAAGCAAGCACCCGTCTGAGGGGAGTGTTTCTAACAGTGGAGTGCAGCAGGGCTTGTATAATCCTACCAAACGTGTACCCCTTCAATGGGGAACGCTTTCTGGTGAGTGGCCACATGTTTGTAGTAAAAGGAGGGGAACACCTGATGCACAGTGTGGAGTTAAAATGCATGCCACAACGAAAATTCACCTCTAGAGTGATTGCCAAAAATTTTGTGGAGGGAAGACCTTTCCGGGAATTTAAAATACAACTTTAGAGACTGTCTTATAGCATGTCTTGGATAGCACTTTCTTGGCATTTTTACCCTTTATGAGTCACTTTGAATGATCTATGCTCCGGACTGTTTTTTGCACATGATTTGCCTTTTTGCACATAATTTATATGTTGTTTGATATGTCACTTTAATTAATTAATAAGGTTTGAATTTATATTTATGGCTTTATAGCAGCACCTCATTTATTTATTTATTTTATGCAGTTTCTGTCACACATGTGATTCACAATATTATGTTTACATACTTTTATTGATTTCATAGACACTTTTGAATAATGTAGTCATTCTTATATTACTCGATTGCACTTTTTGCACTTTCCCAATTTATTGATTTAAAAAAAAAATGTTCATACATTTTATTAGAGTTGGTACTTCATTGCACTTTATATGAGCATAATCATAGAGATATCACAGATTATTTATTTATAATTTACATTCTACCTGCATTCCCTATGTCATTTTTCACATCTAATATTTACCGGCACGCTGGAAATTATTAGTAATATTAAATATTTACTAGCAACACACAGTTGAAAAACAGAGCAGCGCCACATCCACCTTAATACTACTATACTCTACATCTATCCTTCATAGGACCTGGTAACAGTAAAAAGTGTAGTTTATTAATGTCAATGTTTGAGTGGGGCCCTTTTCTAGAAGTTTTTAAAAGAAGGGAAGCACCTCACCAAAATGTTGAATAACATGAATAAGCTCCACTTTTTTGTTATCTCATTTGGCAATTCCCTTGGAGTGCATATATACTGTATATATATATATATATATATATATATATATATATATATATATACACACACATACACTCACTGACCACTTTATTAGGTACACCTATTCAATTGCGTGGTAACACAAATTGCTAATCAACCAATCACATGGCAGCAACTCCACTAGACGCAGTGAAGATGACTTGCTGAAGTTCAAATCAAACATCAGAAAGGGGACAAAAGGGGATTAAATCACTTGCCGACCGCCGACCGCAGTATGACGGCAACAGAGTGGCTCGTTATCGCAAACCGCCATCATATGACGGCGGCTGCGATAACTAGTGCTGTGAGCGTGCACCGCCGGAGGCACGCGATCACACTCACTGTGTCCAGGGGGGGGGCAGGGAGCAGGTAGGATGGACTCGATCGCCGCTGGCTACCCACGATGGCCTCCCGCAGTGAGAGAATGGAGGTCCATGTAAGTAAACACAGATCTCCGTTCTCATAGAGGGGGAAGGGCGGTGATCACAGGCTTCCTCTATATGGAAGCCATGATCATCCCCTGTCCCCAGCCAGGGCAGCCTACACACAGTTAGATGACACCCAGGGAACACAGTTAACCCTTAGAGCGCCCCCTGCAGGTTAACCACTTCACTGCCAATGGGATTTACACAGTAATCAGTGCATTTTTATAGCACTGATCGCTGCATAAATGCCAATGGTCCCAAAAAAGTGTCAAAATGGTCCGACATGTCCGCTGCAATATTGCAGTACCGCTAAAAATCGCAGATCGCCGCCATTACTAGTAAAAAATAAAAACCCCAGAAATTAATTCTCATGGTCCGTAAATGCGGAAACTTTTGCGCAAACCAATCAATAAATGCAGATTGCGATTTTTTTTTACCAAAAAATATGAGGAAGAATCTAAATAGGCCAAAACCGATGAAAAAAATGTTTTTTTTATATATTTTTTTGGATTTGTATTTTAGCAAAAAGTAAGAAATTTGTTTTTTTGCAAAATTGTCGCTCTTCTTCTGTTTATATCGGCGATCAGAAATGACGCAGAGGTGATCAAATAGCACCAAAAGAAAGCTCTATATGTGGGAAAAAAAGGACGCAAATTTCGTTTGAGTATAATATTGCACGACCACGCAATTGTCAGTTAAAGTGACGCATTGTCGAATTTCAAAAAGTGCTCTGGTCCTAAAGTGGGAAATCCTTCCGGGACTGAAGTGGTTAAGTGACTTTGAATGTGGCATGGTTGTTGGTGCTAGGCAAGCTGGTTTAAATATTTCAAAAACTGCTGATCTACTTCAATTTTCACGTACAACCATCTCTAGGGTTTACAGAGAATGGTCAGAAAAAGAGAAAATATCCAGTGAGTGGAAGTTGTCTAGGTGAAAATATCTTGTTGATGTCAGAGGTCAGAAGAGAACAGACAGACTGGTTCAGGATGATAGAAAGGAAGCAGTAATTCAAATAACCACTTGTTACAACCAAGGTATGCAGAATGCCATCTCTGAATGCACAACACAGTAACCTTGAAGCAGATGGGCTACAGCAGCAGAAGACCACACCAGGTGCCACTCCTGTCAGCTAATAACAGGAAACTGAGGCTATAATTAGCACAGGCTCACCAAAACTGGACAATAGAAGATTGGAAAAAAGTTGCCTAGTCTGATGAGTATCGATTTCAGCTGTGATTTTCAGATGGTAGGGTCAGAATTTGGCATAAACAACATGAAAGCATGGGTCCATCCTGTCTTGTATCAATAATTCAGGCTGTTTAAATGACACGGCCTACCTGAGTATTGTTGCTGACTATGTCCATCCCTTTATGACTACAGTGTACCCATCTTCTGATGGCTACTTCCAGCAGGATAATGCACCATGTCACAAAGCTGAAATCATTTCAAACTTGTTTACTTGGACATGACAATGAGTTCACTGTACTTCAACCAGCTCCACAGTCACCAGATATCAATCCAATGGAGCACCTTTGGGATGTAGTGGAATGGGAGATTCACATGATGGATGTGCAGCTGACAAATCTGCAGCAACTGTGTGATGCTATCATGTCAATATGGTCCAAAATCTCTGAGGAATGTTTCCAAAACCTTGTTGAATCTATGACACGAAGAATTAGGGCAGTTTGAAGGCAAAGGGAGATCCACCTAGCAAGGTGTACCTAATGTAGGTGTACCTAGAGTACTAGCAAGCTGTACCTAATGTGGCCGGTTATTGTGTGTATATATATATATATATATATATATGTAGCACCCTTGTCCTAAACAGGGCTGCTAATAAATTTAGTTGTGCTAGATGGTAACTAGCCTGGCTAATTTGTAGCTTGATCAAATGGTTTTCCTCCTAAGCCTGTTTCAGCTGTGATTCACCCTTTTGTCAATAGGTGGCACTGTTGCCTTTTGCATTAGTATGATAGATTACAGTGAATTCAGGTTATGAGTGAATATACTTTTCCTAGCCAATCAGCAGGAGTTTCTTTGGCTGCTGAGACTGTTGAGTAAAGGTATTTATTTGGAGAGAGGCAGGTGATCGGGGTTCTTTCCACCCAGGCTGCGGCCTGGGTGGATGTGTGTGGAGCAGCAGCAGAGGTGTAGGCCTGAAGCCTGAGGCCTAGCCATGTATAAAGGGGCTCAACCAGAGGGGAGCCTGATCATTGCCAGGAGGCATAGGAGAAGAAGTTGCCAGAGGGTCAACCACTCTTGTTGCCAGAGGCAAGTGCAGAGGGATGGAGTTCTGAAGGAGTACCAGAGGAGATTCTTCATCAGCCGGCGACTGTGAAGTAGCTGGGAAAGCTTCAGGATAGGAACTCATCCAAGCAGTACAGTGGGTAGCTGTAACTAAAACTTGAAGGAGTACAGTGGGTAGCTGTAAGTAAAGCCTGAAGAGAAGTACAGCAGGTAGCTGTGAGTAAAGCTTGAGGGATCCAGCGGGTAGCTGTGAGTCCAGGAACCCAGCAGATAGCTGTGGGTGAAGCTTGAAGAATACAGTGGGTAGCTGTGAGTTGAGCTTGAGGGATCCAGCAGGTAGCTGAGAGTCTAAGTGGGATACGGCCAGCGGGATACGGTGAACTGAGCTTGAAGAATACACCGGGTAGCTGTGAAAGAAGCTTGAGAAATACAGCAGGTAGCTGTGAGCTGAGTTTGAGGATCTACAGTGGGATACTGTGAGTGAAGTTGCTGCTATAGGAGACAGCAGTTGCTATAAGATACAGATGGCTGCATTCAGCTTAATAAAGGCCTTTTTTTCTGTATTGCTGTCTGCCTAGTTCTATTTTTGTCCAAGGAGTCTGCCAAGTTTGCTAATGCATTTGCCTAAAGGGGTCCTGTACCCTAACCCTTTCTCCCCCTGTTCCTGTTAAGAGAAATAAAACTCTCTTTGTTCATTTTTAAAAGAGACTGGTGCCCATCTTTCCATCTTGCACTACACCTACCTTGCCTATTAACCTGCACCCTGAGGAGGAATGTCAGCTCTCCCTGAGAGATGGGGTCACCATCAAGTCTCTGGAGGTCAGGTAGACCGCTACATATATATATTAGGGATGGGATTCGTGTTCAGATCAAACGTATGTTTAATCTGAATAGCCCCTGTTTGCTAGTTTGGGTTTTCCCGAACATTATGGGGCGTTTGCGGCAACTTCCCGCACCCCATAATGTTTTAAAATGGCGACGGAATGCCGTCCGCTGATTGGTCAAAGCATGCACATGACCTGCATGCTTTGGCCAATCAGTGAACGACATGCTGTGAAAGCCTTGATTGGCTAAAGGCAGGATGCTTTTAGCCAATCACTGTACAGCAGTCTCAATCCACGCCCCACACTATATAAAGCAGCTCGTTCAGTGGCTCTATGATAGTGTGTCAGCACTGCTTGCAGTGGCGGCTGGTGTGGGAGGGGCGCTGGGGCACCGCCTCCCCGCCGGCAAAAGACGAAAAAAAAAAGTCAACCCCGCCCACCTACATGTAGCGCCGGTACATTGACTTTCTTTTTTTTTTTTCGGCTCCTTGGCTGTCACATGACAGCCAAGTAAGTGAGCCTATTGGTCGGCCATTCAAGCCTATGCATGTGCGCTTGTTCCTGCGGCCATGCATAGGCTGATTGGATGCCCTGAGCCTCCGGTGATTGGATGAGGGGCCGGGGGCGGGTCACTGTGGCAGCGGAGGTGACTTTCGCTCCCACAGAGACGATGACCGCCCGGGGACGACGAGGGGGGGACAACCGCTCTCCGTGTGCCGAACTCTGCAGACCCAGCGCGCTCTCGCATGCCGAATCTCTGCAATAATCCTGCCTGCTGGATGGGGTAAGTGCAGGGGGGGGACTCTGCAATGTACCCCACCTGTGTCACTGGCTGCAAACTGCCCCCACCTGTGTCACTGACTGCAAACTGCCCCACCTGTGTCCCTGGCTGCAAACTGCCCCCACCTATCTCACTGACTGCAAACTGTCCCCACCTGTGTCCCTGGCTGCAAACTGCCCCCACCTGTGTCCCTGGCTGCAAACTGCCCCCACCTGTGTCACTGGCTGCAAACTGCCCCCACCTGTGTCACTGGCTGCAAACTGCCCCCACCTGTGTCACTGG
>BLSH010242398.1:112911-126617 GCA_018402905.1 Glandirana rugosa
ATCAGTTTTGGCCAATATATATTCTTCTACATATTTTTGGTAAAAAAAAAATTGTAATCGGCATATATTGATTGGTTTGCGCAAAAGTTATCGCGTCTACAAACTATGGGAATTGATTTATGGCGTTTTTATTATTATTTTTTTTTTACTAGTAATGGCGGCGATCTGCGATTTTTATCGGGACTGCGATATTGCAGCAGAAATGTCGGACATTTTTTACACATTTTTGGGACCAATGACATTTATACAGCGAGCAGAAATTTAAATATCCACTGATTACTGTGTAAATGTCATTGGCATTGAAGGGGTTAACCTGCAGGGGGCAGTGAAGGGGTTAACAAATGTTCCCTGGGTGTGTTCTAACTGTGGGGGGGCAGGGCTGGCCGGGACATAACAGATCTAACTGATCCCAGTGACAGGGATCAGTAGATCTGCTATGCCCCTCTTCACAGAACGGGGAACCGCCGTGTTTACAACGGCGGTTACCCGTTCTGCAGCTCTGTCAGGTGATCGTGGGTCTCGAGCGGACATCGAGTCCGCCCGACCCACGGGCATGCCCGCGCAGCGTGCGGCGGGCGTGCGTGCCGCTGCTGCCGCCAGGGGGCGCACCGGGAGCGTGCACAGGGGACAACGTCCATGGACGTCGTCCCGGCATTTCAGATCCGCGCTGGAGCCGTACTTCGGCTATAGCGCAGATCTGGAGGAGTTAATGTACACCCAGCACCACATATTGACAGAAAAACAGATTTATTAAAAAAGAAAAACTGAAATATCACATGGTCCTAAGTATTCAGACCCTTTGCTAAAGTATTTAGTAGAAGCACCCTTTTGACCTAATACAGCCATGAGTCTTTTTGGGAAAGATGCAACAAGTTTTTCACACCTGGATTTGGGGATCCTCTGCCATTCCTCCTTGCAGATCCTCTCCAGTCCTGTCAGGTTGGATGGTGAACATTGGTGGACAGCCATTTTTAGGTCTCTCCAGAGATGCTCAGTGGGGTTTAAGTCAGGGCTCTGGCTGGGCCATTCAAGAACAGTCACAGAGTTGTTGAGAAGCCACTCCTTCGTTATTTTAGCTGTGTGCTTAGGGTCATTGTCTTGTTGGAAGGTAAATCTTCGGAAGAGTCTGAGGTCCTGAGAACTACGGAGAAGGTTTTCGTCCAGGATATCCCTGTACTTGGCCGCATTCATCTTTCAATTAATTGCAAACAGTTGTCCTGTCCCTGCAGCTGAAAAACACCCCCATAGCATGATGCTGCCACCACCATGCTTCACTTTTGGGACTGTATTGGATAGGTGATGAGCAGTGCCTGGTTTTCTCCACACATACCGCTTAGAATTAAGGCCAAAAAGTTCTATCTTTGTTAGAGTTGAGCAAACCCAGACTGTAAAATTCGGGATCGTACCGGACTTTGGGGTGTCCGTGCCCCGAACCCGATCCCGGATATTAAATAAAAAGTCCGGGATCAGGTTTGGTATTCGGGTATTTTTGGCGCATTTTCTATAGCTGCTGGGCAGCCAATCAACAAGCTTTTCACTAGTTTGCCCTTAGGAGCCATCACAGCCATGCCTACTAATGGCATGGCTGTGATTGGCCAGTGCATCATGTGACCCAGCCTCTATATGGGGCTGGAGTCACGTATCGCCACGTGTCAGATCGTCTCAGACTAGAGTAGGGAGAGCTTCATGCCGGTGCTGTAAGGGAAAGATTAGCATTCACAACCGTCTCAGACTGCATTAGGGAGACCTTCACTGCGGTCCTGTGAGGGACACATTAGCGTTCAGAACCATATTATAGTGCATTAAGGAAATGTTTCAGTTGTTGCTCTGAGGGAGAGATTCTCATTCTAAAACCATTTACTACTGCATTAGGGAAATGTTTCTGTGGGTGATCTGAGGGAGAGTTTATCGTTCTAAAAACAACTACTACTGCATTAGGGCCAGGTTCCTGTTGGTGCTTTAAGGGAGAGATAATCTTTCTAAAAACAACTACTACTGCATTAGGGCCAGTTTCCTGTTGGTGCTTTGAGGGAGAGTTTTTCATTATAAAACCATCTCCTACTGCATTAGGGAGAGGTTCCTGTTGGTGCTCTGAGGCAGAGTTTATCGTTCTAAAAATAACTACTACTGCATTAGGGCCAGGTTCCTGTTAGAGCTCGGAGGGAGAGTTTATCGTTCTAAAAACAACTACTACTGCATTAGGGCAAGGTTCCTGTTGGTGCTTTGAGGGAGAGTTTATCGTTCTAAAACAACTACTACTGCATTAGGGCCAGGTTCCTGTTGGTGCTCTAAGGGAGAGTTTATCGTTCTAAAAACAACTACTACTGCAATAGGGCCAGGTTCCTGTTGGTGCTTTGAGGGAGAGATTATCGTTCTAAAAACAACTACTACTGCATTAGGGCCAGGTTCCTGTTGGTGCTCTGAGGGAGAGTTTATCATTCTAAAAACAACTACTGTTGCATTAGGGCCAGGTTCTTGTTGGTGCTTTGAGGGAGAGTTTATCTTTCTAAAAACAACTAATACTGCATTGGGGCCAGCTTCCTGTTGGTGCTCTGAGGGAGAGTTTATTGTTCTAAAAACAACTACTAATGCATTAGGGCCACGTTCATGTTGGTGTTCTGAGGGAGAGTTTATTGTTCTAAAAACAAATACTACTGCATTAGGGCCAGGTTCCTGTTGGTGCTTTGAGGGAGAGTTTATAGTTCTAAAAACAACTACTACGGCATTAGGGCCAGGTTCCTGTTGGTGTTCTAAGGGAGAGTCTATTGGTCTAAAAACAACTACTACTGCATTAGGGGCAGGTTCATGTTGGTGCCCTGAGGGAGAGTTTATCATTTTAAAAACAACTACTACTGCATTAGGACCAGGTTCCTGTTGGGGCTTTGAGTGAGAGTTTATCGTTCTAAAAACAACTACTACTGCAATAGGGCCAGGGTCCTGTTGGTGCTTTGAGGGAGAGATTGTCGTTCTAAAAACCACTACTACTGCATTAGGGCCAGGTTCCTGTTGGTACTCTGAGGGAGAGTTTATAGTTTTAAAAACAACTACTACTGCATTAGGGCCAGGTCTCTTATTGGTGCTCTGAGGGAGAGTTTATTGTTCTAAAAACAACTACTACTGTATTAGGGCCAGGTTCCTGTTGGTGCTTTGAGGGAGAGCTTATAGTTCTAAAAACAGCTACTACGGCATTTTGGCCATGTTCCTGTTGGTGCTCTGAGGGAGAGTTTATCATTCTAAAAGCAATTACTACTACATTAGGGCCAGGTTCCTGTTGGTGCTCTAAGGGAGAGTTTATCAGTCTAAAAACAACTACTACTGCATTAGGGCCAGGTTCCTGTTGGTGCTCTGAGGGAGAGTTTATCATTCTAAAAAAAACTACTACTGCATTAGGGTCAGGTTCCTGTTGGTGCTCTGAGGGAGAGTTTATCATTCTAAAAACAACTACTACTGCATTAGGGCCAAGTTCCTGTTGGTGATCTAAGGGAGAGTTTATCGGTCTAAAAACAACTACTACTGCATTAGGGCCAGGTTCCTGTTGGTGCTCTGAGGGAGAGTTTATCGTTCTAAAAACAACTACTACTGCATTAGGGCCAGGTTCCTCTTGGTGCTCTGAGGGCGAGTTTATCATTCTAAAAACAACTACTACTGCAATAGGGCCAGGGTCCTGTTGATGCTTCAGCCACTTGCCTACCGCCGATCGGCATCTGATCGTGACAGAGTGGCTCTTTAAGGCAAAACGCGGTCATACGACGGCGGCTGCCAGATCGCAAACAGTGAGCGAGCGCCGCCGGAGGCGCGCCCGCACGCTCACTGTGTCCGGGGAGGGCCAGGGAGCGGGTGTGGCGGATTCGATCTCCGCCGGCCACCCACGATGCCCCCCCCCCCCCGGAGTGAAAGAACGGAGGTCCGTGTAAGTAAACACGGACCTCCGTTCTGTGAGAGGGGGAAAGACTGATCACAGCCTTCCTTTACATGGAAGCTGTGATCACTTCCCTTCCCCTGTTAGGGCAGCCCCCATACAGTAAGACCACGCCCAGGGAACACATTTAACCCTTAGAGCGCCCCCTGCAGGTTAACCCCTTCACTGCCAATGGCATTTACACAGTAATCAGTGCATTCTTATAGCACTGATTGCTGTATAAATGCCAATGGTCCCAACAAAGTGTCAAAATGTTCCGACATGTCTGCCCTAATATCGCAGTACCGCTAAAAATCGCAGATCGCCGCCATTACTAGTAAAAAATAAAATAAAAACCCCAGAAATGAATTCTCATCATCCGTAAACACGGCCACTTTTGCGCAAACCAATCAATAAACGCCGATTGCGATTTTCTTAATCTCAAATATGAGGAAGAATATAAATCGGCCAAAACTGATGAAAAAAAATGTGTTTTTATATTTTTTTTTGATTTGTATTTTAGCAAAAAGTAAGAAATTTGGGTTTTTTTGCAAAATTGTCGCTCTTCTTTTGTTTATAGCGGCGATCAGAAATGACGCAGCAGTGAACAAATACCACCAAAAGAAAGCTCTATTTGTGGGAAAAAAAGGACGCAAATTTAGTTTGGATACAACATCGCACGATCGCAAAATTGTCAGTTAAAGCGACGCAGTGCCAAATCGCAAAAAGGGCTCCGGTCCTAAAGTATGAAATCCTTCCGGGGTTGAAGTGGCTAAAGGAGAGTTTAATCATTCTAAAAACAACTACAACTGAATAGCCCCAGGCTCCTGTTGGTACTCTGAGGGAGAGATTATCTTTCTAAAAACAACTACTACTGCATTAGGGCCAGGTTCCTGTTGGTGCGCTGAGGGAGAGTTTATCGTTCTAAAAACAAATACTACTGCATTAGGGCCAGGTTCCTGTTGGTGCTCTGAGGGAGAGTTTATCGTTCTAAAAACAACTACTACTGCAATAGGGCCAGGTTCCTGTTGGTGCTCTGAGGGAGAGTTTAATTGTTCTAAAAACAACTACAACTGCAATAGCTTCAGGCTTCTTTTGGTGCTCTGAGGGAGAGATTATCTTTCTAAACACAACTACTACTGCATTAGGGCCAGGTTCCTGTTGGTGCTCTGAGGGAGAGTTTATCATTCTAAAAACAACTACTACTGCATTAGGGCCAGGTTCCAGTTAGAGCTCGGAGGGAGAGTTTATCGTTCTAAAAACAACTACTACTGCATTAGGACTAGATTCCTGTTAGGGCTTTGAGGGAGAGTTTATTGTTCTAAAAACAACTACTAATGCATTAGGGCCAGGTTTCTGTTGGTGATTTAAGGGAGAGTTTATCGGTCTAAAAACAACTACTACTGCATTAGGGTCAGGTTCCGGTTTGTGCTCTGAGGGAGAGTTTATTGTTATAAAAACAACTACTACGGCATTAGGGCCACGTTCCTGTTGGTGCTCTGAGGGAGGATTTATCGTTCTAAAAACAACTATTATTGCATTAAGGCCAGGGTCCTGTTGGTGCTCTTAAGGAGAGTATATCGTTATAAAAACAACTACTATTGCATTAGGGTCAGGTTCCGGTTTGTGCTCTGAGGGAGAGTTTATTGTTCTAAAAACAACTACTACGGCATTAGGGCCACGTTCCTGTGGGTGCTCTGAGGGAGAGTTTATCATTCTAAAAACAACTATTACTGCAATAGGGCCAGGGTCCTGTTTATGCTTTGAGGGAGAGATTATCGTTCTAAAAACAACTAATACTGCATTTGGGCCAGTTTCCTGTTGGTGCTCTGAGGGAGAGTCTATCGTTCTAAAAACAACTACTACTGCATTAGGGCCAGGTTTCTGTTGATGCTATGAGGGAGAGTTTATCATTCAAAAAACAACTACTACTGCATTTGGGCCAGGTCCCTGTTGGTGCTCTGAGGGAGAGTTTATCATTCTAAAAACAACTAATACTGCATTTGGGCCAGTTTCCTGTTGGTGCTCTGAGGGAGAGTCTATCGTTCTAAAAACAACTACTACTGCATTAGTGCCAGGTTCCTGTTGGTGCCCTGAGGGAGAGTTTATCATTCTAAAAACAACTACTACTGCATTAGTACCAGGTTCCTGTTGGGGCTTTGAGGGAGAGATTATCGTTCTAAAAACAACTACTACTGCATTAGGACGAGGTTCCTGTTGGGGCTTTGAGGGAGAGTTTATTGTTCTAAAAACAACAACTACTGCAATATGGCGAGGGTCCTGATGGTGCTTGGAGGGAGACATTATCGTTCTAAAAACCACTACTACTGCATTAGGGCCAAGTTCCTGTTTGTGCTCTGAGGGAGAGTTTATCGTTCTAAAAACAACTATTACTGCATTAGGACGAGGTTCCTGTTGGTGCTCTGAGGGAGAGTTTATCGTTCTAAAAACAACTACTACTGCGTTAAGGCCAATTTCCTGTTGGTGCTCTGAGGGAGAGTTTATCGTTCTAAAAACAACTACTACTGCAAAAGGGCCAAGTTCCTGTTGGTGCTTTGAGGGACAGATCATCGTTCTAAAAACCACTACTACTGCATTAGGGCCAGGTACCTGTTGGTGCTCTGAGGGAGTGTTTATCGTTCTAAAAACAACTACTACTGTATTAGGGCGAGGTTCCTGTTGGTGCTCTAAGGGAGAGTTTAACGTTCTAAAAACAACTACTATGGCATTAGGGCCATGTTCCTGTTGGTGCTCTGAGGGAAAATTTACCGTTCTAAAAACAACTACTACTGCATTAGGGCCAGGTTCCTGTTGATGCTCTAAGGGAGAGTTTATCGTTCTAAAAACAACTACTACTGCATTAGGGCCCGGTTCCTGTTGATACTATGAGGGAGAGACTATCGTTTATAAAACAACTACTACTGCATTAGGGCCAGGTTCCTGTTGGTGCTCTAAGGGAGAGTTTATCGGTCTAAAAACAACTACTACTGCATTAGGGCCAGGTTCCTGTTCGTGCTCTGAGGGAGAGTTTATCGTTATAAAAACTACTACTACGGCATTAGGGCCCGGTTCCTGTTGGTACTATGAGGGAGAGACTATCGTTTATAAAACAACTACTACTGCATTAGGGCCAGGTTCCTGTTGGTGCTCTAAGGGAGAGTTTATCGGTCTAAAAACAACTACTACTGCATTAAGGCCAGGTTCCTGTTGGTGCTCTGATGGAGAGTTTATCGTTCTAAAAACAACTACTACTGCATTAGGGCCAGGTTTCTGTTGGTGATCTAAGGGAGAGTTTATCGGTCTAAAAACAACTACTACTGCATTAGGGCCAGGTTCCTGTTCGTGCTCTGAGGGAGAGTTTATCGTTATAAAAACTACTACTACGGCATTAGGGCCTGGTTCCTGTTGGTACTATGAGGGAGAGACTATCGTTTATAAAACAACTACTACTGCATTAGGGCCAGGTTCCTGTTGGTGCTCTAAGGGAGAGTTTATCGGTCTAAAAACAACTACTACTGCATTAAGGCCAGGTTCCTTTTTTTGCTCTGAGGGAGAGTTTATCGTTCTAAAAAAGACTACTACAGCATTAGGGCCAGGTTCCTGTTGATGCTCTGATGGAGAGACTATCGTTCTAAAAACAACTACTACTGCATTAGGGCCAGGTTTCTGTTGGTGATCTAAGGGAGAGTTTATTGGTCTAAAAACAACTACTACTGCATTAGGGCCAGGTTCCGGTTCGTGCTCTGAGGGAGAGTTTATCGTTATAAAAACTACTACTACGGCATTAGGGCCACGTTCCTGTTGGTGATCTGAGGGAGGGTTTATCGTTCTAAAAACAACTATTATTCATTAAGGCCAGGGTCCTGTTGGTGCCCAGAGGGAGAGTTAATTGTTCTAAAAACAACTACTACTGCATTAGGACGAGGTTCCTGTTGGGGCTTTGAGGGAGAGTTTATCGTTTTAAAAACAACTATTACTGCAATATGGCTAGGGTCCTGATGGTGCTTGGAGGGAGAAATTATCGTTCTAAAAACCACTACTACTGCATTAGGGCCAGGTTTCTGTTGGTGCTCAGAGGGAGAGTTTATCATTCAAAAAACAACTACTACTGCATTTGGGCCAGGTCCCTCTTGGTGCTCTGAGGGAGAGTTTATCATTCTAAAAACAACTATTAATGCATTAGGGCCAGGTTCCTGTTGGTGCTCTGAGGGAGAGTCTATCGTTCTAAAAACAACTACTACTGCATTAGGACGAGGTTCCTGCTGGTGCTCTGAGGGAGAGTTTATCGTTCTAAAAACAACTACTACTGCGTTAGGGCCAATTTCCTGTTGGTGCTCTGAGGGAGAGTTTATCGTTCTAAAAACAACTACTACTGCGTTAGGGCCAAGTTCCTGTTGGTGCTTTGAGGGACAGATCATCGTTCTAAAAACCACTACTACTGCATTAGGGCCAGGTTCCTGTTGGTGCTCTGAGGGAGAGTTTATCGTTCTAAAAACAACTTCTACTGCAATAGTGCCAGTGTCCTGTTGATGCTTTGAGGGAGAGATTATCATTCTAAAAACAACTACTACTGAATTAGGGCCAGGTTCTTGTTGGTGCTCTGAGGGAGAGATTATCATTCTAAAAACAACTACTACTGCATTAGGGCCAGTTTCCTGTTGCTGGTCTGATTAAGAGATTATCGTTCTAAAAACCACTACTACTGCATTAAGGCCAGGTTCCTGTTGGTGCTCTGAGGGAGAGTTTATCGTTCTAAAAACAACTACTACTGCATTAGGGCCAGGTTTCTGTTGGTGCTCTGAGGGAGAGTTTATAGTTCTAAAAACAATTACTACAGCATTAGGGCCAGGCTCCTGTTGGTGCTTTAAGGGAGCGTTTTTTGGTCTAAAAACAACTACTACTGCATTAGTGCCAGGTTCCTGTTGGTGCTCTGAGGGAGAGTTTTTCGTTCTAAAAACAACTACTACTGCATTAGGGCCAGGTTCCGGTTGGTGCTCTGAGGGAGAGTTTATCATTCTAAAAACCACTACTACTGCATTAGGACCAGGTTCCTATTAGTGCTCTGAGGGAGAGTTTATCGATCTAAACACAACTATTACTGCCTTAGGGCCAGGTTCCTGTTGGTGCCCTGAGGGAGAGTTTATCGTTATAAAAACAACTACTACTGCATTAGGGCCAGGTTTCTGTTGGTGCTCTGAGGGAGAGTTTATCCTTCTAAAAACATTTACTACTGCATTAGTAGCAGGTTCCTGTTGGTGCTTTGAGGGAGAGTTTATTGTTCTAAAAACAACTACTACAGCATTAGGGCCAGGCTCCTGTTGGTGTTTTAAGGGAGCATTTATTGGTCTAAAAACAACTACTACTGCATTAGGGCCAGGTTCCTGTTGGTGATCTGAGGGAGAGTTTATCGTTCTAAACACAACTACTACTGCGTTATGGCCAGGTTCCTGTTTGTGCTATGAGGGAGAGTTTATCGTTTTAAAAACAACTACTACTGCAATAGGGCCAAGTACCTGTTGGTGCTTTGATGGAGAGATTATCGTACTAAAAACCATTACTACTGCATTAGGGCCAGGTTCCTGTTGGTGCTCTGAGGGAGAGTTTATCATTCTAAAAACAAATACTACTGCATTAGTACAAGGTTCCTGTTGGTGCTTTGAGGGCAGGGGAGGGCTGGCAGCCTTAGGCCTGGGGGGCAAGTCCAGTCAAGTGGCCTATTGAACTACCGTTTCAGCTCACCATCCATGCCCACCTCGTTTTAGAATGGATATTGATGTTATGAAGCAAGATAAATATGATACAATGTGGTAACATAATTTAAGGTTAATAGCAACAAAAGAGGTTTAACAAAAATAATGCATCAATGCAGCTCATCAGTGCTCATCAGTGCCCACCAATGCAGCCTCATCAGAGCCTATCAGCTTAGCCTCATTAGTGCCCATCAATGCAGCTGCACCAGTGCCCATCAATGCAGCCTCACCAGTGCCCATCTGCACAGCCGCCCCCCCATTTGCCTGCAGTTAGTTGGTGGCTGTGCCCCTGGCCACTGCTTCCTACCTCCACAAGAAGAAAAAAGTGTGAGCAGGAAGCTGCTGTCAGCCATTTTGAATGTAAGTTAGGGTGGCCTGGGGGGCAATTGCCACCCTTCCCCCTGGCCCAGCCCTCCCCTATTTGAGGGAGAGTTTACTGTTCTAAAAACAACTACTACAGCAATAGGGCTAAGTTCCTGTTGGTGCTTTGAGGGAGAGATTATCGTTCCAAAAACCACCACTGCTGCATTAGGGCCAGGTTCCTGTTGGTGCTCTGAGGGAGAGTTTAACTTTCAAAAAACAACTACTACTAGATTAGGGCCAGGTTCCTGTTGGTTCTCTATGGGAGCGTTTATCGGCCTAAAAACAACTATTACTGCATTAGGGCCAGGTTCCTGTTGGTGCTCTGAGGGAGAGGTTTTCTTTCTAAAAACAACTACTACTGCATTAGTGCCAGGTTCCAGTTGGTGCTTTGAGGGAGAGTTTATCAATCTAAAAACAACTACTACTGCCTTATTGCCAGGTTCCTGTTGGTGCTCTAAGGGAGAGTTTATCGTTCTAAAAACAACTACTACTGCATTAGGGCCAGGTTCCTGTTGGTGCTTTGAGGGAGAGTTTATCGTTCTAAAAACAACTATTACTGCATTAGGGCCAGGAAACCGTTGGTGCTTTGAGGGAGAGACTATTGTTCTAAAAACAACTACTACTGTATTAGGGCCAAGTTCCTGTTGGTGCTCTAAGGGAGAGACTATCGTTCTAAAAACAAGTACTACTGCATTAGGGCCAGGTTCCTGTTGGTGCACTGAGGGAGAGTTTATCATTCTAAAAACAACTACTACTGCATTAGGGCCAGGTTTCTGTTGGTGCTCTAAGGGAGAGTTTTTTGTTCTAAAAACAACTACTACTGCATTAGGGCCAGGTTCCTGTTGTTGCTCTGTGGGAGAGATTATCATTCTAAAAACAAATACTACTGCATTAGGGCCAGGTTCCTGTTGGTGCTTTGAGAGGGAGTTTATCATTCTAAAAACAACTACTATGGCATTAGGGCCAGGTTCCTGTTGGTGCTCTGAGGGAGAGTTTATCGTTCTAAAAAGAACTACTACTGCATTAGGGCCAGGCTCCTGTTGGTGCTCTGAGGGAGAGTTTATTGTTCTAAAAACAACTACTACTGCATTAGGGCCAGGTTCCTGTTGGTGCTCTGAGGGAGAGTTAATTGTTATAAAGCCATCTCCTACTGCATTAGGGAGAGGTACCTGTTGGTGCTGTGAGGGGGAGATTATTGTTCTAAAATCATCTCATACTGGTGTAGGGAGAGGTTCTTGCTGCTGGTGTGAGCAGTGCATTTCTTGCACAAAAATAAAAAGTGCATCTAGAATTTTCTTTTTTAAAAAAAAATAAGAATAATAATTTCTTCTTCTTTTTTTTTTGGATTAATAAATAGTGCTACATAGTACTTTTGTGTCTAGAATGAAGAGAGGGTCAAATAAGGGATGTGGTGGTGGTCGTGGTGCTGCTGGTGTTGGTTGTGTTGCTGAAGCTCCTGTTGCAAGGAGAGGACGTGGTCGATCTGTGCCAGCTACAAGCACAAGTGAAACACCTTCCTCAGGTAGACGACAGAACCTTGAACGTTATATTTTAGGTTAGAATGGCGCTCAACTAATGGTGAAGCCAGAACAAGTACAGGCGATAGTAGATTGGGTTGCTGACGATCTGGAGGAGGAGGAGGAGTCAAGATGGCTAGGTGTAATCCCTTAGCACGCGGCTCGTAGGGCGGACCGGCCTCCAAACACCCCAGCGCACGGGGGACCGGCACATGAAGCCGGCAGTATCCTGAGCGGGCTCTCCCATCTCCCCCCCCACACTTGTCCATCCAGGATCCCCAGATTGCGGCAAGCGAGAAGCCGAACACGGAGCGAGGAGACAGCTGACCCCTCCACCCCCCACGGATCACCTGACCGGCCGCTGCTGAAGCGGTGAAGACGCCCAGTACAACACAGAGCATGGTCTGTGTGAGGGAACACACAGGAGGAGAACCAGTGTGTGTCCACAGGTCGCGGCACGCTGGAAGGATAAAAGAACCCTCAGACGAGGTAATCAGAGCCGAGTGAGATACTCGGGAGAAGCCAAGGAGCTGAGAATCGGGAGATAAGCGGAGCTTAAGGTAAAACAACACTGGGCGAAGCAGACGGCGGGAAGCGGTGAGTGGGGAAAGGAGGGGGATTGAAGCTGCTGTAATGTGATTGAAAGAAAGGAAAAGGATGTTTTAAAGGTGAAGGAAAGAAAAAGACTATAAATACACTTAAGCTCATACTGTGGTGATACTTGTGTCCTAATAAAGGAAGGGGAGGAACCTGACTATAAGTTTAAAAAGCAAAACATAGGATAGGGCAGCGGGGAGGTGGACAATAACATCTATATCGCATCTCCCCCTGTTGTGTTCCCCCCCCCACCCCACGCCGGGAGCCACAGGAAACACGGCCTGCTGTGGAGGGGAGAAGTAGATATTACAGGATGCCACCCCGCCAGACTTAGAGGAGGACATATAACGGAGTGGGGGGTGATATCCAGGAGGTATAACCGAAGTAAGTAACCTGGAAGTCCCGGAGCACTGTCATCGGCAAAGCAGGGGAAGAGAGACCGGCAGATTAATTCTGAGAAAACAACAAGAGACCTAGGTGACTAAAATGGGGAAAGTAACAAGGACTGCAGGGAGTAACCCACCAAAGATAAGCGCAAGCCCGGGCACTATTAAAAACTACATGGTGCAAGGGAAAGACCAAATAAGCCCATTAAGACAAACTGGGACAAAACCCAAACAGAAAGATACAACTCTAGGTACAGGTAACAAAACAACACAAAAAAGAACTTCAACGGGACTTATAACAGAGGACCAAGGAAAGAAAGAGCTACCATACATAATAGCAGAAGAAGAACAAATAGGGAGCCAGATGCCCACTAAAATGGATATAGAGGAAATGTTTATGAAGTTGGAATTCTCCCTTAAAGGGGAAATGACAAATATACGAGAAGACCTGAGCCAGATATTAAAAAGGGTGGAGGAGACTGAAGAAAAAGTAGAGTCCCAAGAAAGAGAAATACAGACCCTTAGAGAACAACTGAACAAAATGCAGAGAGAGCAGCGGGAGATAAGATATAGAATGGAAGACCAAGAGAATCGTAATAGGAGGAAAAACCTAAGGATAAGAGGGATCCCAGAGACGGTACCCAGGGAGGAATTACAAAAGAGTATGGACATAATGTTTGCCCCCTTGCTGGGGAAGGGAGATGCAGCAAGGGTCAAACTGGAGAGGGTACACAGGGTCCCGAAGCCTAGCAACCTAGGAAAAGATATACCAAGAGACATAATAGCTCGCTTCCACAACTATAAAGATAAAGAAGAGGTGTGGCAAAAAATGAAGACAGGACATAAAATAATGTTTGAAAAAGTGGAGATTAAAATATTCGCAGACCTGGCTAGAGAAACATGTATGAGGAGAAAGACACTCAAACCATTAGTGGAGCAAATGAAACAACAGGGGTGCCAATACGCATGGGGCTTCCCGGCCTGCCTGATAGGCAGAAAGGATGGTAGATCAGCTAAATTGACATTTCCAGAGCAGACAGAAGGGTTCTGTAGGAAGTTAAGTCTACCTATACCAGATATCCCAGGATGGAGGAACGGAGAAGATAAATCACCAAGAAACGAAGATCAGCAATGGAAGCGAGTTTCGTAGAAAGATCCTGGGGGGGGGGGGGGGGGGGACACATGGGAGAGGTCA
>BLSH010242398.1:130531-146387 GCA_018402905.1 Glandirana rugosa
AAATAAAAGAAGAAGTGAGAAGGATGAAATATAGACCAATGTCATGGATAGGACGGATAAACGTGGTAAAAATGATTATACTTCCGAAAATCCTGTACAAATTCCAGATACTCCCAATAAGCATCCCGCAAGAATTCTTTCAGATACTGAAAAAAATAATAACAAGGTTTATATGGAAAGGTCAAAAGCCTAGGATAAAAGTTGCGACACTATGTAGAGAAAAGAAAATGGGAGGGTTGGCACTACCGAACATTAAAAAATACTATGAAGCAAATATCATGACACGGGTGATAACATGGGCACAGAACGATGGGGGGAAAAAATGGGTCACACTGGAAAGTAAGATCAGTAAAGCACAATTAGGGAAGATAATATGGATCCCACCGGATTTTAGGGGGTTGGATAGTAACACAAATGAGATCACACGAAATGCACTGAGAATTTGGGATAACACGATGAAAAAAGGAAACTGGGCATATAACTCACCATACATCCCACTATGTGGAACAGAATATTTTAGGCCGGGGCACGAGAGATGGGCAGGGAAATGGATTAAAGAAGATACACTAAAATTAAAAGATGTAATGAAAGATGGGAAGATTAAATCATTAGGGGAGTTACAACAGAGCGACAAATTTAGGAAAATGGATACGTGGAGATACGCACAACTAAAACACTTCGTAACGGCACTCCCTCACCCAATAAGATCAGAAAATGACCCTACCCCAATAGAGAAACTATGTGAGACAACAAATAAGAAGGGAGGGATATCTAAGATGTACAAGATATTAATGACACTAGGAGAAGAGGAGCGACCTCCATATATGGATAAATGGGAGAAGGAACTAGGCACACGGAAAACTAAACAGCAATGGGAAAGAATCCTAGACCTAATAGACAGAACAGCAGTGGATAGCACAACGAGAGAGATGAACTATAAATGTATTGCTAGGTGGTACCTGACACCGGAAAAGGTAGTGAAATTCCAAAAGGATGGAACAGACCGCTGTTGGCGGGGATGTGGAAAAAAAGGGACAATGGCGCATTTGTGGTGGGATTGCCCGGTGATAAAAAAGTACTGGGAGAAAGTTAGGGAATTAATCAAATCGGGGAGGGGAGAAATAGATAATAAGATGTGGGATGAACTATATGTAATAAAATGAATATGTTAATGGGTTGATTTTTCTATATGAAATAATAACCACGATGATGTGACAAAATCCTGGGCATAGTAAGAAAGCACAAGCTGATTACAAAAGAGACCCAGGAAGTCAGCTGAAGTGGAAAAAAAAAAAAAAAAGATTGGGTTGCTGACAATGCCTCCAGTTCCTTCACATTGTCTCCCTTGATGAAAGCTCAGAGTTGGCACTTGAACCCCATAGCCATCTGTCTTTCACCTCAGCCGCTTGTAAATCAGGCAAGCAGTCTGAGCTCCTAGTCGTGCAGCAATCTCTTATGCTTTTTGATGCCTCTGCTGCTGTGCTTTCCATGGGCCATCACATAGCCCTGGGCCAGAAGTGGAAGACATTGAGTGCACAGGTGTCCAACCACTTCTGGTTCAGGATGAGGACATGGAAACACCATGCAAGTTGTCTGTGATGATGATGATGAAACACAGGTGCCAACTGCTGTGGCTTTCCAC
Organism: Glandirana rugosa; assembly: GCA_018402905.1. Classification (NCBI taxonomy): domain Eukaryota; kingdom Metazoa; phylum Chordata; class Amphibia; order Anura; family Ranidae; genus Glandirana; species Glandirana rugosa. The sequence goes on from BLSH010242398.1 coordinate 132,174, forward strand.
AGTGTGCAGACTGACAAGGAGGGCAGTGGTGAAGGGTGGGTGGAATATGATGTGGAGGATGATGACCCCACATGGAATGAAGGTCATGCGAGTGACGTGTGCATTTTGGAGGAAGAGGTGGTGGTCGCACAGAGGCAACAGCACAGCAAAAGAGGAAGCAGGTTGCAAAAGCGGAGTGAGCGTCCCCTAGACAGTACGCCTGCTACTACCTACCACACCCAGGGACCTAGAACACCAAAGTCAGCTCAAAGGCATTCCCCGGAGTGCCAGTTCTTCAGATAATGTGCTGACTGCAAGACACAAGTGGTTTGCACACTTTGCAATGAGAGGCTGAAGCGAGGCACAAATGTTCTAAACCTGAGCACAACCTCCATGACCAGGCATCTAAAATGCAAAGCACTTGCTGCAGTGGAATAAGTACCTCAAAATCCAAGAATGGTCTCGGCCTCCTCCTGCTTCCTCTTCTGCTGCTGCCTCAGCCTCTTCCTCCACCTCTACAGTGCCTCTACCGTGCCAGTGACACCTGCCACCCAGCAAACAGATGATTTGACAGCAACGCCACCATGTCTGCCACCATCCCCAAGCATTTCCACACGGTCCCATGGAAGCTTACAGCTCTCCACCTCCCAAACACTGGAGAGAAAGAGGAAGTGCCCCCCTACCCACCCGCGATCCCTGGCCCTGAATGCATTTCAAAATTCCTGGCCTTTGAAATGCTGTCATTCTATCTGGTGGACACGGACAGTTTTAAAGACCTGATGGCAGTGGCTGTCCTACAGTACGTGGTTCCCAGCCGCCACTACTTTTCCAGGCGAGCCATCCCTTCCCTGTACAAACAAGTTGGGGACAAGATTAAGTGTGCACTGTGCAACGCCATCTGTGGCAAGGCCCACATAACCACTGATACATGGACCAGTAAGCACGGGCAGTGACGCTATATCTTGCTAACTGCACACTGGACAAATATAGTGGCAGGCGGACCTGAGCCGGCTTGCCGTTTGACGCATTTCCTTCCGCCACCGAGGATCGCAGGGCATTTCTCTTTACCTCCTGTTGCCTCCTCCTCCTACTGTGCTTCCTCCTCCTCCTCTACCACCTCCTCATCCACTCAGCGTAACACCTTCACCACCAACTTCATTACATCCAGGGGGAAACGACAGCAGGCTGTTTAAAAACTGATATGTTTGGGGGATAAACCCCACACTTCGCATCAGCTTTGGAAGGGCATTGAACAACAGACCGATGAGTGGTTGTTGCCACTGAGCCTCAAGCCCGGCCTGGTGGTGTGCGATAATGGGCAAAATCTCGTAGCAGCTCTGGGCCTAGCTGGTTTGACGCACATCCCTTGCCTGGCTCATGTGCTGAATTTGGTGGTGCAGAAATCTCTTAAAAATGACCCGGATATGTCAGAGCTGCTGCAGAAAGTGCGGGCCGTCTGTGTGCGCTTTTGGCATTCTCACCCTGCTGCTGCTCACCTGTCTGTGCTGCAGCGGAACTTTGGCCTTCCCGCTCACCGCCTCCTATGCGACGTGCCCACAAGGTGGAAGTCCACCTTGCACATGCTGGAGAGACTGTGCGAGCAGCAGCAGGCAATAGTGGAGTTTCAGCTGCAGCACGCACGGGTCAGTCGCTCTGCGGAACAGCACCACTTCACCACCAATGAGTGGGCCTCCATGCGAGACCTGTGTACCATATTGCGGTGTTTCGAGTACTCCACCAACATGGCCAGTGCCGATGACGCTGTTCTCAGCGTTACTATCCCACTTCTATGTCTCCTTGAAAAAACACTTTGGCCGATGATGGAAGAGGATGTGGCACAGGAGGAAGAGGGGTCATTTCCACGGTTATCAGCCCAGTCATTCACAAGTGGCTCGGAGGGCGGGTTGCTGCAGCAGCATAGGCCAGGTCAAAAATTTTCCAGCCAGGGGACAGTTCTGGAGGATGAGGAGGACGAGGATGATGAGGAGGAGGAGGAAGTGTGTTCACAGCAGGGGGGCACCCAACGCAGCTCGTGGGCATCACTGGAGCGTAGCTGGGGGGATACGGAGGACACAGATGATACACCTCCCACAGAGGACAGCTTGTCTTTGCCTCTGGGCAGCCTGGCACACATGAGAGACTACATGCTGCACTGCCTGCTCAACGACAGCTGAGTTGCCCACATTTTAACTTGTACTGATCACTGGGTGGCCACCCTGCTGGATCCCCATTACAAGGACAACATGCCATCCTTAATTCCCTCACTGGAGCGTGATCGGAAGATGCTCGACTACAAGCGCACTCTGGTAGACGCACTGCTGAGGGCATTCCCAAATGACACCGGGGGCTCAGTGGAAGCACAAGGCGAAGGCAGAATAGGAGGAAGAGGTCACCAACGCAGCTGTGGCACTGCCAGCTCCTCAGAAGGCAGGGTTAGCATGGCCGAAATGTGGAAAAGCTTTGTCAGTACCCCCCCAACATAAACAGCACCACCAGCTGATAGGTAACATCTTAGCAGGAGGTAGCATTTCAGCAACATGGTGGAACAGTATGTGTGCACACGCCTACACGTACTGACTGATGGGTCTGCCCCATTCAACTTCTGGGTCTCCAAATTGGGCACATGGCCTGAGCTTGCCCTTTATGCCTTGGAGGTGCTGGCCTGCCCTGCTGCCAGTGTATTGTCTGAACGTGTGTTTAGTACGGCAGGGGGCGTTATCACAGACAAGCTCAGCAGCCAATGTGGACAAACTAACCTTGTGCAGAATAGACATTTAGACCGGCCTCACACAGCCATTGGTATCCTTGTTATTTTTTTGAATATGTCTCAATATTTTGGGGGCTACCCCAATTCTAAAAAAAACCCAAACAATCTAAAAACAGTGTTGGCTACCTCCTCCTCCTCCACCACCGCCACTTCCGCCTACACTGCCACGGTCACGGCCTAGTCAACCTCTAGGCTCCTACTCCACATTCACCTCCTCCTCCCATTTTTTTTTTAGGTGATTAGTTATTTCCCTATCCACATTTGTTTGCAGGGCACTTGCCCTACTCTTACCCCCATTTTGCTTCCTTTTGCAGCCTTCTAACCCTTTCCATGACTTTTTTACAGCCATTTTTGTGCCCAAAAGTTCGGGTCACCATTGACTTCAATGGGGTTCGGTGTCCGGGGTCAAGTCCGGATCAAGTTCGGTACCGAACCCTAACGGTTTCATGAGGTTCGGCTGAACCCGCCGAACTTGAACATCCAGGTGTCCGCTCAACTCTAATCTTGGTCTCATCAGACCAGACAATCTTATTTCTCACCATCTTGGAGTCCTTCAGGTGTTTTATAGCAAACTCCATGTGGGCTTTCATGTGTCTTGCACTGAGAGGTTTTGTCGGGCCACTCTGCCATAAAGCCCTGACTGGTGGAAGGCTGCAGTGATGGTTGACTTTCTAAAACTTTCTCCCATCTCCCGACTGCATCTCTGGAGCTCAGCCACAGTGATCTTTGGGTTTTTCTTTACCTCTCTCACCAAGGCTCTTCCACCCTGATAGCTCAGTTTGGCCGGACGGCCAGCTTTAGGAAGGGCTCTGGTCATCCCAAACATCTTCCATTTAAGGATTATGGAGGCCACTGTGCTCTTAGGAACCTTAAGTGCAGCAGAATTTTTTTGTAACCTTGGCCAGATCTGTGCCTTGCCACAATTCTGTCTCTGAGATTTTCAGGCAGTTCCTTTGACCTCATGATTCTCATTTGCTCTGACATGCACTGTGAGCTGTAAGTTCTTATATAGACAGGTGTGTGGCTTTCCTAATCAAGTCCAATCAGTATAATCAAACACAGCTGGACTCAAATGAAGGTGTAGAACCGTCTCAAAGATGATCAGAAGAAATGGACAGCACCTGAGTTAAATATATGAGTGTCACAGCAAAGGGTCTGATTACTTAGGACCATGTGATATTTCAGTTTTTCTTTTTTAATAAATCTGCAAAAATGTCAACAATTCTGTGTTTTTCTGTCAATTTGGGGTGCTGTGTGTACATTAATGAGGAAAATAATGAACTTAAATGATTTTAGCAAATGGTTGCAATATAACAAAGAGTGAAAAATTTAAGAGGGTCTGAATACTTTCCGTACCCACTGTACATATCCAGATGAGCAGGGGGGACATGATGGGTCACAAGACAGCACCAGAGAATTCATTGACCAAATCCTTGAATTCCCCACATCAGGGCAACCCCTCACAGATACATTGATGAGAGACATGTTAATCACATTAATAGGCTCCCTGCATAAAGATATGATGGAGTGTGTGACTCAGCTCAAAGTGGATGTCTCAGCACTTGGGGACCGGGTAAGCCACATAGAGGACAAAATGGGGGAATTTGCTACTGCCCACAATGAGCTTGTGGACGCTTACAATGGAACTGAGGATGAAAAGAAGCTATTAAATGTAAAATGGCAGATATAGAACACGGGGCCCAAAGGAACTATATTAAGCTGAGAGGGGTTCCTGAATCTGTTCGACCTGCTGAATTAAGGCAATATGTCCAAGAGTTTATATCTGTTGTACTGCCTGACACTCCAGATAGAGAAGTGATTGTGGATAGAGCTCACCGACTGCCTAAACCTAAACGCCTTCCAGAGAAAGTAGTGAGAGATGTGATCACGCACATTCATTTTTTTTCATATCAAAGAGGAACTGATGCGATAATCCAGTAAGAATGCTAACCTGCCTGAACCATATACAGGGATCACTGTATACTCAGACTTATTGCAACACACCATGCTAGCGCGCAAAAACCTTGCAACCTTGACAAGACATTTTCAAAACCACAATATGCCCTATTACAAAGGATAACTGCACCTACTCTATCTCTAACTTGGAGCAGGGTTTAAAATTGGCAAGAAAATGGGGACTACTCACTGAAGAGGAAGGAAGCCCCTGCAAGCCCCAGGCTTCTAAAGTATCCTTCGACTTGCAAAAGGCTTAACATAAGTAGTGAAAAAGCTAAGGCACCTGCATTAGGGAATACACTTAATGAGACCATAATGCTGGTTGCTATGAAGGGGGAGAGGGAGCTCAGACCCCCAAAGTGAGAAAGCAAATGAGTTTGCACTTTGTGACTTTTTTCACACTTTTTACTTGTTTCTATGTCATGTTTCTCTTAGTTCTTTTTTCTTCTCAAGCACCAAGAAATTACTACAAATTCTCCCTAACAACTGCAGAGATGGTTTCAGAAAGGAGAATCTTGCACAATGAAGCTTACTACATATATGCTCAACCTTATACTACACCGCCATCTTCAAGTAACAAAACGACACTTCCCGAATAACTGTCTTAAGCTACTTACAATATCTTATCTGAAAAGCAGACTATCTCATTGGAAATAATCTCACTTAATGCCCATGGTCTTAATAGCCCTTAGAAACACATGTCTATATGACAAGAGGTAAAAAATCTAAATGGAGACTTGGTATGCATACAAGAGACTCATTTTGCCAAGGATAAGCAACCAAAATGTTTGGACAATCTTTTCCCTACTCTATTCATAGCCTGTGCTCCTGTAAAAAATGTGGAGTGTTAACAGCCATTGACAAATGAGTGGTATTTCAATCCCATGAAGTAATATGTGACCCGAAAGGAAGATATATTATTCTAGTATGTAATATCAATAATATTACATACACAATAGTGAACCTCTATGTCCCCAATTCAGGCCAAGCTACTTTTTTACGTTCACTAATAAACAAGATAAACAAAATCAAAAGGGGCTCCTTGCTACTTTGCGGGGATTTTATTAGTGTAGTAGACAAGAATATTGACTGTTCCTCACCCAAAAGTCTACATAGGCACAAACTGAAATCCTTTCTCTTGGAGACTAATTTTTATGATGCATGGAGATGTATCAACTCCACAGAAAAGAACTATACTTACTATTCAGCCCCTCGCAAAAGTTATTCCATGATTGATTTATTTTTATCCCATCTCATGCTTCTGCAGAGAACCATTAGAGTCAAGATTCATCCAATTACATGGTCAGACCACGCACTAATAACTATCTCAATCAAGGAACAACATTCCTATAATCCTGCTTATTTGTGGAGGAACACCACTTAAATACTATCTAACCCTGCTTATAAAAAACGTCTCTCAGCGGGGCGTGGCTGGCTGCGGACTGAGATGGCTGCCTGATACCTCCGCTCCGCTCAACCTGGGACATACAGCGACTATATAGCATCATCCAGTGACAAATCCCACACCAATTTGTACCCAGAGGGGTCCCTGCACAGCCTGCCATCATCTGGCTTGCCCAGAGACTAAACGGACTTCTAAATTAAGAAGAAGGACTGGAGGAAGATAGCAATCAGAGATGGAGGGTACGGCTGGCCCTAGCACATTCGGGCTCCATCCGTGTACACTGCGGCCGGATGAGCACCCAAAGCACCCCATCCCCAACTACTGCAACCTGCTCCCCCCTATCAGACATGTATTGAGCAGTTTGGATGCCCACATTCAGAGGATTTAGCTCATAGCAGCTCCCTTACTATTGTTGTGGCCGCCATCTTGCGGTCTAGTGGAGGGGGATAGCGATCATGCCCGTGGTCTCCCCTACATCATATTGAGTGTCACGCTCAACAATTTGGTTACCCATCCCCAGTGGACAGCATTACAGGCGGAATCTCAGATCACCCCAATCTCTGTTTACGGCGGAGCCGTCGCCATCTTGCGGCCCAGTGAGGACGGGCAACAATCGCGCCTGCAGTCTCCCCTACACCATACCGAGCGTCATGCCCGGCATCACCATACTCCAACCCGCCCCTAAAGGGAACAAGCTGCGGGCCAAAGGCCTCCGACCATCAGCCCCCCCCAAGAGGAGAGAGAAGAAGTTCCTCCTCTCTGGAGAAGATCCGGCTGATAGCCGACTATCAGAGTGAAGTGTCATAACCTAAAGCATTGCTGAATGACACATTAAATTATCCTAAAGCTCCGTTTCCTACCAGGTATGAATGAAAAGAAAAGAAAAAGGAGAATGAGAAAGACAGAGTACGAAAGGAAAGAGATTTAAAAAGAGGAGGAAAAGGAAAGGAGGCAGAAAGGCAAGTTAGTAAGAAGGGGGATCCTCTTGGGTCATCTGGGGGGAAGAGCTACAGAGGGTTGGTGCTCTTGGGGGTATTGGGGTGTGAGCAAATTGCATCCACGGTTCCCAAACTGTCTCAAAGAGTTGCACCCTGTCTAACAGGATGCTAACCATCTTTTCCTGCGCCATTATCCACATAATTTTACGCTTAACCGCAGCCCAAGGTACCAAGGATTTTTTCCAATATTTGGCTATAGTGATTTTGGTAGCCACAAATATAAAAAGAGCCAGCTGTTGAGAGTGTTTGCTCAATTTATCAATTTGGTGATTCAGTAGAGCAATCTCCGGAGTCTGAGGAATTGTGACCCCCGTGATTTTACGTAACACTGCGAAAATTTTGATCCATAGACTCCGTATTCGTGGACATGTCCACCAAATATGTAGCATCGTACCCGTGTGAGCGCAGTCTCTGAAACAAAGAGGGGAGGCATTCGGAAAGAATTTTGCAGGGCCTGCCTGTGGCACAGCGCCTGCACCCAATAGGCTGGTGAGTAAACACTCCCCGGAGGAGTTCGCAGTTCACAGGTAACACCAAATATCTTAATTATGATGCAAGATGCTATTTTGAACTCAATTCAGTTATGCCAGCCAGGTATCCCCCTCCTAGTTGCTACTCTAGCCACTAGAAAAACAACCTGGCACCCTGGCATGTGGCGCTCAACCACTCAGTTCTGTAGTGAAGAGTAAGCAGTTCTATGTCTCCACCTCTGCCTCTGTGCAGTAGCCGTCTGAGCTCAAGTCTCTCCCAGTGTGAAGACCCAGTGTAAGTGTCTGAGGGCTGAGGCTTGGGCTACCCTGGTGAGTGGGCAGCCTGCAGATAAAGCTCCTCTTCATCAGAGGAAGACCCGGAGCTGCTTGGTTTCAGTTTTTTTCCTTCGTGGAACAGTGGATCCAGACCATTACATGGGTAAAAAGACAAAGTCATATTTACCCTTTCTTCAAAACGGCAATTCCTTCTCAGTTTATTGGAAGAAATTTAATCAGATGAATGGCAAAGTCCAGAGAAAGTTTCTCCTTTGATTGTCTATAGCCTGGTAACAAGGGTCTGCCGTCTGGCAGTTGCCCTTACCTGGGTGACTTGTGCTTTTTGGTTCAAGGAGATAGAGGCAGCCGTTGGAGAGGAAATCCAGAACGCTGATATCATTCAAAACCTAGCCAAGATGAATGTGTCTGTGAACATTATTGCAGACGCAGCAATAATCTCAACTAGGTGCGTGGCAATAGCAATGCTATGGCTAGGGGGGCCCTATGGTTGAGACCCTGGGCTGTGTCTTGCTTCCTAAAAACAAGATTGGTGGCAGTCACTTTATGGCAGAAGATCTCTGTTTGGTAGGAAACTGGAGACAGCCATATCATAAGTGAAAGGAGGTAAATCCGATCTGCTCCTATAAGACCGGAAGCAAAAGGAAAAGAAAGTGTTTCTCCCAGCAGGTTCCACTTCTCTAGGTCCAGGGAGCCTAGGGCCAGCTGTCAGGCCAGGGTCCCAGGTAGAGGATGTAAGGGAACTCAGGCAACCTTTCACAAGGCCCATAAGTCAAAATCCCTTGGTATACCACAAGTACCCACTAAGCCCTTTTTTTGTTATTAACATTTTATTTCAAAATAGCATCCGATACAAGTTATGCATATCAGATAACAAAGTACAAATATAAGTTTGACAATTCAACATGAAAATGACTTTTTCTTGTTAGGTATCTTTCAGGCACTCATACATAACCCGGTTGACTGAGTGCATCTGAGATGAATCTCAAGTGAGACTATCAAGTGGTTTTGTGGAATTGGTCTGTCTTATCTTCATTTAAAGCAGTCATATACCCCGTGGCTCTTATCTCAGCCACATTAGCAAGTAGCTGAGATTGTGTGGGGACTTCTTCTGATTTCCAAAGCCTAGGGATTAACCTTCTAGCTGCTGTCAGCATATGGGTGGCTAAATTTTTAGAGCTCTTGGGAACATTTCCGAATGGAAGGCCCAGTAAGTACATTAAGGGATCCAACCCACTAAGCCCTTTTGACGAGCGCATGCCCAGACTCTTGAGGTAGGAGCCAGAGGGCGCGCTTTATGAGTTTCTGGACAGCATGTTGTACAGATCCTTGGAGGAAGGTATTGAACTCGAGATGACAGTGGGAGAGCCAGTTCTTTACCAGATGTCTAGGGGGTATAGTCAAACTATGAACAGGCTATGTGAAACTCGAATAATAACTTGTATTTCAACATAAAATTTGAAAACAGACATATGAAGTTATGGAAGCTCTGTTGATGTAGATCTGGCCTCTTGCAGCATCTCTTCCCGTCATGCCAGGGTAGAGGAATGATTAGCGTAGGGTGAATAAGGGGGGGTATCTACCAGAGAGGGTATAATGGTTAGACTGTATAGTATGGATGTTTTGTTTTCTTATTAGGCAGCCAAACAGGTTGCTCAAGGGAATATGGCCTCGCTCTAATCCGGATTCCAATGTGTAGGGAGGGGGGTGCCAGATCAACATCAAACAAAGCTATCCTGTAGAACCTTATATAGCTAAAATAAAGCATGTAACATATAACATTTAAATAGCCTAGTGGAAGGCCCATTTCGCCCCCAGGCCCAACCCCTTGCCAGATTACTAGCATAGGGGACGGGATAGCTGGGATTGAACGGGCGGTAGTATATAGACCTTCTTGAGGAAGTAGTAGAGCAAGCAGCAATAACTTCCTTTCGGGTAGTAGCCTAGGTTGGTTAACAGGGCATAGAGAAACCAATGACCCGTAGTAAAGTTATTGTCCTAATCGCCACCCTACTCAGGACTAAGTGGGCCTGGGGCCAGTGGTAAAGGGAGAACTGCAAACAATTAAATGCATGGCACATAAGGCCATACAAAAAAGTACCACTTATGGCCACTGGGGTGAATTGTGGAGGACAAAATGACTGAAAATGTCTATTGAAAAAATAATTTTATTATAAAAAAAAAAAAATTTTATAACAAATTGCGATATACAAAGAACAGGACACAAGAATTTGAGAAATTCACAACTGTGCGACCTCCTTCACCACCAAAACGCCGAATGGCGTATAGGAACCCAATATTAATAAAAATAGATTATCACTGCAGTGTACACTACATAAAATACAAAACCCAAAAGGAAAAGAAAAAAGGTCCGGACGTCACCCCCGCTATCATTCAAACCATCCATACCACATAATACCATGCATACGGGGTCTCCTATGAGAGGAATATAAAACATTTCTCAAGCATGTATGTGGAAGTAGCAGCAAACAGGCTCAAGCAGATTAGCATTAACTGTTGAAATGCCAGACCATGAACCATGGATTTCAAATAAGCTAAATTAGCTCAATTGCTGGAACTATGCAGAGCTGTGTGGAGAGCCAAAATTAGGAAGACCATAGAGTCCAAAATCTCAAGCATGTGTGTGGAAGTAGCAGCAAACAGGCTCAAGCAGATTAGCATTAACTATTGAAATGCCAGACCATGAACAATGGATTCCAAATAAGCTAGATTAGCTCAATTGCCGGGACTATGTAGAGCTTTGTAGAGAGCCAAAATTAGGAAGACCAAAAAGTCCATGTAACTTTGTTGATTATGCTAGTGAAGCCACAAAAATACATGTATTATAAAACAAGTCCATCCGTATAATCACAGGGCAGGATAAATCAGTTCACCTGTGCAGACAAGAGCTGTATATCCTCATGGATGCTTGTCAGGAGATATGTATGCAGACAGGAGATCACTGCTGGGGAGGTATGGTCACAAGGTCACCGGGTGGTCTTATGTCCATGCGGACATGTCCTCAACCGTTTATGCTGTTTTACACACTGCAATTAAATGGAAACGGTCTCACCCAATCATACGTGCGTCTACCCAAACGATGGCATCCAGATCTATCTCCAAGCGATTTTTAGCGTGTCTGATTCAGAGGCAATGTAACCGCTGGTGGGTTAGCCATGCTGGCTGGCCGTGCTGGCCGATGGGATGGCTGCAACCTGGGAGGGATGGATGGCCCCACTGTAGCGTGAACTAAACAGTCCTCGTGCTACCACAAGCTGGATGGTCAGTCAAAGTGGGGGTTGACGCCGGTCATGACGTCAACGCGTTTCGCTGGATAGACCAGCTTCCTCAGGACTAGCGCCCCTTAGTGCTGCTGCAGTTTAAATACACCTCAAGAGCCTTTGTATTGCTGATTACTAATGAGGGTGGGGGCACTCACAGCTGTTATGCAATCATGTAGCTTTCAGGTAATGGTTCTTAAAGGTGCGTGATCTGAAACACCAGAGGAAAAAGGTTGCTGGCAGGATCAAAAAAAAGTTTGCTGCTACTTCCACATACATGCTTGAGAAATTTTTTATATTCCTGTCATAGGAGACCCCGTATGCATGGTATTATGTGGTATGGATGGTTTGAATGATAGCGGGGGTGACGTCCGGACCTTTTTTCTTTTCCTTTTGGGTTTTGTATTTTATGTAGTGTACACTGCAGTGATAATCTATTTTTATTAATATTGGGTTCCTATACGCCATTCGGCGTTTTGGTGGTGAAGGAGGTCGCGCAGTTGTGAATTTCTCAAATTCTTGTGTCCTATTCTTTGTATATCGCAATTTGTTATAAAAAAAAAAAAAATTTATAATAAAATTATTTTTTCAATAGACATTTTCAGTCATTTTGTCCTCCACAATTCACCCCAGTGGCCATAAGTGGTACTTTTTTGTATGGCCTTATGTGCCATGCATTTAATTGTTTGTGGTTAACAGGGCACCCATTGATTTCGGTAGGTTTTTAGGGCTAACTTGCATACCTCATTCATATGGGTAACCAATAGCGCTGGGTATCTGCTGTGTATTAGATTACAGTGTCATAGAGGAGCCGACCCCCATGTAACCCCTTCACAACCCCGACAAATAGTGGGAGAGTGTAATTTAAGTTGGACGTGAGTGGCGGGGGCCCTCCTAAGGCTAAAGGTGGTAAAGAGCACCTGCACAGTAAATGCCCTTATTAGATGCAGTCTAAGTTACACTAATGATAATGTCAGAAGGGGTTTGGAGTCCCAGTTTGTGGGTGTCAGTTCAGGCTGGCTAGATGGGGGGGGGACAGCTCCTCACCGGCACCCCAGGCGTATAGAACCGACCATAAGGATGGAACATATCACATTCAAAGCGAGTGAATTGAAATGGCTCGAAGGTCACTGAAGTTCATGTACTTATCCAGTCTATTCGTGGGGGTAAGGGAGGGCTGGGTTAACCTGGGCCCTATAGTGTGTGGACGCATATTAGAAAGAGTTTGGGCGACAATCAAATGGGTCTTTCAGGATATAAGAGTACTCTGTAATTAGTTAAGGTTCGGATTGGGGTAGCCGTTCTGTATCCGGAAGAGCATCTTGGTAAGTAAAAGTAAGACTAGAAAAGGGGACCAAGTATCTGAGTCAGACCCGATATAACAAGGGGGGCCTGACGAACAATCAGAAGCTGAGCGGTTAATCTCGTCTAGGCCTTCTGTGGGCTAGGGAGGCCGGGACACCATCTCCCCCTGGAGATTTGCGGTTGGCAGGTGGGGGAGAATAACGTGCTGACAGTCTTCATCTGCGAGGGGTGATAAGAGGGCCGTTTTGTTCAAATTACATCAATTCCTCTACATTTTGGGCTGAAGATCTTAGGGCTTGATGCCAATCTGGGATATCACAGAAGGGGATATCGAGACTCTCACAAAAGCGTTCCATATCCTCAGGGACCCGCAGCTAGGCGGTGCGACCAGGGGGGCCAGCAGAAAGACAAAAGAGAAACTTCCACCTATACGGGGTGTCTCTTTCCCGAAGTGCGTCTAGTAAGGGTCGTACGTTCTTACGCTTGAGAAGGGTGATCTGAGATAGATCTTGGTACAGCTTGATCTCTGTTCCATTGAAAAGGATTCTATCTTTGGCTCTGGCTTTACGTAAGATTTCCTCTTTGAGGTGAAAGCTGTTGATATGACCAATGATGTCTCTGGGCGGGTCTGAGTCTCTGCGTCTTGGTCGAAGGGCTCGATGAAGGCGGTCCATTTCAATCTGTGTTTCTGGGGGTCTCTCCAGTATGTCATTAAGTATAGTCAAAACAGCTTGGTTGAGATGGGAAGTATCCACAGACTTCTGGAGCCCTCTAATTCTGATATTGTGTCTGCGATTTCTGTTTTCGAGGTCTTCCAAGTGTCGGTGTATGTCCCTCAGTTGTAAAGAGTGTGCATTAAGGGCTTGCTGTGCTTCCTGGATGTCGGTATCACGCCGGTCAGTTAGCTCTTCTACCTCCTCTAATCTTGATGTCATTACCTGCATGTCCTTGCGGAGGTCCGATATTGTGGCAAATAAGGAGTCTTTAATATCCGCAGCCACCGCTTTTAGGTCTGCAAGGCTAAGGGAGCGTTCGTGTTCAGCTGGGCCGGCAGAGGATGCCGCACTGGAAGGGCTTCCGGAGGTCTGCATAGCGGGTTTTGGGGTATGGTTTGGGCCAGCTGGATCTCGGGTCTGCGCACGAAAGAGGTCATGAAACCCCTTACTAGCTTTAGTCTTCAGAGCTCGTGGTGAACAGGAGCGTGAGGCTGAAGGGCTGCGGTCAGTTTTGCCCATATTAGGCGCGGAGTGAGTCCTCTGGGGCTAATGATCAACCGATCAGTGGCAGAGTAAGGGGATTAGGCTGCCATCTTAGACAGCAACTAGGTCACACTTTATATAGAACGTATCACTGACTGGATAGAGCAATGTCCAATTCTACCGTCGGATTAGGGGAATGAGACGGTGACTAGCCAACTAGTAATCGGGGTCTCCTGAGTGAGGCGCGGATTATACCCGTTTTGACTGGCGTCGGGAAGTCGGAGTGCGAGGACAAGTGGTGCTCGAGACTTCTGATTTCGATCATTCCCCAAAGTACTGGAGAAAGCACGCGTCTGGGCTCTAGGTCGACCGGGTTTGGTATGGGGTTTTGGGCGATACGTCTGGAGGCCTTCGGGAAGGTCACGCCGTAGGAGACGGCCGGGTCGACTTGTGCTTGCGAGGGAATCGGAACGTCTGGATTTTCGCCACCGACGCCTATAATTTCTGAGGAATAAACGGTGTTATAGCCTGGAGGCGTTCCTGTACGTCCATTACTGTAG
>BLSH010242398.1:159794-175209 GCA_018402905.1 Glandirana rugosa
GGACTTCGTGTCTGATCGGCCCCCCCCCCCCCTGATCACCTATATGTCCTGATAGTGGTGTGTCATGATTGACTGGTTGATTTTATGACCGAGTTACTATGTCTAACGGGGGACACCCCCCCCCCCCCCCCTGCTAGTCTGTGCTTCAGGAGGTTTGCTTGGGCACATCTAGTTTTTTTATCTTTCCAGATTAAATTTGTTAACAATGTGGTGAGTGATTTGGTTGGGGGGGGGGGATATGAATGGGGAGAACCCTGAATAGATATAATATTTGCGGGAGAATTGCCATTTTAAAAACTGCTAGTCTGCCTACCCAGCTAATTTCACCTCTAGTTAGTTCTTGGAGTTGGGTTTGGATTTTCTGGGTTCGGGGAGTGAGGTTAGTAGTTAGGAGTTTGGACATGGGTGTTGTTCGAGTAATACCCAAGTATGGGACCCCATTGGTGCTTCATGTGAAGGGTAAGGAGTTTTGTAGTTCGGTTTGTGTCTGGGGATGACACTTAGGTTCAGTATTAGTGACTTTGTACAGTTCACTTTATAGTATGATATTGTACTGAACTGTGAAAGGATTGCGTGAGCTTGGGGTAGGGAAGTTGAGGGATTAGTAAGGAAAAGGATGAGATCATTGGGGAAGAGGTTAATGATGTGGTGTTTTTTTGAAAATTGGAAACCTGTTACTAGCGGGTCTGAACGTATAGATTCTGTCAAGGGCTCAATCATGAGATTAAAGATGGCAGGCGACAGGGGGCACCCCTGCATTGTGCCGTTTGTAATGATGAAGGGCATAGAAAGGAGGACTGATCTGTAGATCTGTGCATTGGGGTTTGAGTAGAGTGCCAGTATTGCGACCAAGATTGGACCCTGGAAACCAAACTTTGTCAAAGTGCTGCTCATGTACCTCCAATGAACCCTGTCGAACGCTTTCTCTGCGTCTATGGACAGCAGCAGAGAAGTTGTTCTAGTTCTTTCGGCAAAATGCATTATATTTAGGATTCTTCTAGTTGCGTCTAGGGCTCTCTCCCCTGCACAAAACCCATCTGGTCCTTTTGGATCAGGGATGGTATGATTGTAGCTAGGCGTCTCACCACCAACTTGGCATCAATTTTAACGTCAGAATTCAAGAGTGATATAGATCTGAAGTTTGCTGGAGTGGTGGGGGCCTTAACGGGTTTAGGTATTGTTACTATGAATGCTTTAAGCATCTCCTGGGGGAAAGAAGAGTTCTTGATTGCTTCCATAAAACTATCTTTGAGGTGCAGGGCTAGAGTTGAGCTATAAATTTTATAATATTCTTTGGGAAGGCCGTCGGGGCCCGAAGGTCTGGTGACAATTTGGGGAGATTGAGTTTATCTAAAAATGCATTTATATCAGCCTGTGATCGTTGGGGAGTTAGAGAATCGTATTGGAGGTTGTAAAGACTGCTATAATAGTCCGAAAATTGATTTGTAATCTCTTGCGGGTTAGAGATCTTGTCCTGTGAGTTGGGGTGGATTAAGTATTGGATCCTTGACTTTGCATGAGCCTTTTTAATTTTGCGAGCTAGTAGCTTACCAGCTTTATTGGCGTTAGCATAGTAATTAAGCTTTCGTTTTCTCAGGTGTTTGTCATAATTTTGCAAGAGCAGGGTTCTCAGCTTGTTTCAAAGGTTTTGGAGGGAAGCCGTCGTTTGCGGAGTTGGGGTAATTTTGTTTACTGTTTCTAGAGAGCGGATGTCAGCAATTAGGGTGTTGAGTTTAAGATCGTAGCATCTCTTAGCCCTGGCTCCCTGTTGCAGGAAAATACCTCGTATGAACGCTTTATGAGCATTCCATATGGTGTGTGGGTTTGTGACCGACCCTATATTAGTTGCAAAGAAATTGTTAAGGCTTTGGGTGACTATTTTTGAGCATATTGGGTCTTGAAGAATTCTGACATTACAGCACCACACTGGGGGCAGGGAGGAGACCCCTGGATCGTCTAAGGTAACAGACACAGCTGCTTGGTCGAACCACGTGATTTTGTGTATGTGAGAGGAAGATGCTCTCTGTAAGAGCCACTTGTCCATTAAGAACAGGTTGATGCAATAATATGCACAGTGCCTAGGGGAGAAATATGTGTAGTCCCTTTAGTTGGCGTGATGACATCTCCAGACGACATACAATTCTTCTGCGTGTAATAGGTTCTGCAGAGAGGGTCTTCTTGTGGTGGGTTTGGATGAAGAGTCAATATTTGGGTGAGGGGTGATATTAAAGTCCCTGCAGAGCAGGAGGTTTCCATATTTGATTTTGTTAATTTTAGTCAGGAGCCTGCGCAGGAATTGCAGTTGGTGAATATTGGGGGCATAAAGTGCCGCCAGAGTGAATGGCTGCGAGTTAATGTCACAAGAGACAATTATATATCTCCCCTCTTGTCTATTAAGGAGTCCTTCAGTTGGAAGGCTACCATATCCCTTATAGCCAAGAGTACTCCTTTCCTTTTTTGTGAGGAGAGTTTGAGAGAAAGACATGAGGGTATTGCTTGTGGGCACAGTGGGGGGCGTTGGATGCCAGGAAAAGGGTTTTCTGGATGCACAGGATGTCAGCTTGTCTTTTAACGGCCTCTTTCCACATCAAGTGGCGTTTAGCTGGATGGTTAAGTCCTTTTGCGTTTAAGGATAGGCAGGTAATTGTCATGGTGGGTATGTAAGCAAGGTGCGTGTGTGCTTGGTGATTTTACTCACTGCGGGAGGAAGGAAGGAAGGGAGGCAGTAAGCAGTCCATTTCTTCTCATGTCTTTAGTATTAGATGCTGTTCTTGAGAGTGGCAGTAGGGAATCCTGAGTGGCTCTAGTCGCTCTGTGGGATCTTCAGTGGAGAATCCAGGGTAGGCTCTTCTGCTTAGCACTGTACTATAACAAAGTGGGCTGTAACAAAACATATTAAACTGGGAAACAGAAAGGAAAGGAAAAAGTCAATGTGGTAAAAAGGAAATCCTTAACAGATTTGTGAACAAGTACGTATGTGCTTTCACTAGGAGGGGAAAGGATATGTATCCAAGTGTTACCTGGGCCGGGGAGAGATGGGTCACAAAAAAGATTCAGTTAGGTAGGAGCCAGTGTATGTGGATTTTTTCTGGCTTTTCTTATGGGACACGATCTGCCATTCTGAGTGGGGAGTGTGAGCATTGTTCTTGTGGACCGTAGTGTGCGGGGGGGGGGTCTGGCAGAATGCCCCATTGGCGAAGGATTGTCAGCTCTTCTTCCAGAGTGGATATCAGTGTAGTGTTGCCGTTGTGGGTGGCAGAAAGCGTTGCTGGGTACTTCCATTTATGTGGGACCTGGTGATTTCGGAGGGCTTTAGTTATGGTGGGCAGGTTGTGGCAGCGGTGTTGAAAGGCATGTCTTCTGTATCTGAAACAGGCTGACTTGTAGTGGTGAAGCCTACAAAGGAATCTTGTGGGGCTGCTGGTGCAGGCCCTGTGCTGGTGCTAGGCCCACTCACCTCCATGTCCTGCTGTGTTAGGCCATCATGTGGGGAAGCCGTTCGCTGCCTGGTCTTGGCCGGGCTTCTGGTGATGGGAAAGGAGGCCGGGGAGGAGGATCCACTGTACTGCTGCTGCGATCCAATCCCAGTCCTTTGGCAGGGCGAGGCTTCCGGCTTTAAGCCATTCTTTCCGGTGGTCTGACAGAGCTCAATGCCTAAGCGGCCATCTTCGAGCTCGAACGCCACACCCCCGGGCCAATTTTTGTTAACTCAATTATTGGTGCTTCTCCTGAACTTTTTTCCAGAGTTGTTTTTTTCTTTCAATAGTTTTAATTGGTTTTTCAATATTAAAATATACCAACAGAAAAGAAAATAGATGAGTATTACCTTCTGTTATACGGTAGAATATACAACGGGGGGTCATTTTAAGAAAAACGATGGCAATATAAACAGATGTCACATTTGAGCAGTGAGTGCTATCTTTACAGAATGGTTATTGTCCTCCCGGCTCAGACAGTCCTCTGGGAGCATTCTGTGCCGTGGGCCATGAGGCAACACCTCTAATCTCTATTTCTATCAGTCAATTCTGTAGCCTTTTCGATCAGATCAAATGAGAAGGATCTGCACAATGTAGTGCAAATATTTACAGTATATGAAAACCTTGCAGAAGCAACTTAAAAGAAAATAAAAGAGGAAAACATTTTGCATCAGAGCAATTGAGGACCACTTCACCTTGTGGGAACATAGCTTTATACCTAAGGGTGTTTCAGCCCATTTAACAAGTCTTAAATTTGTTATGTCCCAAAGTCTGACTTTCCCAATAGATTTTACATAGATTCTTATACTATGCCAAAGAGTACCCTATATTCAAAGTAGCATATGCCGGTAATTTAACGTCTATGTCAATATGATTCTGAATCTATGACTTGCTTTCCATCTGTTTTATCAGCATCTAGTCTAGAGTATCATGGTCCTTCTTTTGTGAGGAAGGAAGATTCGGATATAGGAGAAAGAGAGAGATAAATAGGTTGAAAAGGAGAAGAGGCAATATGGGTCAAACAAGGTCAAAGTGAGAGGAAGGAAAGAAGAAGGAGGAGGTCCAGAAATCGCACCCTAACAAAGATTTGTTGAAACCTACGAAATTGATACATGCATATAATCGGCCCACAAATCCCAAATTGCTTCAAATTTCTTAACTGTATCTTGGAGGATACTGACCATCCTTTCCTGGGCCATTATCCATGATATTTTTTGCTTTGCGAGGTTGTTGGGAACAAAATGCTGTTTCCATGCCTTTGCGATCCTCAGTTTCACTCCTAAGAGGATAAAATGAATAAAGCTCCGCTTACATTTTGTGGTCTTTTCCACTGGAAAGTTCAGGAGAGCTATGCGGGGAGACTTGGGGGTGGATAGGCCATTTGTTTTTCCTATGATCATAATGATTCTATTCCAAAACCCTCTTAATTTAGGACATTCCCACCAGATGTGTAACATTGAACCTATGTGAGATCATCCTCAGAAACATAGAGGCGAGGTTGAAGGATATAGCTTTGCTAATCTGGAGGGTACTAAGTAACATCTTGTGAGGACTTTTAAATCTGCCTCCATCAAAGATGTATTGAGGATGCCTTTGAGTGAATATGAGATTGCTTTGTGCCAATCCTCCAACTCCCAACTACGATCGAGATCCTTTTCCCAGGCCAACATATAACTCATTTTAGTTTGCGCTGAGGATAAAGACTCATAAATCGCTGTGATCCCCCTCCCCTCTGCTCCATGAGCTGTCCACACCATTGTTCATATGGTGTGATACTGGGTGTTAAGGGTTTGGTCTTCCATAGAGAATGTAAATAGTGGGAAATTTGCTGAAATCTAAATTTTTCAGATGCAGGCATCTTTATTTTATTGATGCAATGGTTAAGGGAAATTGGCCCTGTGGGGTTAAAAGAGTGACCAATTCTATACATCCACTTGTTCAAACACCACTTGAAATCCCTGATGTGCAAACCTGGGGGAAACTGGGAATCATGGAAGAGATGTGCCAAAGGGCGAATCTGAGAAATCAGACCTGGATGTCCTTTTAGAGTATCCCATAGAGATATAGAGTGAGAGAGTGTTGGAGCAAGAATTGCTGGTCAGTTTTTGGGGTGACTCCACAATAGGAAGTCTAGTGTGAAATGTGGTACTGCCTCTCTTACCATATGCACCCAATCTGGCCTAGCATTCTGAGAATATACAATGGGTATCTGAGCTAGTTGGGTCGCTTGGTAATACCAAAGTAGGTTAGGTAGCCCCAGCCCTCCTTTGTTTCTGGCTCAAAAAAGGACCTCCCTTGCTAAACGATGTCCCTTTGAACCCCAAAAGAAGGCTACAATCTTCACTTGAAAGCATCTCAAATGTTCCTTATTAATGGGTATGGGTAGGGATTGGAAAAAGTAGAGAATTCGTGGCAGCAACGTCATCTTAATTGAATGTACTCTCGCCAACCAAATCAGGTTAAGTCGAGACCACTCTCGCATATTTATTTCCAGTTTTTTGAACATTGGTGGGTAATTAGATGCATAAATTTGGTCTATCCTGGATGGCAGGTTAATTCCCAGGTAGGGAATGGTGGATTCTCTCCATGAAAAAGCAAAGTGATTCCGTAGCTCGGTTTAAATGTCCCAATGGTTCTGGGACATTTATATTAAAAGCTTGTGATTTAGACATATTGACATGTAATCCCGAAACGTTTCCAGATTCTTCTAGAATGCGAGAAACATTTGGTAAAGTGATAAGTGGGGAAGAGATAAAAAGGAGTGAAACATCGGTAAAGAGTGCACATTTGTGTGTTTGTGATCCACAATGTATGCCTTGGATGTCTGGGTTATTCCTGATTGCTATTGCTAATGATTCAATCGCTATAGCGAAGATCAGTGTGGATAATGGGCATCCCTGTCTGGTCCCTTTGGTTATCTGAAAGAAGCATGAATAGTACCTTTGAAGAAGAATTTTAGCTTCGGGAGTCGAGTATAGAGCTCTAAGTATGTTTGTGAAATTTTGGCCAAATCCCCATTGTTGTAGTACGTTGAACAGGTAGTCCCAGGAAACAGAATCAAACGCTTTATGTAAATCTAATGATAAAAGAAGACCTTGCTGAGGATGCCCTCCATCCCAACCCAACCATATAAGGGATATGATATCCACCGCCCTTCTGATCTGGTCTGGGCCTTGTCTACCTGGTATGAACCCAATCTGATCTCCATGAATGTATAAACTGATAAAAGACGACACTTGGTCCGCTAGAATTTTGGTTAAAATCTTCAGGTCATTGTTGATCAATGATATGGGCCTATAGTTGCTAACTTCTCCTGGGTCTTTCCCTGGCTTTGGAATGCATGTGATAAAGGCCAGGTTGAGTGATCATTCCAGGGAGGTCCCCTTCCTCAGTGTGTTAAAGAAATATGCTAGGTATGGGGATAGGATATGTGCAAAAGTTTTGTAATAAGGATTTGAGAACCCGCTTGGTCCAGGGACGGATCTCCTTTTGAGGTTTTGAATAACTAAGGCCATCTCCTCTGTGGTTATAGGAGCTTCTTATCTTTCTATGTATCAATTTTCTAGTTTGGGTAAAGGTAATGAGTCCAAAAAGGAGTCAATGCCAGGCCGGTCTTCTTGCGCTCCTTCGCTATAACCTTTTTGTAGAAATCATGGAAAGCTCCTGAGATCCTCTGTGGGTTGTGTGTCCATTCTCCATTTGGGAGTTTAATTTTGGGTAGCTTATGGGATCTAGGTTTGGGCATTAGGCCTGCCGCTAGCATCGAGTCCATCTTATCTCTCATTCGGTAAAATTTAGCTCCCCTCCATCTGATGCTTTTTTCTGCCCTTGAATTAAGAGCCAGGTTTAGTGCTAGTCTTGCCTCATCCAATCTAGCTGCCGAGGTAGATTTGGGATCTCTCTTATGCTGTTTGCTAATAGAAATAAATTCCCTTTCTAAACAATCTATATCTGCCATTTGAGCTCTACGGATTTGTGAGGCGATTTGTATCAGTTTTCCTCTGATGGTAGGTTTATGAGCTGCCCAGAGAGTTTCCGGAGAGACCCCTTCCGTATCATTAATGAGAAAATATTCATTAATGGCTCTCAATCTCAGTAGATCTTACTGGGTCCCTGAGGATTGATACATTTAGCCCCCACTGATCATTCCTCTTGGACCCTGAGGTCTTCCTAGATGAAGAAATACCAGAGAGTGGTCTGACCACACTGTGTCTCTGATAAAAGATTTGATTGCTAGGGGTATATGCGTTGAGGGCAGGAAGATGTGGTCAATCCCGGAAAAGTATTGATGGGGGTGGGAAAAGTGAGTGTAATCCCTCGATTGGGAATTGAGTTCTCTCCAGATATCTATCAGACCCCATTGATGAAGGATCCTAGCTATTTTGAGGCTTTGTTTAGAGGGACAGGTTGTTTGAGCTCCTGGGGAATGCTTTTATCCAATCCTGAGTCAAAAGCTACGTTGGAATTTCCCCCTACTACAACTGTGCCCTCAAGTAGTGGACCCACTTTCTGAAACAGGCAGTCAAAGAATTTTGTTTGGCTGCAATTGGGTGCATAGTAGGAAATAATAGAGTATAATTGGTCATCCATCATTCCTTTAATCAGTATGAATCTGCCTCCTGGATCTTTATACTCTGATAAAAGAGTGAATTTACATCTATGTGAGAATATTATGGCAACTCCTTTGGTTTTGTCCTCAGCATTGGCTGGGAAGAAGGTAGGGAATTTAGTATGGATGAACTTGGGGTTGTATGATTTTGGAAAGTGTGTTTCCTGAAGCAGGATCACATACATTTTTTGACTATGGTAATATTGGATTATTTTTCTCCTTTTGATCGGGGAGTTAAGTCCCTGTGTATTATGGGAGACAATTCTTAGAGAGGGGGATTGCCGGTCAGCTTCAGCCATGGAGCAGAGAGGAGAATAACAACAGCAAGATATAGTCACTTACCCTTTGTGCTCGCCATAGGGAGACCTCCGAAGAACCTAGGATTCCGGATTTCAGGTTATATGTCGTATGGGTGTGAAAGCTTCCTGCAGAACCTCTAGAAAAAGGAAAGTAAGGAACAGTAAAGGGGAAAAAGGAAAAATAGGTTTTAGTGAGAAATAAGAATAAAGGAAGTTCAATATTCTTTAGAGGGAAGGAGAAACTGTGTTCCACCATTCCCCCTAACAGATTTGTAGGTACTTCCTCCGCTTTAGAAGAAATACTCCTGTCCAGGGGAGAGGGGTGGGCCATGTCTCCTGGTCAGGTTTAGGAACCAATTCGCTACACCAATGGAAGCGCTCTGTATTAATTTTAGAGCTCATACAATAAAATAAATACAAAGACGTATGTCTTTAACAAAACCCTAAGACATTAGCATAGTAAATGAACAGCACAACTAAAACAAAAATAGCATCAGCTCCCCAATGAGGGTCATGTCTTGTTTGGGTAACTTTAAGTTCCTCAGAAAGCAAGGGAGTATAACCCACTGGGTCGATGGAATGGAGAGGGAGGACAGTAGGTAACAGAGGAGTAAGTCCGGCAGGTGTATAGCGAGGGCTATCAACATCACCATCCAAAGAACATAGTGAGTTCCTTGATGAAGTTGGGCATGAACCTGTAACTAGTGTGGGTGGACTTCCACAAACCGGTCCATAGAGTTTGCTGTCTCCGCTCCCTCCACTACCCCCCTCTTCCCCCAGCCGCTAGCCCCCATTAGTACACAGTGAGGCCACCGTGCTTAGGGTGTCAGAGATTGGGGGTGTGGAATTTGAGCGTGTATAAAACCAGAGGGGGTATTGGGAGACATTCAGTGAATGGCCTGTCCATGTCTGGTTGGAATGGACTATATGCCCAACTGTGTTATGTGCCAGTTATCTGTCCTTTGTGGAGCTTAGAATAATACAGTCAAAACTGAGAACCCAACCAAAGCTTATCCTTGTAGGAAGTCAGTATAAGCCTAACTTTTCAGGGGTAAAAGTCTTCCCTCAATAGGAGTCATGGAGTCTGGTATCTCAGTGTAAATGGAACAAAGGTCAGTCAAAGAGACCCAAATATTGGGGTATACATCTGCTCCACGTTTTTCCATGGGAATGTATTGTTTTCAAGTATGGCTGGTGTCTTTGGATCTCTTTGGTTTGGGCTTTTGCCATACTTGTGTAATTGGGCTGGTGGGCATTTGCCTTTTAGATGCTCCAGCAGTAGATCCAGAAGGAGGAGAAGCTGGCGATTGGGTGATGAGCCCCAGATGGAGGAGAAGTTTTTCTCCTTCAACAAGTTTGGAGAATGTGTATGACTTGTTTTTATGGAAAAATTGAAGGTTGAATGGAAATAGCCACCAATATTTTAGCTTTCAATATTTTATTGAATTTTCAAGATTAACAACAAAGATATCAGCCAAAGTTGCAAGAGAACATACATCAAAGTGTATATATCATCAGAAGGTTACGTTCTCAAGTAAGTTCTTAACATTGATAAACAAAAAGATTAGCAATATACATCTCGGGTAGAGACCCCCTGGTTGTCTAACAATATACCGTCTTCCACTCCTGTTGGTGCCCTCCGGCCCCGTTGCCCCTTTTGGGGTCAGACTACAGCTTCGGGCCAGGCGGCCAAGAGGAAGAGGAATCTATCACATCTGCAAGGGGGGTCTCCTCTAAATTTCTGCAATTTGAACTATGCTAATTTCCATATGAAATAAAGTATACACATACAGTATGCTCCCTGGAATAATACAAGGAGATTGACGAAAAGAAAAGGAACAAAAAAAAGAGAATAACTATAACCATATAAAACGCCAGGAGGTTACACAAGTATGATCTACCATTGGATAGAAGTGTACCTGAGAACCCTGCCAGAGCCCAAAAACAAAAGGAGAAAGGAGGCAATATGGGGTGTGCCCCAGGTCCAGACACCCCTAATGGGAGCATACCGTGCCTGCAAATGGAGGGACAGTTCTCTGCAAACCCAGTCAATCCAGGGAGACCGGACTGGCCATAGTCTGGATAGCCACCAATATTTTATATCCTTTTCAGTGAGGACTGTGAACAGTGGTTTTAGGGCCCTTCGTTTTTGGATAGTTGATGGAGAGAGGTCCTCGAATATTTGGACAGAGTGGTCCTGGATTTTGAGGTGACAGGCAGAGCGTGCTTTTTGCATGACCTCCTCTTTCACCGCATAGTAGTGGGGTTTCACCACTATGTCTCTCGGGAGACCGTCGGAGCGTGGAGGTCCAAGTGCTCTGTGAGCCCTGTCCAGTTCCAATCTGCGGGAAGGTATGTCTGGAATAAGGTTCTGGATGAGGGAGCGTACTGCTGTGTTAACATCTTTTACAGTTTCTGGGAGGCCCCTGATCCTAAAGTTATACCTACGGGACCTATTCTCTAGGTCATCGATTTTGGACATTGCTGTATCCAGTTCATCCTGGAGATCTTGAATTTGATCTGTGTTTTGATTGGTTCTAGTTATGGTAGCGTCCAAATGAGTCTCAATGGTTTCTATGTGGGATCCTAAGTTTTGGAATTCCGCCTTTATTTCCCCTGTGATTCTGGCTGCTGTTTGTGACAACCCTTCACTGAGCATTTTTGAAAATCTGTCAAATAAGTCTCCAAAGCTAAAGGGTTGCTCTTGCTGGAGGGCAGGGGGAGTCTCTTATCTGAAGCTGCAAAGAGCTTTCCTCCATAGGGGATAGAAGGAGATCCTCCATTGGTGAGGCTGCCCCTGAGTTACAGGTACGTACAGAGGCCCTTGGGATAGGGCTGAGAAGCCGCAGGTCTGGGGATGTGGTTGTGCTGTGGCATCCCCTGTGTATTGTGCTGGGCCATCTGGAGCTGGGTCACTGCGTCATCTTGGAGTCCCAAGCCTTGTTGCTAATCCGTGTGATCTGGGCTTCCAGGGACCTGCGGGCAGATCCCGCTGACATGGGCCAAATCCGCTTGTTATGGAGCCTCACTAGACGCTGACACGGCCTTTTGCAGGCTGTGCTGTCCACTGGTGTGAGCGCTAAGCCACTGGAGTAGTGCGGAGCTCCCGGTCTATGTGGCCATCTTAGGAGCCTCTGTGCAAACACCCTCTCCAGAGTTGTTTTAATATATTTTTGGTCTCTGTGAAGCTGCTTGTTTAGACATGCTATCTTGTTTCTGGGACATTCTAGAACCAAGTGTATAGGTGTATTCATATTCAGAATATCAATTTGTTTCCCTAGAGCTTATTTAGGGAATCTGCGTGTAGGCAGGGGACCTACTGTATTGTATGTCTTAGTTAGCACTTGGCTGCCCAGGTCAGGAGGAATGGGTTACTGTTTACTGACTTTTTCTGGGGTCCAGGCTCCCTCCCATGTGTTATAAAGGGGAAGAGGTTCAAGTCTCAGGGGAGCTTGGGGCTTTTGACAGAAGCTTGCTGGGACCTGTGGTTTGCCTTCTGAGGGCTGACTCATTGGGACATATCCATTTGAGTTTTGCCAAATGTGGACTTTTCCCAAAAGGACTTCACCTGTGCAGGTATGCTGGGGCAGCCACAATTAGATGTAGTTAGGAGAAGGCCGTTTATTCATGTTATACATGTTATGCCGTACTTTCAGTAAAAATTGTTTCAACTGCCTTGAGCCTGGTCTTAAGTTATTCAAGGGGTGCTGTCAGTAAAATGGCCATTTCCGGGGGTCTGAGGCCACCTGTGCGCTGCGCTAAAGCAGCCTATTTTACTGGACAGCACCCTGCAGCAGATGATGTCCATTCTACAGCGTTCCAGTGACCTGTTTACCCCCCAGTGCTTGCTCTGAGAAGACTTCCCATTCCTGTGACCCCGGCTTCCCTTCTGGACTTGCTGCTATCTGCCTGCCTTGACCTCGGACTGTTTATGATCACTCTTTTGCTTGTGCCCTCTGTACTTCAGCTGCCCGCACGTTACCGACCCAGCCTGTACCCGACTACCCGTTTGCCTGATCCTTTTGTACTCTGCTGCCAGCCAGTTGTCGACACGGACCGCACCACTATCCTTCAGCCTGCACAAGCTTCAGTGGACCCATACCAGCTAAAGAGACTTGTCCAGCCCTCATGCTACCCTGTGCTCCTGAGCTCCCTGTCTGCACTACCAGGAACTCGCGAACCAGGGCCACAAGAGAGGTTGCCCCCGCATAAGCCAGACTCAACCACCAGGTAAGTGACAGGTGCATATTGGGTTCTGACGTATTCCTAAAGAACACGGGTCTGTAATAGCACTATGGGGTATGTGCAACACCACTACAAAGATTAATTTGGCAAGGCAAGGAGGTAATTGCCATGGATAACCATAAGGAAAAACAGCTACAGCAACCATTCATTGGCGTGGTACCTGGTTAGGTGACTGGTCTTCCTGAAGCAAGGTGGTTGGTGCTCTGACTCCATCCCTAGCTGTCTGTTTCCTCAGGGCACCGGGAGCAGTCTAGCAACACAGAGGTATAATGACTGATCTCTAGGTACAGGAAAGAGAAAGTTAACATAGGACATGCATGAGACCTGCACAGGGTTTCATTTCATTACTGGGAATTAGGTAATGGAGGTATGCTGAAGTTGTGGACTGAGCAAGGGCATGTCCCTCTGAATGCAACACATACATCAGTACAAGTGTGTAGTGACATGGGACAAAACATCTTAAGGAGGAACTCCATACATTGCTGCTGCACGCAAGTGGTTCATCTCTGAGTCAAGGGACTGCTTTAATGTTTGATTCTTCACATGACCGCAGCCTCCACCTGGTCCTGGGCATTGGTGAGTACACCTTTGGGCGAGGTCTTACCCCACATGCATTGGCCCAGTTAGACCCCAACCACAAACAGCAAAAGGTGGTGATTACTGGGGTCATCAATTTTTTTTTTCTTTTGTAAATAAATTGCCAAACACCATGAACTATTTTGGGTAGATGAAACACACGCACATATCAAAGACCTTTAATGCATTGAAATCAATAGAGAGAAAGAAACTCACATAATGCCCTATGGAGCTGAAATAATATTAAGCCAAATATATTTTATATACATTTTTCTGTCACTATTATTATTTCTATTGATGCATTTATTATACGTTGCAAAAATGACAGAATGAATGAATTAATTTGGATATGTTCACCTACTCTATAAGCCAGCTGTAAGAGCACATAATATCATTCAACAATGGGTAAGTTGAAGGATCTGAATAAGTAATGCTTTCAAGGAGCAGAGTGGCTTTGGGCTCCTGATTTCACATGGCACGCACAAAGGAAATGCAGTCTTAAATAAGACACAGTTCAATCCATCCTGACACAAAATGGTTGTGGGCATGAAGAAAGGCGCCGGCTTAGACACAATTGCCAGAATGATTTATTTAAGTAAGTGATGTTTTCAAAGTGTAAATCATTTTTGGGAAACTAGCATTTATTATATTCTGAAAGCAGCCATGAGAAAGGTTTATGCATCTATAAAATTGAAGGTGCAGTAGTATTTTTCAATATAATTGTTTCCTTATTATGATCAGAACAAAAAAACAACAAAATAAAACAACCTCCTTCAGACATTTTAGCTTTGGTGCATGATTGCACGCATTAACATGTAATATTTTGTGCATTGAATCATGACAGGCCATTCATTTGGAGCAGACTTCCAATGCACCTCAATGGGTAAAAAAACAGACATTAATCTTTTTGTAACAGCATATCACTATGTAGTGGATGTGTTGTAGTATATTGCAGTGCAGGCACATTGACCGCTACTGTAGTTGTACATTGGGTTTCCATTCTAAATGGATAGCACTATACAAACTGTTATGCAATATTGCATGCTGCATTAACGTGGCTGTAAGCCCTTACATATACAAATCCTCCTACCTAAGTTGTACTTGTTCATCTGCAGCCTGCCTTCTCTACAACCTTCTAAAACACACAGATCAAATTTTATTTCTCTACTTCAAGCAGGGGGCTGGGATCTGAAATCACACAATGCACAGAATGGAGATGAGAGTTGAGCATAATCTGAGACATGAGTGGAGGAAAAGGACACCCACTACACAGTTTTATAGGGAAACATGCACAGCAGAGGCTGTTAATCACATTATGTGTGCTGGAGGTGAGGCAGGGCCATATCCTGAAATTCTGTAGTGTCAGCATGACCTGATGCAAATAGAAGAGGGATGACATTGAAGACAGAAATCACACTAGGTGCTTTGGATTAAGGCAAGCATACACTATAGAGGGATAGAGGAACCACTTTATGGTGCAGTACAGTTTTTATTTTACTGCACATTACTGCAATGCATAGATCTAAAGGGAACTTAAAAGCATTTTTTTTCTTTAGATGGCAAACATGAAGTATTGCATATGAGTATTATGTATTTTACTTTTCAGTCAGTCAGTGCAGTGTTTGGTGCCTTTACACATTTTCCTATGTGAATAAAAGGCAGCTGTTTTGAAAGCATAATAGTGCAAGCAACAATTGGCTGCTGAGACCAGAGCATTGCATCCTGGGAGGGGGTCACATGCTCCCCATATCCAGTCACAAGGTATTTGTGATTGCTCCGATCAAGCAACAGAAAAGTAGATGAGTGTCGGAAACATGAGTGTAATAGGTTGACTAGTAGGAGACTTTGCCATTTTTTCCTTGTGGAAAAAAGGGACAGAGTCTCTTTAAGTACTGGAAGGAGAATCCACTGCATGCAGGAAAGGAACTAAGAATGGCTGAATATATACAGTAGCCATTAAGCAGCAGACTGTCAAGATATAGATTGCTGGAAAGATGAGTATACACAATCTACTTTACAGGGCTGTCCTTTTTTAATAAGTAACCCTGCGATCAAAGGCTCACTTTAACCACATCAGTACCGGGCACGAAAACCCCCTTCCTGTCCAGGCCATTTTTCAGCTTTCAGCGCTATCACACTTTGAATGACAATTACTCAGTCATGCAACACGGTAGTCGGT
Source organism: Glandirana rugosa (assembly GCA_018402905.1). Taxonomy (NCBI): domain Eukaryota; kingdom Metazoa; phylum Chordata; class Amphibia; order Anura; family Ranidae; genus Glandirana; species Glandirana rugosa. Next base: position 175,179 of record BLSH010242398.1, read on the forward strand.
AAGAATCAAGGAAAGGACGTACGTCACCTAA
>BLSH010242433.1:13050-24097 GCA_018402905.1 Glandirana rugosa
TAAAAACTCCAACTCCAGATCCCGGTAAACAAGTTCTTAAGGATGTCCCTCCAGCCCGAATTACAACGGTCCCAAATTAAAATCAAAGGGATAATTATTGGAGGTACACACACGACATCGAAACTACCCACCCCCACGACTCTAGGAATTCTTGAACAAATGGCCCTAGACCTCAACCTCAAAAATTGGAAAACGAGAGGAATAACTCATATACACAATCTACTAACGGAAAACAAAATCAAACCATTTGAAGTCCTACAAAATGAATACTCATTGCCCCACACGGAATTCTTCACATTCCTCAGAGTAAAGGCATATATCAAATCTATCGAATCTAAAATGTATACCATACCCCCCAAGATATGGGCATTCTTCAACAGTCATTCAACCAAAGTCAAAGGCATACCAACTATATATAACAGCATTAAACAAAAAAAAGAATTTTACAAATCTAAGCCACATCTACAATGGGAACAAGACCTTGGACAATCCTACACAGAACCAAATTGGCACAATGCACTCAACTCAATATTTAAAGCAACCCAATGTACATCTCTATGGGAACTCACATACAAGTTAACGCTCAGATGGTACCTCACACCCGCCAGGTTAGCGTCATTCGACACCAAAAACAGCAACCTATGCTGGAGATGCCATACAACAAAAGGTGACATCTTCCACATAATGTGGAAGTGCCCAAAAATCCAGTCCTACTGGCATGACATATTCCAAATCATTCAGGAAATAACAGATACCCCCATTGAAGCCTCACCGGCATTAGGTATACTCAATTTGAACATAGACCAAGTCCATTCCAAACACAGAAATGTAGTGACACATATCCTATTGGCAGCCAGATCCAACATCACAAAACTATGGAAGTCCCCAGCTCCCCCAAAGGTGATAGATGTAATTAACCTAACCAACACCCACAGCTGCTACGAGATTGCGCACGCATCCAGCCAGGGGAGACTGGATGCGGCACAGGCCTCTTGGCGCCGGTGGTCCGCCTGGGTGACATCTAGACTAGTGGAACGCTTCCTATAGCCCATTAGTACTCAATGTAGCGTATAGCACAACCACATTCCATGTATGGGCCACTCTTGCAGGACACAAATTGATCCCAACGGGGTGTCCTGGAAGGGTGGCCCAGATAGCTGGACAAAGGCAGAAGGAGCACAGCACAATATAACTTATAATGTGAAGACAGGTGGAGTACACATGGTTAAATTTCAAAGTTTAAAGTTACCTGTTAAACCTTACGTTCAGTTAGTTTTTGAAGCTGAAACAGCAGTGACACCGCTCCGGATGGGGTCTCCCATCCTTATCACTGAAATCTCTTTAGAGGCAGACTAAGTCTATGTAATGATACTTAAATGTGATACGCATTAACCATGGTTATAAATAAGGTTCGATTGGTACAGAACATTGTATTGCTATGATTCTCTATAACAATGCAAGATTGCTTTTTTTTTCTTTTTCTTTTTCTTCTTTTTTTCTTTTTTCTTTTTTCCTGTAATGTAAAAATTTGAAAAACAAATAAAAACATTGAAATATAAAATGCAAATCTTTTACCAATAAACCTGGCAAGCTGCCAGATTTTAAAGAAAGTTGCCTGCACGCTGACTATTTTCCACAGGAAAGTTGGTTCCCACAAGCTAATCTCCCACAATGTCTATCAAAAGGAGCACCCCCAACTTCCGGTCCGGCGCCTCATGGAGTAGCTGCCTCCATAGCTAGCTCCCGCGAATCCTCCTCAAATCCGCATACAAAATCCAGCAGCGGAGGCATCCGACCCCACAAACCACCCCAGCAGTTCCCCTAGACCCAGACCAGCCTCCCCGGTCCTAGGATGGAAAAATACCTGGAGAAAACGGCCCAACGCCCACTCGCTCCGGTGCGGCCAGAAATCGAGCCCCCGGCTTCGGCCTACGCATCCGCGGCCACAGCACACTCCGGAACGGCCGGTCCTGGGATTACAATCGGACCTCAGGGAGGTCCTGTCTGAGCCCCAAATGACACACAAGGGGACTTGGGGATGGAGATCAGCGCCCCCTCACAACCCGCTCCCCCCCTGGTAGGGGAATGTGATACCGAGCGTATTGCTCGCGCGGTGGCCGACATTTTAATACCCTCCATGGAAAACACAGTACACAAGGCCATCCAGGACAGCCTTGCACATGTACACAGGGAACTCAAGGACCATGCAGGTAGAATTAATGAGGCTGAACACCGCATATCCAACATTGAAGATGAATTATACCAAATGCAGGGAAATGAACAATCCCAGGATAAGTCCAATCAGCTGTTGATGCAAAGGATCGAAGATCTTGAAAATCGGTCCAGACGCAACAACCTGCGATTTGTGGGCATCTCGGAGTCGCTTCTACCCCAACACCTAGCGGACTTTTGCTCTAAGCGGATCCCGGAGGCGCTGGGTCTCCCGGCCCCTGCAACCGTCGAGAGGGCCCATCGCCTAGGCCCCCCCAAGCCCGAGAGATCTGCACCTCGTCCCATAATAGCGAGATATCTCAACTACGCAGACAAAGCGCTAATATTGCAAAAATTCCGACAGTCCAGATCCTTGGAAATCGACGGCCTCAAAATCCTCATATTCGCAGATTATTCAGTAGAAGTTTCAAAAAAGAGGAAAGCCTTCCAACCTATCTGCTCGCAACTCTACCAAAGGCACATCAAATTCACTTTGGCTTACCCAGCAGTCCTCCGCCTCAAGGCTCCTAATGGTGACCAACTCGCTTTTCACGATCCGGCAGCAGCGGACCAATATCTTCGCTCTCATCGCTCTCATCCCTCCTCGGGCCTGACCTAGGCCCCAACACAGGGCACCCGGCCTCTGGACCAAGGAAGCCCCCGTAAGGACTCTCCTAAACGCCCCAAGATTACGGACGCCTCTTCTTCTAGACACCGTTAACTGGAACTCAGATCTCTCCCGCAGGAGGGACAGCTCCTAGCCCTCAGTGCCTCCTCAAATACCTGACTTTCAACTCAGCTTATGCAGCCACTCTGTGCTACGCCAGGTAGTATGACCCCGCATATTGTCACTCCAAGTGTCTTGATCTTTCATCTTCTGGTTATATAACTATTTGCCCATTGTGACATGTATTCCGCATGAGTCTACCGCAGGCGCCCTCTCCACCGCCTAACTCCCCCCATCTCCAAAATGCTGGGGACCAAATCACCTCTGGTAACACCCTCGCTCAGGGTAGGCATGCCCCGCAGCTGGGCAACAACCTTCTGGAGGATGTCAAGGGGAGACGGCACAAGCAGTTCACCCATGCGGAAAAAAGAGAAAATGTTGTTGTTTATGGTTCTCAGTTCTATACTCCCAATTTCCTGCCCATCACCCCCCCCCATTCGCCACCACTACAACCTGCCCACCACTCAGTCTTCCACTCTCACACTCGCCAGGGTTCCACTGCAGCAATCCACCCTTTGCCTCAATCCCCCACAGCATTCACAAAGGGAAGTATTGCAGCAATACGACTTGTAACTCCCACTAACCCGAATCCCCCCCATGAGAATAGTAACATGGAATGTTAAAGGACTACGGTCCCCTCACAAAAGGTTAAAAGTACTACGCCACCTTAAACGGATTAAAGCTGAGGTCGCCCTACTACAAGAAACCCATCTTGCCCCTGCAGACTTCGCACGCATGCGCAAACTTTGGGTCGGATCGGTAATCGGCTCCGGAGCCTCCTCCCGGAAAGCCGGGGTCCTGATCCTCTTCCATAAAAACCTATCCCACAAAATTCTCTCAGTAGAATCAGATGACCAGGGCCGAATGGTCTCTTCCCGCGTCCAAATTGAAAACACTATTTTTCAAATATCAAATGTCTATGCACCCAACAACCCTAATAAGCAGTTCTTTAGCGCTATGTCCACAGCCCTACTGAAATGGCCAGACCTGCCCCTCATAGCTGGAGGAGACTTCAATAGCGTAATGGACCCCCTGGAAGACAAAGCGACCAAGTTACGATCAAAACACGCATTACCCAGCTCCGCCCCCACCCCCCTTGCATCCACCATCACCTCCATAGGACTGATTGACATGTGGAGACTCAATCACCCAATCGAGAACGAATATACTTTCTTTTCGCATCCCCACAACACACTGTCGAGAATTGACTATCTCTTCTGTACCGACACCCTAATACCCAAGATACAGTCATCAGAAATACATGAGTTGGTCATCTCTGACCACGCCCCGGTTTCAGCGGACCTCCTCCTAACCAACCCTCTCAGGGCCCCAAATCTCTGGAGATTCCCCCCTTTTCTCCACAACAATAAGGACTTCCAGTTATTCTTAGAAAAGGCCTGGGATGAATATTCCCTCCACAACTCTCCTCACACGGACAACCCAACCCTATTCTGGGAGGCAGGCAAAGCGTTTCTCAGGGGACGAATAATCTCTTACACATCGTCCTTTAAGAAACACGCAATGTCCCAATATAAGGAAGCCAGCCTTAAACTTAGAAACTCGCAGCGAGCTCTCTTTCCCTCAAACACCCCAGATAATCGGTCCATCTGGCTCACTGCCAAACACGCGTTCGAAGCCTGGACAGACAAGGTGGAGCTCATCCGGAGATCCTGCCAGGAAGCAACCTTTCATAAGTTCGGCAACAAAGCTGGTAAACTCCTAGCTAGGCTATGTAAGGGCCCTCATAAACCAACCCATATCACTTCTCTCCGTGACACCACAGGAAACTTAAAAACCAAACAAGAAGAACTTAGTAAGCTTATGCTCAATTTTTACTCCGCACTATATGCCCCGGACCCTATTAATAAAGACTCGGCCCTCTCCTTCCTCGACAAAGTAATTCTCCCTAGAGTCTCCTCGTCCCAGCTGGAATCCCTCAACTCTCCCATAACGCCCCAGGAAATAAGCGAAACCATCAGACACCTGACACCCTCTAAAGCTCCAGGCCCAGATGGGTTCACGGGTGAATTCTTCAAAATGCTCCAAAGCAAAATAACACCATCCCTCCAAGCAGTCTACTCCCGAGTATGGGAGGGTGGCCCTTACCCCCCCCACCAGCAATCAGGCAATTGTTAAACTCCTTGAAAAGAAAGGTAAAGACCCTACTGACCCCGGTTCATACCGACCTATATCCTTACTCAACATTGACACAAAAATCCTATCAAAAATCGTAGCCAAAAGATTAGCCCTAATAATCCCCCACATCATTGACCCGGCCCAGTCGGGCTTCGTCAAAGGTAGAACAGCCACCCTCAATATTAGGAAGGTCCTGGCGGTTCTAGAGACAGCCAGACTAGACCCGATGGGGGACCGGGCCATCATCACGCTGGACGCCGAAAAAGCCTTTGACAACGTCAACTTCGACTGGCTTCAGTTAGTTATGACCAGGATGGGCTTTGAGGGACCCTTCCTCCACCTGGTCGAGGCCATGTATAGGGCCCCGGCGGCCAGACTGGTGGTGGCAGGCATCCTCACCACCGAATTTAGGCTATTCAAAGGTACCAGACAGGGATGTCCCCTCTCCCCCCTCCTTTTCAATATCGCCCTTGAACCACTATCGAGATACATCAATTACGTGGCCCCCCTCCACGGGATAAAAATTGGGGACTCCACCCTACGGTTCTCATTGTTTGCCGATGATCTCCTTATATTCACCTCCAACCCAGCCTTGGACCTGCCGACCATCAAAAACATCTTTGACACCTTTAGATCCTGCTCCGGTCTAAGAATTAACTACCGCAAAAGTGAAATTCTCCCACTAGGGCATGCAAAAACCACCCCCTGGCTCGCATCCTCCCCTTTCACACTTGCCCACTCATACATTACCTACCTGGGTATAAAAATTGGGAAACTTCCTGCCTCACTTTATTACCTGAACTACCCCCCCCTCATCACTAAAATCATTCAGGAACTGAATGGGTGGATGGACTTGCCGCTCTCGCTCATGGGGAGATGCCACCTGATAAAGATGGTCAGCTTCGCCCGTTTGCTCTATCCTATGCAAACCATCCCTCTACTCCTCAAACATAAAGATATACAACTACTCAACAAGGCCATGACCACTTTTGTCTGGAAAAACAAAAGACCACGAATAGCACTGCACAGGCTCCATCTCCCCAGGGGCGAGGGGAGCGCCAGCCTCCCAAACATAAGACTGTACAATATTGCCTGCTTGCTTAGAATCAGCATGGACTGGATCACACAATCATCCAACTACTCTAATTACAACCTGGAAAAAGAAATGGTCCACCCTCTATCACTGACAGCTCTGCTCCACACCAAATGGAAAAAGGTCCCCACAAACTATCAACACAATCTGCTCCTAAGAGATACGGCGATAGCCTGGAGGGAATACAGAAAACTATTCAACCTGTCACCCTTTATGTCTACTTACCTTCCCATAAGAGGCAATCCCAACTTTCCTGGGGGCCTTGACCACAAGGTTTACCACACTTGGGAGAATTGCGGACTGACCACTTTCGCCTCTCTCTGCCAGGAGCTAGACGGTCTTCCACGAGACTTCCCCTCAATCGCGAAGGAATTTTCAATCCCTACCTCACACTTCTACTACTGGCAATGTATTAGCTTCATCAAAGCCGCCTGCCCCACCAGTACCCTGAGATTTAAGACGAGCGAGATAGACTCCCTGATCCGAAACAGATCCTACAAGATCTCCGAGATCTACAAACCCTTACTAGCCAGGAAAAACCGGCCCAGGTCTGGCATCACAAACTGGAAAAAAGACTTCAAGGATGCAAACTTTCCCCAAAAAATATTGGATGGCTACAAACATACCCTCAAGTTGACTACCAATGAGGCTTGGAGAGAAACCCAGCTGAAAATCCTCCACAGGGCCTATATTCCCTTTCTACACGATAAGTCAAACCAGCAGGCTTTCTCCTGCCCCCACTGCGGTCACCAGAGACCCACCTTAACCCACCGCTTCTGGGACTGCACCTACATCTCAACTTTCTGGGATCAAGTCATCGCTTATGTCAAAAAAGTCAACCTTCTTCTCCTTCCAAAAGATCCTCTACTACTGATCTTTGGCCACTGGGATAAAGAGCTAATCAATTGGTCCTCCCCACCTGACCCCCAAACCAAGGACTGGTCCTTAACCTGCCTCCTGCTTGCGAGACGAGCCATATTAAAGACCTGGACATCTCACACCAGCCCATCAATCTCCCAAGTGGAAGGGGAACTCATTGCTCTCCTGTATAAGGACAAATTTAACACCAACTTCGACCTCCCACGCCCAACAAAGACCTTTCTCAGTAAATGGGGCCCCTTCATGTCAACTATTCTTCCCTCGGTGAACTTCAGATGTCTAGGAGAGCCCTTCCTCTACTCTGGAGGCTACAAGTCCCCCTTTCTTCAAGATGACATTCCTTGACCCCCAACCAATACCTCTCACAGTAATGCTGCAGCTTCAAAATCTGGCCCATACCCATCATCGGCATCTGGACAATGCTATTCTCCCTGACCGAGTATTCCTATATCAAGCTCCTGTCGCCAAGGTCCACAATATTCTCTTGGCTAAGCAGTCTGGTGGCAGTCCCCTTCCCCCCCCGGTTATACCCCATGTTTGGACTAGATCAATCCTGTCCTATTGGTATGCTATGTTGACTCTCACACTACTCATACCCCATTCACTGTCACCACCAGCAGGTTGCAAGACCACATATCGAGTTATCCAAGATCTATGTACTTACTTGCTTCCTACAAACCATGTAAAAATTTTCTGTGTAAACAAGGCGCCTTCCGCCATACATTGTAGTGTTTGTATCTGGTCCTATTTCTCAATAAAATCTTTTGAAAAAAAAAAAAAGGAGCACCCTTGTATTTGGAGTTAAAGAAGCGAGTTAAGTGAGGCGCTAAAAGCTGAGAGAACATTTTATAATAAAGTATAGAAAAGCCGTCTGAGCCAGGGGCAGAACCTTGCTTTAGGTTTTTAATGACTAATAACACCTCTTCAACTGATATAGGGGTCTCCATTCTATCCCTATGTTGATCTTCCAGTTTCGGAATTGGAAAAGAGTCAAAGAACAAAGTCAAGTGGGGCGCGTTTTCGTTGCTACTCATGCTGTATAATTTCTCATAGGATGTATGGAAAGATTCCATGATGCGCTGCGGATTAACAGTGGAAACCCCTCCTGTGGGATGTGGATATGAAAATATGGTTCATCCTAGTGTAGGACTGATGTGGACACGAGAAATGGGTGTAATCCCTTTTAGTTGGATTCATCTCTCCCCAAATGTTGGCTAACCTATGCCGGAAAATCAATTTGGCAATCTTAAGGCTTCTTTTAGGTGGGCGAGTAAGCTGGGAGACCTAGACTTATCTAGACCCTGGTCAAGGGCGGTATTTGAGTCACCTCTATATATTATTGTTCCTCCCACCAAGGGATCTAATGTTCTAAACATTGCCTGGAAAAATTCTGCTTGGCCCTGATTGGGTGCATAATAAGAAATAAAGGAATACAATTGGTCATTCAAAGTATCCTTTACTAAGAAAAATCTGCCCTCGGGGTCTCTGTGTTCCAACCGTGGTGTAAATTTGCAATTGTTAGAGAATAGAATTGCAACCCCCTTGGTTGTATCTTTGGCATTAGCAAGGAAAAACAAGGGGTATTTGGCTTGTAGGAAGGAAGGGTCATGCCGCTTTGTGAAATGTGTCTCCTGCAGGAGTGCAATATCACATTTTTGAGAGTGGAAAGATTGTACAATATTTCTGCATTTTACAGGGGAGTTCAGCCCTTGTGTATAGTGTGAAGCAATATGCAAAGGAGGAGAGGAAGCATTTTCCTCAGCCATCGAGCAGAGGGTTCAGGCTCTCGCCTAGTCTATTGTCACTTACCACTGTGTTGTGCATGGATTGTGCATGGGGATTGTTCCAGAAAAGTGTGGGATCCCAGTGGGAGGCGAGTAAAGTATAATGTCCTTGAAGGTTGGCTAACAGAGAAAAGAGGTAAGTACTAGAAATAGAGAGAAGAAAAAAAAAGGTTAGAGTCGAGCCCAAACAGAGCTCAGATAGGCAGGGGAAGAACAGCTTCTCTCTGCCTACATTTCCAAAAAAATGTCTCATCCTCAACATAAGAGGATAGTGTCCCACCGAGTGCGCATGGAAAATCCATAACCGCTGGGTAGGTGGAGGTGCAAGATGGCCATCCCGGCTGCAACACACCAAATTGTATAAACAAATCAAATAACCAAAATTATGTTACCCCACCTCCATATAAACAACAGAAAAATATAAAATGTTCCATACATGTGGGGGAAGGGAAAAAAAGGGTGCGGGAAAGGGGGAGGGAAGGAGGAAGGAGGGGAGGTGAAAGGGGGGAAAGGGTTATAGGGGGGTAGAGGGTAACAAGGGCAGGAGGGTGATGGGTCAAGTCTGGAAGGAGGGAAGCTTAATATCGTCAGCTGAAGACTTGTCTTTGGGGTGCCTCAGTATGACTAAGGGAGGTGGACTCTCCTTGGATCTACTGTAGTCCTGGTCATGATGACCCAGCAATCTATCTAGGTCAAAAAGGCTTTTGAGGTAGTCCTGCAACTTAAACTAGGGTTTGAGGGCAATTTAGCAAAAATGTTCTCAGTAACAGTTAACACTATAAAATATTCTTGTAAGGAACTTGACTAGGATCATGCCTGGTCAGACCTTGCCTCAAATCTGTGTCAGATCAAGTAGAGAAGGCAACGCTATTCCCCCTTCTGGGTGATCAAGGAGGTCTTCTGTCTTTGGACCGCTTGGTCTTGTTCCACACAGGAGTGATGGGGCTCGATGGTGGTGGGCGTTTAGTGACCCCCGATAGGGAGTTTGAGGGCCTAATAGTAGCTTTTCACCTTCCTGGAGGTTAGAGAAGGAATAGGTTTTGGTTTTGAATATAAACGTGAGGGTAAATGGGAAGACCCACCAATATTTAATGTCTCTTTGGGAGAGGATGTTTAGAAGAGGTTTCAGGGACCTTCTCCTTTGAATGGCTGATGGGGATATGTCCGCAAAGATCTGTATTGGGTGGTTTTGGCAGAGAAGTTGCTCTTGTGTGCGTGACTTTTTCATGATCTCCTCATTGACAGCATAGAAGTGGGGCTTAACCACCACATCTTTCAGATTTCAATATGAGCACGGACCAGTTTCAGCCTATGTGGTGGGATGTCCAGAAGAAGATCCTTAATGAATCCTTGGACTGCTGCTGGGATATCTGTGATGGTCTCTGGGAGGCCCCTAATTCTAAAATGATACCTCTTGAGGTCATCAATTCTAGAAAGGGCTATGTCCTGCTGGTCCTGTAACACTTGGATGTGATCTGTGTCTTGGTTGGCTCTGGCTACAGTGGAGTCTAAGTTGTATTCAATTGCCTCGCTCCCAGATTCCAAACATCTGTCTAGATGTCTCCAGTAATTTTAGCTGCGGCGGTAGTTAGTCCTCTGTCTAGCAGTTCTGCTAATTTCTGAAATAGGTCTGCTGAGTTTAAAGGTATATCTGAGCTGTGGATCACAGGCTGGGATGGGGATACTGGGTATGCCCCATTAACTCCCATAGGGGAGAGCATGCAGTCCTCCAGTGTGTGCCCTAATAATAATTCTGTGGAGGCAGGAGAGGGTGCCACAGTTTGTGGTTTACTCACAAATGTGCATGGTGGTGTTTGTATAGGGCAGTGGTTCTCAACTCCGGTCCTCGGGCCCCCCCAACAGGCCAGATTTTAAGTATTACCTTGGGGAGATGCAGACTAGAATACTGCAATCACTGAGTAGTAAAATTCTATCACCTGTGATGTATTTCAGTTATCCTGCAAACCTGGCCTGTTGGGGGGGCCCGAGGACCGGAGTTGAGAACCACTGGTATAGGGGCAAGTGTCGCAGGCTCTGAGTGTTCCTCCACTATTAGGGCACATGTTTGTGCCGCATCCACCATCTTGTTTTCAGCCAGAGTGTCCTCCGAGCTGAATCGAGGCTGTAGGTCCCTTATGGCAGAGCCCCCGGACATGGGTTGCTTCCTAGGATCTTCCCCTAGGCGAGGCTGCGGTCGGAGTTCGATCTGTGGGTTGC
>BLSH010242433.1:24107-38547 GCA_018402905.1 Glandirana rugosa
TGGGGTGTCAGCTGACGTTGGGTGTCTAGCTTGAGGCTGAGAATACTGCAATCACTGAGTAGTAAAATTCTATCACCTGTGATGTATTTCAGTTATCCTGCAAACCTGGCCTGTTGGGGGGGCCCGAGGACCGGAGTTGAGAACCACTGGTATAGGGGCAAGTGTCGCAGGCTCTGAGTGTTCCTCCACTATTAGGGCACATGTTTGTGCCGCATCCACCATCTTGTTTTCAGCCAGAGTGTCCTCCGAGCTGAATCGAGGCTGTAGGTCCCTTATGGCAGAGCCCCCGGACATGGGTTGCTTCCTAGGATCTTCCCCTAGGCGAGGCTGCGGTCGGAGTTCGATCTGTGGGTTGCAGTCGACTGTGGGGTGTATTGGGCAGAGGGGATGGTGCTGAGATCCAGGCTTAAGCTGCCATCTTAGCATTGATGCAGTGTTGGGTCTTTTGGACCCAATCAACCATGGAAGTGCTATAGGTGAAATCATAAAAGGGGACTTTTCAAGGTCCATCCATTGTTTGTACAAATTATTGAATATCCAATCTATAATATGAACCAGAAGATGTGTGCAGCTGTGGTGCAGCTCTAGGTGTTGCAGACCAAGCTCCCAATCTTGTTTTCTATGCCTTAGAATATTATAGTGGAATTTTGGAGGAGATCCAGGTCAGATATATCTAATGAGACATGACCGCATAGTAGAAAAGAAAGAGGACATCAGAAGGGCTTGGAACAGGCAGAAAAAAACAGGGTAACATATCCATCTTGAGAAGATCCACCCGACCCAGCCAGGAATGTCATAGTTTGGACCAATCCCCGAGTCTAGCTAAGGGAGCCTGCAATAGAGGAAAATAATTAGGTTTGTATATGTCTAAAAAATTTACCTGGACATGAACACCAAAATATTGTATTGACTTTGTAGCTCAGCAAAACGGGTAGGCACTCGATAAATTGATATTCAAAAGGGGATATGGTAATATTGAAAGCCATAGATCTTTAGGTATTAACTTTGAAATTACTAAATTTGTGGAAAATGGCAAACTCCCATAAGAGCAAGTGAAGTTCTATCCTAAGTTTCGGTATATACAAAAGGAGATCATGATTTTGTAATGAGCTTTGCCTGTATGAAGCTCTTGGATGTCGGGGATGGAGCGAATAGGATGAGCTTCATTGCCAAGGGGGCGATAATGGACAGCCCTGATGAGTTCCATTGCAAGTTTGTATGGCATCTGAGATGACTCAGTTTACACGGACTCTAGCTGAGGAGAATTCTGGAGGACCACTATCAACAAGGAGTCTTGGATGGTGATTTGGTGTAACGTGGCATGATGAAACTACCAGTCCACAAAACACAAAAAAACACAAAAACTCCTTTTTTGTGTTTATAGCTAGACGGTAGCATAAGTTGGGTGGCATGATGTATTAGGGTCAGTGTCTTTATAGCATTATCACAAGCCTCTCTATGGAGCACAAAACCCACTTGTTCCAAGTGAATCAGAGAAGGGAAGTAAGTTTGGAGTCTGTTGGCTATTAGTTTAGCAAAAAGCTTAAGGTCCACATTGATTAATGAGATAGGGCGGCAACTTACACATTGGGTATGGTCTTTTCCGGATTTGGGAATTAACGCAATGTGTGCTTCCTGAGCTGTGAAAGGGAGGGAGTTCCTCAGAAAAAGTGGGTGCTGTAGAATTAATGTAGTGTAGAGTTTGTGGTGAGGGGTCTGGCAAAGAAGCAGAGTCAGTGTGAGGAGAAAGATTATGAAGCTTGGTATAATAGGTTTAAAATCCCTTGGCAATATCTGGAGAGGCGTAACAAAGGTCACCTTTCAGGGTGAAGATATTAGTAATATAAGTGCAAGCCTGTTGGGTGTAATAGAGCATGCAAATGATTTGCCACATTTATTGCCAGAATCATGAAGAGAGTGAAGGACATGGGTTGCTTCCTAGGATCTTCCCCTAGGCGAGGCTGCGGTCGGAGTTCGATCTGTGGGTTGCAGTCGACTGTGGGGTGTATTGGGCAGCGGGGATGGTGCTGAGATCCAGGCTTAAGCTGCCATCTTAGCATTGATGCAGTGTTGGGTCTTTTGGACCCAATCAACCATGAAAGTGCTATAGGTGAAATCATAAAAGGGGACTTTTCAAGGTCCATCCATTGTTTGTCCAAATCATGGAATATCCAATCTATAATATGAACCGGAAGATGTGTGCAGCTGTGGTGCAGCTCTAGGTGTTGCAGACCAAGCTCCCAATCTTGTTTTCTATGCCTTAGAATATTATAGTGGAATTTTGGAGGAGATCCAGGTCAGATATATCAAATGAGACATGACCGCATAGTAGACAAGAAAGAGGACATCAGAAGAGCTTGGAACAGGCAGAAAAAAACAGGGTAACATATCCATCTTGAGAAGATCCACCCGACCCAGCCAGGAATGTCATAGTTTGGACCAATCCCGAGTCTAGCTAAGGGAGCCTGCAATAGAGGAAAATAATTAGGTTTGTATATGTCTAAAAAATTTACCTGGACATGAACACCAAAATATTGTATTGACTTTGTAGCTCAGCAAAACGGGTAGGCACTCGATAAATTGATCTTCAAAAGGGGATAAGGTAATATTGAAAGCCATAGATCTTTAGGTATTACCTTTGAAATTGCTAAATTTGTGGAAAATGGCAAACTCCCATAAGAGCAAGTGAAGTTCTATCCTAAGTTTCGGTATATACAAAAGGAGATCATGATTTTGTAATGAGCTTTGCCTGTATGAAGCTCTTGGATGTCGGGGATGGAGCGAATAGGATGAGCTTCATTGCCAAGGGGGCGATAATGGACAGCCCTGATGAGTTCCATTGCAAGTTTGTATGGCATCTGAGATGACTCAGTTTACACTGACTCTAGCTGAGGAGAATTCTGGAGGACCACTATCAACAAGGAGTCTTGGATGGTGATTTGGTGTAACGTGGCATGATGAAACTACCAGTCCACAAAACACAAAAAAACACAAAAACTCCTTTTTTGTGTTTATAGCTAGACGGTAGCATAAGTTGGGTGGCATGATGTATTAGGTCTTTATAGCATTATCACAAGCCTCTCTATGGAGCACAAAACCCACTTGTTCCAAGTGAATCAGAGAAGGGAAGTAAGTTTGGAGTCTGTTAGCTATTAGTTTAGCAAAAAGCTTAAGGTCCACATTGATTAACGAGATAGGGTGGCAACTTACACATTGGGTATGGTCTTTTCCGGATTTGGGAATTAACGCAATGTGCGCTTCCTGAGCTGTGAAAGGGAGGGAGTTCCTCAGAAAAAGTGGGTGCTGTAGAATTAATGTAGTGTAGAGTTTGTGGTGAGGGGTCTGGCAAAGAAGCAGAGTCAGTGTGAGGAGAAAGATTATGAAGCTTGGTATAATAGGTTTAAAATCCCTTGGCAATATCTGGAGAGGCGTAACAAAGGTCACCTTTCAGGGTGAAGATATTAGTAATATAAGTGCAAGCCTGTTGGGTGTAATAGAGCATGCAAATGATTTGCCACATTTATTGCCAGAATCATGAAGAGAGTGAAGGAAGCAGTCCATGTGGCAGGCATTTGACTGATCTTGATGCTTTTGTGAAGAAGGGTTCCCTGGTCTTTTTAGGAGTCTTTTTAGGAGTCTGCTCTAATTGGTGCATCTCCTGGAATAAGGAGGATATCTCAGATTATCTCCCCTTTAAGTTGGAAGGCCTCCAAGATCAAAGTTCCTAGAATCACACATTTTAATGTTTCCTATTTAATAGGGAAAAGGGGAGAGGGCTTCCGGTTCCGGCGCCTGATGTGAGAGGAGCGGTGCGCAGCGGCTCCGGCATCTTGGCTTACAAAAGCAGCTACTAACGCCCGTGAGAGGTAAGCGACCCCCCCCATCGGGCTCTAAATACGCCCGAGCACGACATGGAGAAGTACCTGGTCCACGTACCCCCGCCAGCTGCTCCACCACAAGCCGGCCACGGCATAGGGAGCGGGCCGGACATTTCCAACATGGCCGCGAGCGTCTCTCCACCAGATCCAGGGACGACTCCCTTCACACAGAGCAGCACAAATAACCCTGCTGCAGCCATTAATATTCCCCCTGCGGGGGTTGACGAACAGTATGCCGACCTCGCCATGGCTGTAGCCGCCCTACTATCGCCCATGATCACAGCGGCCGTGGACAGAGCGATAGCAGCAGGCATGGTTTAGATCAGCAGAGAGCTCGGGGAACAAGGCAAACGCCTGACAGACGTGGAATGCAGAGTTTCTGAAATAGAAGATGAAGTGCAGGCCTACATCACCACAGAGAGAGAAATTAAGCACACACAACAATACATCCTAGATAAACTCGATGATTTGGAAAATCGTTTGAGACGGAATAATTTAAGGATAATAGGCCTCCCTGAATCGTTCAATGCTGAGTCACTAACGGACATATGCTCTAGTCGGATCCCTCAGGCCCTAGGCCTTCACTCTCCTTGCACTGTGGAGAGAGCTCATAGAGTAGGAGCGCCCTCTAATGACCGCCGCACACCAAGACCAGTGATCGTGCGTTACCTTAATTATGCAGACAGAAACAGCTTACTGAGATCATTCCGCAACTCCAAAGCTCTGCAACTAGAGGGGAATAAGTTACTCCTTTTTCGCTGACTATTCTCAGGAAGTCTCCAGGAAGCGCAAAGCCTTTCAACCAGTCTGCTCAGTGCTGTACCAAAAAGGCATTGGCTTTTCACTGGCCTACCCGGCTGTATTGCGCTTTTCTACCCCCAACGGTGATCAGAAAACATTTCATATGCCAGAGGAAGCGAGATACTTTCTGGAATCCTCCCTACATCTTCCCATGGATACATCAGCCCCTCCGGAAAACACAAGTCCAGGCTCAGGCACATTGCACAATCAACGCAGCCCAAGGAAGAATCCACCTAAAAAACTGGGTTTAAATGATGCTTCTCGCTCCAACAGATGGGCATGAAGAAAACCACCCTCTCTCCCAAGAAGAATATCGGGCACAGGACTAGAGTGATGTATAAGGTGGCTGAGCCACTCACTCCCCTATACTGTTTGAGTTACCCAGACTCTGTTGTTAACACAGGGATGTGTCAGCAGTTCAGTTCCGCCAGTCGACACCCTCAGCTTGTTCTCCTCTTCTGACGAATAAGTTCTCGCATTTTGTTTGTAATGGTTTACCTTCTCTCTCATGATACACAAAACACCTTAACCTCTCTCTGCCCCACATAGCCCCACCGAGTTGTGTACATTAGCCCTGCAATCTCCTCAGTATGGGGTCATTGTAATTAGTACACCCCACCTTGAGGTCACCCGCCTGATGGGGTCTGACACACCTCTCATGGGCGAAAGAAAGAATCTCCTCATGCTCGGTGACGCTGTGCAGGTCAGGAGTTTCACATGAGGGAAAAAGTGAAGTGCAGTCTTCTGTGGGCTTGATTGTGGGACTCTGTTATAATGCTCACTTATCTGTATGGCGGTTCAATCCCAGCCAGCCCAATAACCCCCATTCCCCCCAACATTACCTCTCCCTCTACCTTTCTTACCCTAACCCCACAAACATACAAGTCTATATTACTCCACCCACAACCCTCCAATAAGATCATCCGCCCTCTGCACCACACTAGCATCGCACTATTCCACCTACAACAATCACCTTCCTGAAAATACTATCATGGAATGTGAAGGGACTCAGATCCCCGTGTAAGAGAATGTCCATCCTCAGACATTTAAAAAGGCTATGAGCAGACTTAGCAATCCTCCAGGAGACCCATCTAGACACTACAGACTTTCACTGTTTACGCAAACTTTGGGTGGGCCAAGTAATCGGATTCCCATCGTCAGGGAAAAAGGCAGGAGTTATACTGCTAATAAATAAGAATACCCCTTGTGAGATAATATCCACATGCGCAGACTCTGATGGCCGATTTTTTACAGCGATACATAAAAACCAAGACAAAATGTGGGCACTGACATCAGTTTACGCTCCTAACTCACCCACCCAATCCTTTTTCCACTCCCTATCGGAACATATAGCCCCACATCTTCACCTGCCCCACATCTGTGCAGGAGATTTCAATTCGGTTATGTCCCCCAAGGAAGACAGACTGAGAGACCAGGCAAACAGTGACCCGGTAACCCCATCATCCCCCACACTGCTCTCCCAATGGGCAGACAGCGTTCACTACATAGACATCTGGAGACTAATATACCCAGAGGGTAGAGAGTTCTCATTCTTTTCCGCTCCCCATAGCTCACTATCTAGAATCGATTACTTTTTTCTAAACAACAACATGCTAACCTTTGCAAAAGAGCCCACCATATATGACATTGCTATTTCTGATCATGCCCCAATATCCCTGAACCTCACAGACTTTTCGTACCCTACCAGCCCCAAAATCTGGTGATTCCCCTCCTATCTGGCCAAGGACACTTCCCTTAAACATTTACTCCATGATATCTGGAAAGATTTCGTAGACACTAATGCGGCCCATCTAGAAGACACAAATCTATTCTGGGAAATGGGAAAGGCAATTCTGAGAGGCAGAATAATATCCTATGCCACAGCCTTTAAAAAAAAGATCAACTCAGAACTGCTTGCCACAAGCAACTCCCTCGGGGCGACACACATAAACCTCACGGCAAACAATACGCAACACAACAGGGAGGTTTGGCTTGCGGCTAAGGAGAAATTCGATGTGTGGGCAGAGATGCATGAAAGACTATACCACACACATCAAGAATTGAAACTCCACAAGCATGGCAACAAGCCGGGTAAACTACTTGCCCGATTATGCAGAGGTCACCACTCCACAACCCATAAAACCGCACTAAGAGACAAGGAGGGCAATACGACCTCCTTTCCCATACAAATAAATTCTATTCTTCAAGAATTTTACAGTTCCCTTTAAAGCCACGATCCCATAGACGAGGAAAAAGCCAAGGAATTTTTGAAACTCTCCTCACTCCCACGCATCTCAAGACAAGACCTAGACAGCCTGAACGCCCCAATTACAGACTCAGAACTTGCTAAGACCATCAAAACCCTAACTCCAGTCAAGGCGCCAGGTCCTGACGGATTCACCTCCAAATTCTTCAAACTCACTGAATCCTTCATCGCCACTACCCTCAAATCAGTCTATCAAGGCATTCTTAATGGCAATAATTATCTACCCACAGGGCTACAAGCTCACATAAAACTCATCCCAAAAAAGGGTAAAGACCTGCTAGACCCTACCGTCCCATCTCGCTACTTAATATTGATTCCAAAATTTTCAGTAAAATAATGGCTTCTAGACTGGCACTCATCATGCCCTCTCTCCTTCACCCGGCCCAAGCAGGCTTCACCCAGGGCAGATCTGCCACATCCAACATTAGGAAGGTCCTTATGGTTCTCGAGTGGGCGAGAGCAGGCCGCGCCGGAGACCCAGCAATTATAACATTAGACGCGGAGAAAGCCTTTGACAATGTAAGTTTTCACTGGCTCAGGATAGTCCTGAACGACTTTGGCTGTTCTGGCCCCTTGTGTCACCTAATCGATACAATGTACTCTGCACCAACAGCGAGGGTAGTAGCTTCTGGTCAAATTCTGACGCGCTCCACCTCCACAAAGGAACCAGACAGGGATGCCCCTTATCCCCAGTACTTTTCAACTTGGCATTAGAGCCACTATCCAGATACCTAAACTCACACCCAACACTCACAGGAATTCACATAGGCTCCCAACAATTAAAAACCGCCCTCTTCGCAGACGATATCTTAATCTTCTCAGCTAACCCAACGACAGATATGCCATTAATCAGGGACACGTTTGCCAAGTTTAGCTAATATTCTGGCCTCCGCATCAACTTCTCTAAAAGTGAAATCCTCCCACTTATTTCAGCTCATACCCCCCAGTCGGGGTCTGTCTCTTTATTCCCCATAGCCAAAACCCATATCACTTACCTGGGCATCAAGATTGGTAGAACCCTCTCATCCATATACCAATTGAACATCTCCCCCATAATACAAAAAATGACACAAGAAATGAAACAATGGACATCGCTCCCACTATCCCTAATGGGCAGGTGCCACCTATTCAAAATGGTATGCTTTCCAAAGCTGTTATACCCCCTTCAAACAATCCCACTTCTACTAAAACACAAAGACGTACAGCGGCTCCATTCAACACTATCCACTTTTATTTGGAATGGTCGCAAACCCCGCATTGCCCTACAAAAACTTTTCAAACAAAGGCCGAAGGGGGAGTCAACCTCCCCAACACAAAATTATATAATCTGGCCTGCTTCTTGAGGGTAGGCTTGGATTGGACCACCAAATCATCTAGATATTGTAACTATACCCTTGAAGCAGAGATGTCTTCCCCATACACCATCTCAAATCTTCTCTTTTGTGGGATCAAACATATTTCCTCGCATCTCAAAAACAATCTTTTGATAAGAGACACGGCAGTGGCCTGGAGGGAAATACTCAAAATTTTTAAAACCTCACATCATCTTCCCTCACAAATGGTCATATGTGGCCACCCCCATTTCCCCCAGGGAGAAAGAGACCCTGTGTTCAAACAGTGGGCTGCTAAAGGTCTTACTAGATTCAGCCAGCTGTTTGACACCACTAAGGGCACCACTCAAACTCTTCACTAATTATACAGCAATATAATCTTCCTACCCACCAATACCTCCACATCCTCCAGGCCACTGCTTTCGTCTCCCGCTTGGGCCCTCAGGCCAGAGCACTTTTCCACCCAACCATTATGGACTCCCTACTCCAACGTGGGCTTCACAAAATTTCAGACCTCTTCAAAGCCTTACAGGTGCAAACACCATCGGCTACCAGGAAACAAGCGATATCATCATGTATGAAAGATCTAGGCTCTACAGACGCTTCCCATACCATTCTACTGGGCTACATCTCCACCTGCAAACTGGTCACCAAGGAGTACTGGAGGGAACAACAATTCAAAATACTACATAGAGCCTACATCACTTACAAACCCTCCAAACTGGACATAGAACCAACGCTTTGCACTTGGTGTAAGTCACCTAGACCCTCGCTACATCACGAACTGTGGCTTTGCCCGGTAGTACAAGCGTTCTGGAGCAAGGTGGAGCACTTTACTGATCAGATAACAAACCTTAACCCGCATGGGTGCATATATACACTACTCTTTGGTAACCTGGACGTGGTGTCTTCCTCATTGACCACCTCACAGTCGACAATCTTGCACCAAAACAAGGCATGGATGTCCTCTTGTTACATGCCAGCATGCAGGGCCATCCTTAGAAAATGGATTTCACCTACCCTCCCATCCTTAGAAGAAGTCAAAACAGACCTCTACAAAGTGAAAATAGAATACTTGGAGATGGTGGCTTCAAGTCAACTGACAACTCGCAATTTCTCACGCAAGTGGACATACTTTTTGGAAAAAGACCCTCCTACCACAGCCAACGCTCACTTCAAGAACCTACTTCCGCTGACTCCGCTAATATAACTACAAATTCTCTGTAATTAGGTCTGGACTGAATATGGCGGCTCGCTGATATGAGCATAATCATATAACTGGTCATTAACCGTGAAATATACCAATCCCCCCCCCTCTTAACCAGTCAACCTCTGGCACCCGACCAAACACCACCTTCTAGTATCTCATCCGCTCTAGAGGTGCATTTCCACAACGACCAGACCCTTCACAAACTCTTACACATCCATACCCCTTCTCAAGATTTCTCAAGACTTCTGAACAACCTATAGGTTTTATGGTATGGTGCAACAATTGCTATGTGGTGACCAATCAGAGGGTAAACCACTGAAAGAACCTCTCACCTTCTCTCTCCAAAAAGAACATACAACCCCCCCTAGTCCCTCCTTTCCAGCACAGCTGTACCACAGCACTTTGGGCCTTTCCCTCCTTCTCAAAACTTTCATTAAAGACTCTTTGAAAGACTTGGTAGAGTACCATCGAAATTGATTAGGTTGTTGGGTAACTCACCTCCCCCCTTATTCCCCCCCCCATACCTCCCCCCCCCTCGGTTTAGCTTCATTTTGTTATTAATATTGTGTCATTAACATTTACTTGTGGTCTCTCATTGCAGGTTATTGACCCTTTTGTACTGACAATACTTTAATAAAATATATTAAAAAAAAAAAAAAAATAGGGAAAAGGGTATCTGTATCTGTGGCATGATCAGTCAGAATGTTGGTCCGCCTGTAAGGGCAGATTGAGAGTCCATGTAAAGTAAGGTTTCAAAGTGCATGGTACTTTGAGTGAAAGAAACAATGGGGATGTGAGAAATGAATCTATTTGTTTATAGGTGTGATAAGCAGAGGAATAGTATGTGTAGTCTTTAGACCAAGAATGCACCAGATGTCTGTCAGTTGTATGGAGGTTAGGGTGGATTTTAATTTGTTGAAGTGGGGCCAGGAGATAAGGGATTTGTCCCATGGAGGTGTCTAAGTGGGGGTTGAAAACCATATTGAGGCCCCCCTTACTGAAAAATCATCAGGCCCTCCATGAATTCCTTAAGAAGATTAACCAGTTGCCGACTGCCCGCCGTGGCTTGACGGCGGCAACTTGGTTCATTACCGCAACCCGCCGTCAACTGATGGCGGCTGCGAGATCATGCACTGTGAGCGTGCTCGTGCTGCCAGAGGCACGCTTGCACGCTCACTGTGTTCCGAGGGAGCCAGGGAGTGGGTAGACTTGATCTCTGCCAGCTACCCGCAATGGCTCCCCCGCAATGAGAGAAAGGAGGTCCGTGTATGTAAACACGGATCTCCGTTCTGACAGAGGGGGAAGGGATGTGGTCCCAAAAAAGTGTCAAAATGGTCCGACATGTCCGCCGCAATATCGCAGTACTGCTACAAATCGCCACCATTACTAGTAAAATATTTAAAAAAATTAAAAACCCCATAAATGAATTCTCATCATTTGTAATCGTGGCAACTTTTGCGCAAACCAATCAATAAACGCCGATTGCAATTTTTTTTACCAAAAATATGAGGAAGAATATAAAATCAGCCAAAACCGATGAAAAAAATGTTTTTTTATATATTTTTTTATATGTATTTTAGCAAAAAGGAATGGGCTACATACCTCAACAGGCTATATAGGGTGTATAATCATTAAAGGTGTCTTGTCCATGGACAATAGTAATTGCAAAAGAGGGTAGAGGCTCCCCCGCCTGTACCCAAGAAACGGACAGCAAAGGTTAGACTGTTGCGACACCATAGGGTAGTAAATATATACAACATATGGAGTTAAAATGACATCAAAATTGTATTGTATCATAAAAAGTATGGACACAAAACAAAGTGCATTGTTGATAGACATTTACAATTTTATAATAGAATTGATTACACCATTCTGCCTTATCCCCCCTGTATATGGAGTCGAGGGGGGAAGACGAAGGAGGGCGATGGATTCAGATGGTGTTGGAGTGTAGATATTATATGGCATCTACATGTTTCACGGATAACCACTTCATCAGGAGGAATATCTACAGTAGTTGAGAATATATTATTAGTAAGCAATATTTACATAACATTTAAATATATCTGACCAATATAAATACTGCAGCATTAAACTTCTTTGCATATGAAATTCATACTCTAGGGGAGTATATCAATAGTGGTTTGCCACTTACCCACGTGTCCAGTACCATCAAGTGCGACGCAGGCGCGCCAGATATCCCTCGTTGGCAAAGGTGGAGTATTGTGCATGGAGGATTGCCTAAATAGTGAATCCTATACCAGAGTAAATGCAAAGATAATGAGTTACCTAGTATCTACGGGTTTGTGCAAGGGTAGATAAGCGGGGGGGAGGGAAGGGTAAGGAGCAAAAGGGGGGCAAAGGGAAGGAAGGGGAGAGCCTCAACCAAGATTGTGTGGAAAGTCCTGGGTCAGAGTCCAGGAGGATCCAGGGGGAAGGCAGAGTGGGGAGGGGTCACCCAAGATAGGTACTCTGCTGAAACCTGATGGATACCAATATTGCATCAGAATGTAGTCCCAGCGAAGGTATTAACCACAGAGTGGTGTGGGCTTGGAGCCCTTGGTGGTCATGCTGGTATGGCGATTGTGTTTATATGAGGTGCCAATGGGTATCACATAAAAACCCCAGCAATCCATGTCTGCTGCATAAAACATAAGAAGATTATAAATATTTAAGGTAGGGGTGGATTGGGAAAAGCATGGCAGTACATAGAATGCGTCCGCCACGCGGATTCCATGTGTATCACCAAACAGCTACTCGCCAGCAGTGTGTATAGCGTCTGCACTCCCTGGGACCTCCTCCATACTAGTTTAGGCAGGGGCGCCCTGCCTATAAACCCTACTGGGCGACGTTCGTGACGCCGCCCAGTCCAGCGGTACGTAGTGTGCATGCACATCGATAGATCCGCGTGCACCACTCGCAGCCAATTGCCAAAGGGCATAACACCCAAGCCTTAGACTGCGTAAGAGTGAGCGTGTCATCCGAGGAGGACAACGCTGCGCTCCAGGGATGCTGCACCTCTGCCAAGATGGGAAGCGCAGCACGCCAGCGCCTCACAGATAGAGAAACATCCGGGGACGAGGCAAAGTAATAAAAACATGGCAATGACATTGCTGCTAAAGTAGATATTCCTCCTGATGAAGTGGTTATCCATGAAATATGTAGAGGCCATATAGTATCTACACTTCAACTCTGTTGCTCTCCTTTGTCTTCCCCCCTCGTCGCCATATACAGGGGGTATAAGGTAGAATGGTGTAATCAATTCTATTGTAAAATTTTAAATGTCTGTCACTTTGCACTTTGTTCTGTGTCCATACTTTTTATGATACAATAAAATTTTGATGTAATTTTAACTCCCTATGCTGGGACGAGACACCCTTAATGATTATACACCCTATATAGCCTGTTGACTTATGTAGCCCATTGTAACAGGGTGGATAATACACCCAACCTCTCTTCTTATGGTACTTCCTCTCCCCACCTAATTGGAGGGTAGCTTTCTAAGGAACCACCATATTTTCCAAATCCTCCAGGCTGATATTTAGAATTTTCTAATTGCTTATGCTGTGCTATAGTTTATTGTTTTCTCTAAAAACTTTTTCTAGGCATTGCTTGGGATGGATGTCCTCAGTGCATCATGGACGGGCTTCATGTCTGGTATTCAGGCTGCTTGTCTCACGACAAACAAAAAATCGGATGACGAGGTTGGGATCTTCTTGGATCGCATGTTCAATCTACTGAAACGCAAGTCCCATTTATATTGGCATTTAGAATATTTTTAAAAATCCTGGTTTTTTTTTGCAAAATTGTCGCTCTTCTTTTGTTTATAGCGGTGATCAGATATGATGCAGAGGGGATCAAATACCACCAAAAAAAAGCTCTATTTGTGGGAAAAAAGGATGCAAATTTTGTTTGGGCACAATGTCACACGACCACGCAATTGTCAGATAAAGTGATGCAGTGCCGAATCAAAAAAAGTGCTCTGGTCCTAAAGTGAGAAATCCTTCCGGGGCTGAAGTGGTTAAGTAGTGAAATGAGGAATTTGAATTGACCCTGGTTGGGGTGGTAAGCATTCCATAAAGGAAATGTATTGTCATAGTGTTTACATTTCAAAATTAGAAAGCAACCGTGAAAGTCTATGAAATTGGCCAGACATTGGAAGGGGATATAAGATTTTATTGCAGTTTAATTGTTATTGAGGAGTAAAAAGCTAAGTGGTGAGTTTATGCTAAGTGACTACTGCCTTTACTGTTTTCATATATAGCATTCAAAAAAGGAAATTGTGTTTCTAATGTTCTAGTGCAATACACATATAGTATCTCACAAAAGTGAGTACACCCCTCACATTTTTGTAAATATTTTATAATGTATTTTCATGTAACAACACTGAAGAAATTACACTTTACTATAATGTAAAGTGGTGAGTGCACAGCTCTTATAACAGTGTAAATGTGCTGTTCCCGCAAAATAACTCAACACACAGCCATTAATATCTAAACTGCTGGCAACAAAAGTGAGTATACCCCTAAGTGCAAATGTCCAACTTGGGCCCAAAGTGTCAATATTTTGTGTGGCCACCATTATTTTCAAGCACTGCCTTAACCCTCTTGGGCATGGAGTTCACCAGAGCTTTACAGGTTGCCACTGGAGTCCTCTTCCACTCCTCCATGACGACATCACGGAGCTGGTGGATGTTAGAAACCTTGCGCTCCTCCAACTTCCGATTGAGGATGCCCCACAGATGCTCAATAGGGTTTAGGTCTGGAAACATGCTTGGCCACTCTATCGCCTTTACCCTCAGCTTTTTAGCAAGGCAGTGGTCATCTTGGAGGTGTGTTTGGGGTCATTTTTATGACATTTTTATGGACATTTGATGATTTCATGCTGTGTGTTTATCCCTATACACACTGTCCACATGTTGCATTGCATCCTGTTTAAGAGACATTGGCACTCTGCA
>BLSH010242433.1:87358-102704 GCA_018402905.1 Glandirana rugosa
TAAAGGGTCTTAAGCCTCCATATATTGGCCACCTACGTCATGGGTACTGCATCCACCGGTTATATACCTCCGAATTCTGGGAAATCTGCTTTAACCAGCTCTTGCTATCTCTTCAACTCCCAGAACATTGGGGGTTAAACAGCCCATCAAGATCGCTTGTCAGGTACTGCATCCACCGGTTATATACCTCTGAATTCTGGGAAATCTGCTTTAACCAGCTCTTGCTATCTCTTCAACTCCCTCAATGCTCATACAGGAGGCAAGCAGAAAAGACAAACTCCCATAGTGTATCACTTAAAATACTAAAATATTTAATAGAAAAAATGTGCTTACATAAGCTTGGAAGTTACAAGCAGAAATCCAACATCTAAGCTGTCCTCCCCGATCCGCGGTTCGATCGTGCCCATCCACCAACTCCAGGTTGTTAGCGTCACGCTCGGATCACTGGTGCGTTCGGGTCAGAACAGCTCCGTCCAGGTCGTCGTATGGCCACGCCCTGACGCATTTCGTCACTTCCGACTTGGTCACAAGGGCTGGCCCTATGACTAACCATCCCTGCTTAAGTATTAGCTCAAATCCGCCACTAGGTGGCGGCAGCATCTCCGAAATATTTTTAAAGTTGAACTTCCCATCAATTTACACTAGATTGGTTCAAGATATGTGATAAATCGAAATGAATTAAACCTCCATCCCATGGGATCATTAATTTATGGTAGCTCAACAATGACGCCTCCAAAAGCCATACTTATGGGGAGGTATACACTCTACACTTCCCCTAAAAACTGGGGGACACCAGGAAACTCTTTATTTTGCTTCCTCCCTTTATAGAATAAAGAAATAGGTAATGGTTGTACAAATTATTACAATGTTAGAGTACAACCATACACTGTATATATACTTAATACAATCTGATAAAAACTAAATAAAAACTGAATAAAAACTAAAACTTTTTATAATATATCAAAACTAGAGTGGGGGGTTGGGCTAGCCTCTTTAAATCATAAACAGACCACTAGCCTAAATATTAACTAATATCTTTGAGGATGCTTATTGACCCAATCTTATCAACGGCCAGCACTAACCAGTCAGTCAATGGATGAAAAATACTGGGATCTTGTGCCTCTCCATGAAAGATATTACATAGAGGGTGGCACTATCCCTGTTAAAGATACTTATTGACCCAATCTTATTACTGGTTAGCACTAACCAATTAGTCAATAGATGAAAAATCATGGGGTTTTGGGCCTCTCCATGAAAGATGTTACAAGGAGGGTGGCACCATCCCTGTTGATGATAATATTAACCCCTGGACTATGCATTGCTCAAAAAACAATTCAAGTCCAGGTCAATATTTAACTCATGCGGTTTTAAAGTCTTTAAAAGATGGATCCATTGTGTCTCTTTCTTTGATATTTCCCTCACATTATTTACTCCTCTCCAGTTGGGTAGCAGCTTCTCTACTCCCCAAAACTGCAGACTCGATGGATCCCTATTATGTACCTGCCTATAGTGTAAGGACAAGCTATGAAACTTGAAGCCCTTCACTATATTTGACACATGTTCTCCTATTCTAACCCTCAACGGGCGTTTTGTGCGTCCAACGTACATTAACCCGCAGGGGCATTTGAGTGCATACACCACATGCGTGGTGTCACACGCTATAAATTGTTTTATAAAGTGTTGTCTACCCGTGCTCATGGAACAGAAGTCCTGGTGTACACAGTTATCATTCCCCGTCATCCGGCAAGCTCTGCACCTCCCACATGCTTTAAAGCCTTTCCTATCGGGCCATATAGCTGACCCACTGTTGCTAATGGGGGGATTCAGGATCTTCTCCACTAAAGTATCGCCAAAACTTGGTGTTCTTCTATATATAAAGCGGGGTCTTTCTGGGAGAACCGGTCCCAGGGATTTGTCCATTTTTAAAATGTACCAATACCTGGAAAAGATCTCCTCCACTTCCTTATACTGACCGTGAAAGTCAGATATAAAGCTCCACTCACTGTTCCTGCTTCCAGAGTCTGATTTTGTTTGATTCACTAATAGTTCATCCCTTGGGGTCTCCAGTACCCTTTGTATTTCAGCATCTAGTTGATCAGGTCTATATCCTTTCTGGACAAACTTGGTTTTCACCATTTCAGATTGCTCCAGAAAGTTTTTTGTGGTGGTGCAGTTCCTCCTTATACGAGTAAACTGTCCCCTTGGGATATTACGTAACCAGGAGGGGTGATGCCCACTCCCGATCGCCAGATAACTATTGCGATCGGTCGGTTTGAAAAACACTTTTGTAGCGAGGGCATCACCACTCCTGTATATTGTCAAATACAAGAAATTTATCTCTACTTCACTGTATTGGTGCTCCAGTTTTATATGGTTGCGGTTATCGTTAAGTGTCACAATGAACTGTTCCAGGGATTCCAGAGAACCTTCCCAGATTGGGAACAGGTCATCTATGAAACAACGATAGAAGCGCAACTCAGGTCTCCGATCACAGAATACATATCTATCCTCCCATTCAGCCATAAATAGGTTTGCCAAACTGGGAGCAAATTTGGCTCCCATGGCAACTCCACTGAGTTGGGCATAGTAGGTATTTTGGAACCAGAAGTAATTGTGCTGTAGGCAAAACTCCAAAGCCTTGGCAACAAACACCTTCTGTTCCATCAGCACATCCTCCCTCTTACTCAGAGCCCAATTCAGTGCTAACAGTGCATCATCATGGGAGATGTTCGTGTATAACGATGCTACATCCGCTGTTACCAGATATGTAGGTTTCCCATTCTGTAATCGGATGTCCTTCAGTGCCACTAATAGGTCCTTCGTGTCCTTCAGGTAGGCCTTAGTTGTCACTACACTTGGCTGTAACATTATATCTAGGTATTCCCCTAACCTGGCAGTCACTGAGCCTATCCCACTAACAATGGGTCTAGGCGGTGGACATTCTAAGCTCTTGTGGATCTTGGGCAAGGTGTATATGATTGGAATCCGACACACACTTGGTGTCAAATAGGGTCTTCTCTTTCTTAGTCAATACACCAGTTCTTGCTCCAAAGTCCACAAGAGCTCTCAGCTCCTCTTTATATCTGCCAGTAGGGTCCCTAGATAATATCTGATAAGTCCCTTCATCCGCTAACATTTCCTCCATTTGGTGGATGTAAAATTGCTTATCCATAATGACCACTCCCCCACCCTTTTCTGCGGGGCGAATGATTATATTTTTCCTGTTCTGCAAACTAGCTATACCATTACTGATATGTCTAGGGTTGAGTCCCTTTTTGTGAGTCAATCCATCAAGATCTTGCAATATAAGATTCTTAAATACATCTACACACTGGTTACTACTTACAGGAGGATTCCAGACTGATTGATTCCTCAGTCCACTATCCACCCTTATAGATGGGACTCTAGTATTACTAATAGAGGTTACCGGGTTATCGATAAAATATTTCTTTATATTGATTTTCCTGATAAACCTATGTGCATCAATGTACACCTTGAATTTATTTATAGGGCGTTTAGGGGCACATTTTAACCCCAGATCCGGTATGTGTGTTTCTTGTTCCGTTAATTGCACCTGGCTGAGGTTAAAAATCCCCTGCCCTTTCAGACTCTTCTTCGCTTTCTTTCATTAAATTCTTCCTCCGGCTCTACACCCTCTATATCTGTTTCGTATTGCGCCACCATTTCCCTGTTCCCTTGGTGCCTGTATGCCGGGGGTCTGTTCCTTCCTCTCCCCCGTCCCCTTCCTCTCCCTAAAAAAACACCCCTATTTGGTGGGTTCTGGGTATAGTCCTGTAATGGTTGGTAATAATTTTGCACCAGAATCGGTTGTGGGGCCCTGGTTTGATTATATGCATTAGAATTCCCTCTAGGTCTACCCCTTACTGGGACCTCTCGCCACTCATTGGATCCCTACCACAGTGTTGGTCCTTCTAGGTGTATTACCCATACTGGCTTTAGGCCCATTTTGTTTTCCAACATTCCTACTTTGATTAGGGGTTTTAGGAGCTGGTGTGGTAGTAGCTTTCCCACCCCCAGTATTCCTATACCCCCTGTGGGAGTTTTAGGGTATACTTTGGGCTGTAGATCCACTTGCTGATTAGTATCTGGGTCCACCTGCCAGGTGTATATTTGATTCTTTTTAAAATCCGTCAGATCCCTATTAAATTTTTTGACTTTTTTCTTTTGGGTATCCTTATCCAATTTTTCCAGTTTCTTTTTAATGGTATCATTAAAATCTTTGGTAGACTGTTTATCTTTAATTGGTTCTAATTCTATTTGGAGACTCTTAATCTTTTCCTCAATCATCAACATTTTCAACCTTTTCCTTTTTAAAATCAAGGCTTGAAGTTCCCTTCCCACTCTATTAAAAAATTCCAGCCATTCATTGGATGAGTCAGCGTCCTCTAGACCAACTTGGGGGGCTATATCCCATCTAAGGCCTCTACTAATTATATTTTCTTTCAGTTAAAGTTCCAAGGTGGATATGTCCCACCAAATACGCACCTGCTTTTCCAATGTATACGATAATGCTTTAAGTGCTGATGCATAATCGCCTGTCTCCTGTGGGTTATTAGACCCGGAGAAGACTGTTTTCAAATCTATTTGTCTAGTGTTTAAATAGGATATTACATCCATAGCAGCAGCGTGAAAAAATGTTTTAAGTAAACAGGGCAAAATCTACCCCACCAAAAACAGTTACATAAATGATATATCAAAAATACTGCACTAAAATATTTCAATTATCAAAGTGTTGTACATATAATGACATTTGTACAAGTGCAATATTCAAATAAATAAGTAAATGAATAAAGAGTGCAGCCACTATTCAAAGTCCAAAACAAAAATGTGTAAAACTGAAAATCAATAGTCCTATAAGCGGCGCAGTTGTATGTGAACAAAACACATCCAAGAAAAAAAATTATTATATGTGCTCTAACAGTCCATAAAGTGGATTCTTCAGTGCAACAAAATCAAGTCTTCCACAGTTAAATCCTCCACCTGTGTCACCACGTGAATGAACTAAACACACTGAGGCTCACCAGAACATTGGGGGTTAAACAGCCCATCAAGATCACTTGTCAGGTACTGCATCCACCGGTTATATACCTCCGAATTCTGGGAAATCTGCTTTAACCAGCTCTTGCTATCTCTTCAACTCCCAGAACATTGGTGGATGCAGTACCAGACAAGCGATCTTGATGGGCTGTTTAACCCCCCAATGTTCTGGTGAGTATATCATTTATGTAACTGTTTTTGGTGGGGTAGATTTTGCTCTGTTTACTTAAAACATTTTTTCACACTGCTGCTATGGATGTAATATCCTATTTAAACACTAGACAAATAGATTTGAAAACAGTCTTCTCCGGGTCTAATAACCCACAGGAGACAGGCAATTATGCATCAGCACTTAAAGCATTATCGTATACATTGGAAAAGCAGGTGCGTACTTGGTGGGACATATCCACCTTGGAACTTTGCCTGAAAGAAAATATAATTAGTAGAGGCCTTAGATGGGATATAGCCCCCCAAGATGGTCTAGAGGACGCTGACTCATCCAATGAGTGGCTGGAATTTTTTAATAGAGTGGGAAGGGAACTTCAAGCCTTGATTTTAAAAAGGAAAAGGTTGAAAATGTTGATGATTGAGGAAAAGATGAAGAGTCTCCAAATAGAATTAGAACCAATTAAAGATAAACAGTCTACCAAAGATTTTAATGATACCATTAAAAAGAAATTGGAAAAATTGGATAAGGATACCCAAAAGAAAAAAGTCAAAAAATTTAATAGGGATCTAACGGATTATAAAAAGAATCAAATATACACCTGGCAGGTGGACCCAGATACTAATCAGCAAGTGGATCTACAGCCCAAAGTATACCCTAAAACTCCCACAGGGGGGTATAGGAATACTGGGGGTGGGAAAGCTACTACCACACCAGCTCCTAAAACCCCTAATCAAAGTAGGAATGTTGGAAAACAACATGGGCCTAAAGCCAGTATGGGTAATACACCTAGAAGGACCAACACTGTGGTAGGGAGAGGTGCTGCGGAACCTTACTCCAATGAGTGGCGAGAGGTCCCAGTAAGGGGTAGACCTAGAGGGAATTCTAATGCATATAATCAAACCAGGGCCCCACAACCGATTCCGGTGCAAAATTATTACCAACCATTACAGGACTATACCCAGAACCCACCAAATAGGGGTGTTTTTTTAGGGAGAGAAAGGGGACGGGGGAGAGGAAGGAACAGACCCCCGGCATACAGGCACCAAGGGAACAGGGAAATGGTGGCACAATACGAAACAGATATAGAGGGTGTAGAGCCGGAGGAAGAATTCAACGAAAGAAAGCAAAGAAGAGTCTGTTTTGTTCACATACAACTGCGCCGCTTATAGGACTATTGATTTTCAGTTTTACACATTTTTATATCATGGAAAGATATGTAACAACAAAGAATACTATAATTTAAATCAGAGAGCTGGTCTTGATTTCCTCATTCCAGCCACCTGGCGACAATAGGTCCATTTGGTATATCCAAAAGATTTCCCTTCGGCACAGGCGTTTGAAACGCTCAGCCACAGGGAAAGATGTGGGTATATGGGTCTGATCCAGACTTTTAACCCAGCATAGGATTGGACGTGAAATTCCTTGAAATGGCAGGGGGACACTGTGTTGGTCCTTCCCACTAACTAACCTCCGGTGTTTGCGAAGTGTATGGATGCTTCTGCCGACATAGTATAGGCCACAAGGGCAAGACAAATAATAAAGGACATATTCTGTAGAACAGTTGAAGAATTGGGGGCTGCTGTAGGTTTTGTTTGTGATAGTGAACTCTTTCTGTTTGGGACAGATATGTTCACAGGTCAAACAGAGGGGCTTTCGGCATTGGAACATGCCTATCAGTTGGATTAGGCTCATCCTATTGGGTCCGACTGGGAGGGTTTTTTTCAGTTTACTGGGGGGCAATTACACTTTTAATGTTTCTGGCCTTCCTGTATGAAACCTTGGGTTTGGGTGGAATAATGTCTTTCAGATGTGGGTCCTCCAAGAGGATGGGCCAGTGTTTGGCCAGTATTTGTTTCATTTTCTTATGTTTGGTGTGGTATTGCGTGGTGAACCAGACTGGTTGTGGGGCTGTGGTGTCAGATGAGACCATGGTGTTGTTATGGGGAGAGAGGCACCGTGTGTAGGCATCTTGGACTAATTAATGTGGAAAGCCTTTTTGGGTAAATTTTTTGGTGAGCAGTTAAATTTGCTTGCAGTATTACAGTTTTTTGGCCATGATACGGTTGTCTAAGACAATACTATTGTCATTTGGGATGGCCCGGAGGAACCCCTACGTGATTTTGTCACCTACTGCAACAACAATAAATTTGGACTAGCCTTAACATTCCTACAAGATCTGCTCCAGCTAGCCTTTTTGGACCTAGAACTATTTCACTTAGACAACTATTTCACTTAGACAACCGTATCATGGCCAAAAACTATAATAAGCCCACAGCTGGAAATTCATACTTACACATTCAGTGGCTGTCTAATATCCCCAAAAGCCAGTTCTGCAGATTGCATCGCAACTGCACCAGAGACAGCGACTACTGTGAGCAAAGCCAACTGCTCAAATTACCTGAAAAGACTTTCCACATGAATTAGTCCAAAATGCCTACGCATGGTACCTCTCTCCCCCTAACAACACCATCTGACACCACAACCCCACAAACCATCCTGTTCACCACCCAATACCACACCAAACATAACAAAATGGAACAAATATTGGCCAAACACTGGCCCATCCTCTTGGAGGACCCACATCTGAAAGACATTATCCCACCCAAACCCAGGGTTTCATACAGGAAAAACAGGGACATTAAAAACTTAATCGCCCCCAGTAAACTGAAAAAACTCTCCCAGTTGGACCCAATAGGATGTGCCTAATCCCACTGATAGGCATGTTCCAATGGCAAAAGCCCCTCTGTTTGACCTGTGAACATGTCTGTCATGGACAGAAAGAATTCACTATAAAAAAAAAACCTACAGCATCCCCCAATGCTTCAACTGTTCTACAGAATATGCCTTTTATTGTTTGTCTTGCCCTTGTGGCCTATACTATGTCGGCAGAACCATCCGTACACTTCGCAAAAGATTTGGTGAACACCGGAGGTTAGTCAAGGGTGGGAAGGGCCAACACAGTGTCCCCCGCCATTTCAAGGAATTTCACGCCCAATCCTCTGCTGGGTTAAAAGTCTGGATCATAGAATCTATACCCACATCTTTCCCTGCAGAGAGTTTCAAACCCCTGTGCCAAAGAGAAACCTTCTGGATATACCAATTGGACCTATTATCGCCAGGTGGCTTGACCGAGGAAATTGAGACCAGCTCTCTGATTTAAATCATAATATCCTTTGTTGTTACATATCTGCCCAGGCTATAGCTTTACATTCCATAATCTGATTTTGATTGTACAACTTTTCATTTTTCCAGGACACCGCCACATAGTCCATCGGGCCCTTATGGACTGTTCCGTTGACCCCAATGGTAATAGTAAGTAACTCCACGCATCTGAGAGTTTTACCAGTACATACCAACACATTCAAGTAAATATTTTCCTTATGCTGCTTATCTGATATTTATCCACCCAGTGTAAATTTAGCACCATCCCTCCCTCCACCCCCACTCCTTGCCACATCGTCTTTATCCTATTCATTTTTGGCACCATTTTACTCCATTTTCACTTTCATAATCATTCACCTTTACTTTTATTTTAAGTTTTCATGTTTATTTCTAATTGTATTTTTATTTCAATTTTATTTTTTTTATTTTTATGTCCATCTTTATTTTTGTTTTCTTATCATTTCCATTTATGTTATTATTATTTTTATTTTTATCTTTAATTGAATTTGTTCGATTTCACTTTATTCCCCATTGGAATTAGATTTTTTCCCCTTTTTTATCTTTTATTTTTCATTTTTGTCCTTTTTCATCTTTGTCCTCCATCCCTATCATGCTTCCCTAGATTATACACCCTTCACACCATTACGATTTATACAGTCCGCCTACTTTTTCTTGCTGCCCACACAATACACATATAGATCTCATGTTTCAGATTACAGTTCCCCCCATATTAATTGTTTATGTCATTTTATTTAAGAATACTGATACCCTTTTACAACATTACCGCCTCTTTGTATCCATGCTTTTATATTATTTACTAAGTTTTTATATGCTTTTATCAATATAATTGACTGCTGGGAGTTGCAAGCATATGCAGATAGATATACTGTACATGCAGAATGTCATTCATCATAATGTGTATACTGTTGTCCCCAATAGACTCCATTTTTGTGGAGCCCATGCTGAGCCCAGAGTCTGACATCACAGAGCCCTCCCATCCTGTCCATCACAGATGCTCCAAGTGTCTAACGTTACAGACATTTGCCCATAAATATTCCCCCACACAACATGGCATGATATTGGCCTGAAGAGGGAGCATCAGCTCCGACAACACGTTGCCACACCGCGTTCCCGGAAGTGACCACCCGTGGATCTCCACACTAATCCCGGAACCAGGAAGCGCTGGGAACCGCCAGCGTGACAGGGTACAGGACTTCTGCAAACATCCCAGCTGTCTTCCCATCTACCACTTGCCGGAAAGAGACGTTTATAAGGACCCCAAAGAAGTGCGCAGTGACTTACACTGCAAAGCTTGCTACACTCATCTGTTTGTGAGTAGTTTTTTAATCTTTTGTCAATAAATGCTTTTATAATATACACTTAGAGGTGCTGTGTCTTCTTCCCTTGTCCCCTGACTTTGTCTATCATTTTTGTCTGCCTGCCACATGCCCTGACCATGGCTTGTTTCTTGGATCCTCTTCTGTCTCCTGTCATTTGTTCTCTGTACCCGTGAGTGGTGTCTGCATCTTCAATTGAGTATACCTTGGGGCCGCGACCTGATTCCAGTCTCCCGCAGGTACTTTCCCACCATCAGGGGCACTGGCAAAGATGCAGGCTGGGGCTTAGGCTTTGTGCTCTGGGGACCCCGAGTTGGTCCTCTACAAGGGCTCACTACCATAGGAACCCAACACTAGGTCCCATGCTCCATCACTTCAGCTGTATTTATAATGTTTGAGTCTTGAGAATTTTTGCTAGAGTCCATCATCGCTATTTCTCTCTGTCCAATTTAAAAACTACAATAACAAAGTCTTCAAACCTGGCTGGTCAGAATCTGTATGCACCAGATATTCTACAATATATGTACTGAGCTAATGCAAAATAATTCGAGAAAGAGAAGAAACTGGTGTCAAACCATGATAACAGAATAACAGTTTTTCTGAACATTATACACATAATTAAAGGCAAGCCAATTGGAAAGCCTAGTGATTTGACTTGTCAGACTAACATGTCTGGATCTCTTTCAATTATGGAGCTCTCTCTGCTATATTAATCAGACATAACTCTGTATCATAACACAGGCTCTACATGGCACCAGAAAATTCTGACCCTTGTATACTTAGCCAAGTGGACTCTAGCAGAAAGCCGAGAGCGATATCCACACTTATTATTATTTTGTTAAAGAACAATTATGTAACCCTGTATCTTCCAATAGCTATACGTATTATTATTATAATCATCATGATCATTGATTTACTTGTGATATCTTGCTGTAGAAATTGAGGACTGAACTAGTACAAAAAAAAAAAAAACAGATCCTAAGTTTGCCTTGGGGTATATTCTGCTACTGAAAACAAATTGAGAACCGCTAAACAAAGATGTAGGTGTGTTCTATTATTTTAAATTCATTTATAACATGTATTACAGTATTACAGAACCCTTGGGAAGCTGTACAGCATAAGAGAAATAATTATACTGAAAATAAAGTCCTATCATTTCTCTTGCAAGAATAATGCATCTCCTTTTCAAACTTTTTCCCAAGACACCTACTTTGACTCCTTCTTTTCCTTGCATGGTTATTATAATAGGGTTATTATTTACTCCACACTGCAATTTCGGAATTTACTTATCCTGGAAATGTGTTGTGTATCAAACCTAAAACACAGCTTGGAAATCACACCAGTGCAGCAGACACCTGCTGGAAGAGTGAAGCCACTCACTCAAACAATCCAGCAACCAGAGAGGATTACAGTAGCTCACAACTGCTGCCACTATCAGTGAAACAGCAAGTAGCAGACAGTTAATTTTACAAAAACTTAATGGAGCGCAGGACTCTAGCTGTTTAATACAAGCACTGTCAAGGCTTGTAAGCAAAAAGCCTCAGCTGTCACCAATGACAAGCTGAGCAGAATTATTTGTCATGGTAGAATAGATAAGACACTAGTAATATAATGCATTATTCCTGCTTCCATAAGGCACCATGATATTGCCTTAAGTACAGAACCATGCACGGTATACATTACTGTTTTACTTGGTCCTGGGGCTATGATTTAAACTGTGTATAAACATAAAGATTATGTATGCATTTTCCTTTTTCACGCAGCACTTAGGCATCTGTGCTCGATTCCATTTTATAATTTGAAGTCTGTCATTAGACCCTTTTCTGCTTGCAGATGGAAGACATAGGATGGATTGCCCTCTAGTGTCAATTTCCTTTTGATCTTTTAGGGACACTTGCCTTGCACAAACATAAATAGAGTGCTGCATAGCGAGTCAGTGCAGAAGAAAAGAAAATTTGTTACATTTTCTAACAGCTGTCTTCTGTTTTACATTCAGTGAATACTAATGATATGTTGTCCCAGGGAAAATGGTTTATTGCTTTAAATGTGCCCAAAACTCTATGTTTTGTTATCCTTTAAGTCACAAATGTGGCATTCCTGCTGGCTTCAGCAGACAGATAACCTCTTCTACACATAGGTCAATTAAAAGTAAACCTTCCGAATATGCCTCATTTGAAATAAATACAAAAGAAAAATGGAAAATGTTTTGCCAAATACGGGCATCTAGAGCAGATGTGGCTTAACTGAATGAGGTGGCATGTAGGCTGCAGTATATCAACCCTTGTATCAGAAATATAAATCAAGGAGAACATCCTATAGGGTAATAAACAGTGTACAACACATTGCTTGCTAAAACTGTGCATGGTTAAATATGCATGATTTAAGAGGTGAGATTAAATTATACAAGGTAATATAAAAAAAGGACATATCAACAGAGAAATCTCATTGTTTACTTATTACAAGAAACTGACAACATATTACAATGGACTATTGGAGGTCATAGATTTAAGTTTCAGGTAGTGCATGTATAGCCATTTTTTTTTTTTTTCGTTTTGGGTACAGTTGATTAACCACTTCAATACAGGGCACTTTCATCCCTTTCCTGCCCAGGCCAATTTTCAGCTTTCAGCGTTGTCGCATTTTGAATGACAATTGTGCGGCCATGTAACACTGTACCCAAATTCAATTGTTATCTTTTTTTTTCCACAAATAGAACTTTCTTTTGGTGATATTTGATCACGGCTGTTTTTTTTTTTGCTAAATATAAAATAAAATAAACAAAGACAAAACATTTTGAAAAAAAGTTTTTCTTTGTTTCTGTTAAAAAGTTTTCTCCTTCACTGACGATGCTGCACTGTGGGCACCGATGAGGTGACACTGATGGGCACTGATGAGGTGGCACTGAGGGGCACTGATGAGGAGGCACTAATATGCAGCACTGATAGGTGGCACTGATATGCAGCACTGATGGACAGTTACTTATAGGTGGCACTGAAATACAGCACTGATGGGCACTGATGGGCACTGATAGGCGGCACTGATGGGATCTGATAGGTGACACTGATGGGCACTGATGGGCAGCACTGATGGGCAATGATGGGCACTGATGGGTGGCACTGGCGAGGCGGCACTGAAAGGCATTACTGATAGACACTGATTGGCATCCCTGGTGGGCATAGGTTGGCATCCCTGGTGGGCATGGGTTGGCATCCCTAGTGGGCATCTTTGATGGGTCTGAACTGATAATCAATGTGCTCATTATCAGTGCAGAACCCCCTGTCAGGAAAGCCACTAATTGGCTCTCCTCAACAGCACCTTGTAAGCACGAATAGAGGAAAATCCCATAAATGCCTCTTCTTGGTTACTATGTGACCAGCTGTGATTGGACACAGCTGATCACATGGTAAAAAACCTATCATTATCATATGACACCCAGTCAGGATATTAGAACCACCCTGCTGCCGTCATTCTGCATACGGTGGGTGGGAAGTGGTTAATGCCTGGTTATTTTTGTTTTTCCACTGAGCAGATTTTCCTTCTCCTCCTGTCCTATAGTCACAACGGGGGATGAGAAGAAATCCTGAAAAAAGGATAGAGGAGAAATCCCAACAGTTAAAGACCGTCCATGTGTCCCTATTGAAAGATTTCTCTTCACCTCTTGTTTTGGTGACATCTGTAAAATTTTGGATGTGCCTTCACTTTCTGTCTTAGTAAAAATATTTAACAGGACAAATGGGAGGTGTGAATATCCCCAGGGGGGAAACAGACAGCAATAAAAACATGACAGAGGGTCTAACCCTTCCTGACTCTATACAAAACAAATAAAGTTTGCCTTTAAATACTATTAAGGCTAGTTTTATGGTTAAGATACAGGACTAGGTTAAGGGGGTGCTATAAGATACAACACCTCAAGAAAGGCAGTTAGGAAAATGTTATCCTTGAACCCTTTCACTGCCATTTCCATATGTCTTACGGTGGTGGCAGTGGGAAGTGTGTATACAACGATGATGATCCAGTGCTTTTACAATAGCCCGATTGCTTTCTGTTACCCCCAGAGTGGGCCCTCTGGTTTGAATCCCAGGCTCTGGACTCCCATTTGTGGGCCTAGAACCCACATGGCAGGAGTCACTGGGTGAAGGATAGGGAGGCCAGCTAGAATGAACCAAAAAATGATTTGTAAAACGTCACTTCTAGAGTTGATCGAACCTCTGGAAGTTCGGGTTCTGCTGGTTTGGCCGAACTTCGGGGCAAAGTCCGGGTTCGGGTCCGGACAGAACCCGAACTTTGACCCGGACCCCAAACCCCGAACCCCATTGAAATAAATGGGGACCCGAACTTTTAGGCACTAAAATGGCTGTAACAAAGTCCTGGAAAGTCCTAGAGGTCTGCAAAAGGAAGGAAAATGGGGGTAAGGGTCGGACAAGTGTCCTACAAAGAAATGGGGACAGGGAAATAAGGTAAAAGCATTTTTAAACTAAAATCACATAAAAAAATAAAAAATGGAGGTGGATGTGGACCATCTTCAAACTGTGTGTGAAAAGTATAAATTAGCGGGAGAAGCCATATCACTGTCCTACAATCATCTTCAAACTGTGTGTGAAAAGTATAAATTAGCCGGGAGAAGCCATATCACTGTTCTACAATCATCTTCAAACTGTGTGTGAAAACTATAAATTAGCGGGAGAAGCCATATCACTGTTCTACAATCATCTTCAAACTGTATGAATAAGCGCCCTTAGGGGGGCGTGAAACGCATCAGCAATATATATTCCTTGTCTGTACCACATGGATTTGATTCAATAAAACTTTTTATTGGAGTGCTGCTATTCAGAGTTTCTTTTTGCTACTGTGTTCCAGCATATTAAGCCTGCACCCTCCGGGACTGTGTGATTACCCATTGGAGCCAGGAAGTTTGGAGCCGTCTGTTTCTCTCTCTACAAATGCATTAGGTTAATGTTGGTGCTTTGAGGGAGAGTTTAGCGTTCTAAAAACAACTACTACTGCAATAGGGCCAGGTTCCTTTTGGTCCTCTGGGGGAGAGATTATCGTTCTAAAAAAAACTACTACTGCATTAGGGCCAGGTTCCTGTTGGTTCTCTGAGGGACAGTTTATTGTTCTAAAAACAACTACTACTGCATAAGGGCCAGGTTCCTGTTGGTGCTCTGAGGGACAGTTTATCGTTCTAAAAACTACTACAACTGCATTAGGGCAAGGTTCCTGTTGATGCTTTGAGGGAGAGTTTATCGTTTTAAAAAAACTACTACTGCAATAGGGACAGGTTCCTGTTTGTGCTCTGAGGGAGAGATTATCGTTCTAAAAACAACTACTACTGCATTAGAGCCAGGTTCCTGTTTGTGCTGTGAGGGAGAGATTATCGTTCTAAAAACAACTATTACTGCATTAGGGCCAGATTCCTGTTGGTGCTCTGAAGGACAGTTTATCGTTCTAAAAACAACTACAACTGCATTAGGGCCAGGTTCCTGTTGGTGCTTTGAGGGAGAGTTTATTGTTCTAAAAACAACTACATCTGCTTTAAGGCAAGGTTCATGTTGGTGCTTTGAGGGAGAGTTTATTGTTCTAAAAACAACTACTACTGCATTAGGGACAGGTTGCTGTTGGT
>BLSH010242433.1:115286-126050 GCA_018402905.1 Glandirana rugosa
ACACATGATCCACACACCTCTATACGTTCACTCTTGGTCTAATCTCCCTCTCACCTCTCCTCTCACACGGGAACGTTTCCGGTAGTACGGAGACGCATAGGACTGTCTTCTGTGACTATTGTACGTATAGTTGAATTGGGGTCCCTCTCCCTACTTTGTCCTTCAAGAGGGACCTTCAGAACTAGGAGTACACATATATCTACGATAACCTCACGGTTCCCCCCAGGGGGAACTCATGTTCCGAACCCTGGTCCGGCCAAAGCTCATGAATTAGGGGTATTATTGGCAGTTATTTTTACATCTGACCTATTTGATATATATAAATCACAACTCGCTTGGGCCTGACATTGCAAGCACAGGCATGGCTTGAAAGCCCACAGGCACCGTGCCTGGGCCTGGGCCTGTAAAGTTTTTAGCAAGCCGGACCGAACCCGAACGATTTTTGAAATGTCCGGGTCCGGGTCCGTGCCACGGACACCCGAAAGTTCGGTACGGACACGAACGTTACAGTCCGGGTTCGCTCAACACTAAATATATATAGTTTATCCAGTCTACATTTTTATTGACGGTTATTATGGGGATTAAGTACTCGAAACCGGCCTGGTCCCAAGCCTTGTACTCAAGGGGGACCCCCCTTGGCACTCCAATAGCATCTATATACACATGAGGATCAAGACTTCCAGGGAGAACTTCCTGTTTCATCCCTCTCCCTGGGGTTAAGTTGATATGCATGTTATCAGTGTCTTCTGTCAGGATACGCAGAGGCATGATGGCCTTTGCAAGGGCACACTCTCCTCTCCACTCTCCCTCTAATCTGGTTCTCACTTGCATATCTCCACACACCTAGTACACATCCCCTAGGGATTGGCTTTGGTTTTGTACCAGGTTAGCCGGAACATGACTATAGGAAGCACAGTAACCCTTAGGGAAAGTACCTACTTTCCTACCCTTCCCTGTATAATGGGCATGACAGGTGTAATTCCTGGGGTATATCGTGATTATTTCTCTAGGTCTTGGGGGCCCGGTATTGATTCTGCCTTCCATTTCTCACACGCTGAATAATCAGTAGAAATGTTAGTGAAGAGGCTTAGGAAACACTCCTCTGCTTCTTCAGGTATGTTTAACGGGACTGTACCTAGGTGTGGTCTGGCACTGCCACAGACATAACAACTGGTCCTATTGTGTTTATTAGCACTGTATCTCATCCATTCTAGCCAGAGATTGACCTCTGAGAAACCGGTTTCAGCTGCTATTGTCTCCTCAAAGGTGGGATCCGCTATTGCAGCCATGTCCCCCAGGGTCCGTACATGAGGCTTTAAAGGATTAGGTTGGGGCTGCCTTTGGACCGGCTGCCATTCATCGTTGTTGTACATGTCTTCTAACCTGAAAGATCCTCTATTACCCTGATGACCTCCTCCAAACCACCACCCCAACACATACTCACCCCTATCAGAGGGACTCGGGTTCCGTATGTTTAGAACAAGTGTCATACTGGGCCCCGGCTTGTGTATGGTGAGACGGATCAACAAGGGCTCTCCTTGGCTATCCTTACTATCATAAGCTGGTTGGGGTTGGTATCCCCAGGGTGTCCCTGTGTTCCAAGCGGCCGCTCCCCAATAGTCACAATTCTTTCCCCATGATCCCTTGGTGACACAAATATACCCTTCCCCATGTCCGGTATTATACCTTTCTAATCTGCTACCACGTTCAGGACATGGAAGTATCTTACATGCATGGAAGTCAAACGTGGCAACATGGGTATCTGAGGAATTATACCAGAAAGTGATCTTTCCATTTTTCTCAGTAATGGCTGCATGTTATGCTTTAGCTATCCCCAAAAGGATATATAAAAGGATATATAGGATCATGACTTGTCCTTATCCACCTCCTCAGGTTCAGGGGCTTTCTTGCAGTGGGAAGCGTGTATCCAGGTGTTCTTTCCGGCCACCTTTACTGATGTGGCAGTTACCAGGAGGACTTAGAAAGGACCATCATATCTGGGTTCAAGGAAGTGCTTTCATACAAATTTCTTTATGTAGACCCAGTCACCGGGAACCAGCTTGTGTGTTCCTATATCTAGTTCAGGATCTGGAATGGAAGAAAACACTTTCGCATGGATACGGGCTAATTCACGAGATTAGGCAATGACATAATCAGTCAGCACATCAGATTGAAGTTGTAATTGTTGCGGATAATAACACCCTAGCCTAGGGGCTGACAAAAACAGTATCTCATAGGGTGATAAACCATGGTTCCCTCTGGGGGTGTACCTGACACTAAACAAAGCAATAGGTAAACTGTCCAGCCAACTCATCCCTGTCTCCTGGGCCATTTTCAACATCCTGGACTTTATCGTCCCATTTAATCTCTCTACCTTCCCACTGCTCTGAGGATGATATGGGGTGTGGAAGGCTAGCGTGACCCCTAAAGCTGTCCATATCTCTTTGGTTACTGAGGCCGTAAAAGTCAGCCCCTGATCACTCTCTATAACCTCTGGGACACCATCTCTGCACACTACTTCTGTCAGAAGCTTCTTAGCTGTGGTCTTTGCCGTCATGTTGGTGACAGGGAAAGCTTCTGGCCAGGAGGAGTACATATCTACGTATTACCAAGGCGTACTCGTATCGGCCACTCTTTGGCATCTGAATGTGGTCAATCTGTATTCTCTGGAACAGATACTGAGCCTTTGCTAGGTGTTTTCTGGGCACTCTCTCCGGTCTTCCAGGGTTGCATTTATCACAGATAGTACATGATTTGCAAAAACTGTTGGTGAGCGGGGTAATTCCTGGGGCCAGATAGTATTTGTTGATTAGGGCGTTCATAAAAGTTTTTGACAGGTGGGAGGCGCCATGGGCCCACAGTACCACTGCTGGGAACATGGATCGTGGCAAACATGGTCTCTTGTTCACTTCCATGAGTCCATCCTTTAACATGGCTCCTTTCTTTATCCATGTCTCCTTTTCTTCTTTGCTTGCTGCTTCTTGTTGTTCTTTGAGGAGTGTCCAGGCTACAGATGGACTTTGCAGGACCATAGTGGTTTGCACAGCTTCAGTATCCCGTATGTCTTGTGGTCCTGATGTTGCTCCATCCGGAGTAGGCATATTCGCTCTGTCGACAACTTCTCGTGCTTTATATGCGGCCTGTTTTGTGGCAGTGTCTGCCAGATGGTTTCCTAGTGCTTCTGGAGAGTTCAGTCTACCATGTGCTTTTA
Source organism: Glandirana rugosa (assembly GCA_018402905.1). Taxonomy (NCBI): domain Eukaryota; kingdom Metazoa; phylum Chordata; class Amphibia; order Anura; family Ranidae; genus Glandirana; species Glandirana rugosa. The sequence continues at coordinate 118,498 of BLSH010242433.1, forward strand.
CTTTAAGTATAGCCACTTGGGCAGGAAGGAGTAGAGCATCCATTAAGTCATTGATTGCTGTGCCATGCCTCACAGGTGTACCCGTTGCCGTTGGTTGTTGGTTCTCCAGAGTACCCTATAGTCGCAGGCAACGCCAAGGGCATATCTTGAATCCGTGTAGATGTTGACTCTCTTTCCTTCTGTTAATTGGCATGCCACAGTCAGGGCTCGGAGCTCTGCTTCTTGTGCAGACTTTGAGGCAGGTAGGGCTGAGGCGTGGAGGATTGTATCCTCGGTGGTAACAGCATATCCAGTGTGGTATCTTCCTGCTTGATCCGCATACCTTGATCCATCAACATAGACAGTTAGATCAGGATTCTCCAGAGGCACCTCACTTACAGTTGGCAGGTGTGCAGTTTCCATTTTCATCATTTCAAAGCAATCATGGGGAGTATCATGAGGACCGTCTCCCCCCCGAGAAGTGGGTGCAGAGTGGACAGATTGAGAGTGTTGCACCTGAGAAGGTTATCTGGAAGGAGTAAAGCACATTGAAGTCTGAGATGTCTTGCTGTTGACAGGTGTTTTGGTTGCACTTGATTCAGTATGGCCGCTATGCCATGAGGGGCCAGGAGAATAAGACGATGACCCAACACAATGTCAGCGGTCTTGTCCAGGAGAACATGGGCTGCGAAGACATTTCTGAGGCAGGAGAGTCCCCCCCTAGCCGCTGGATCCAGTTGGCAGGAATAATAGCCAATGGGCCTGACCCCGTTGCCATGGGTCTGAGCCAACACTCCTGTGGCATGTCCTTCTCTCTCTGAGACAAACAGCTTGAAGGGCTTCTCATATTCTGGGAGGCCGAGGGCGGGGGCCGTAGACAGAATTTCCTTCAGAAGTTCGAAGTTGGTGAGGGCTAGCACAAAAGGGTCGGTCTTCAGGGCATCGTGCAGGGGTCGCATCAGTAGGGATGCCTCTGGAATCCAGGAACAGCAGTAGGAGATTAGTCCCAAGAAGGCATGGAGGGATCTCTGACCCACTGGCACTGGGATGGCCTTGATTGCAGCAACCCATTCTTGGGTAAGATGTCGCGTGCATTGTGAAATACAGTGACCAAGGAAAACCACTGTCCCTTTGCACTATTGGACCTTCTGCTTTGAGGCCTTGCAGCCTTGTTCAGCCAAATGGCAAAGGAGGCTCTCGGAGTGAGTTGATGCCTCTTCCTGGGTGTCTGCACAGAGTAAGAGATCATCCACGTACTGGAGGAGCACAACCTCTGGAGGGAGCTTGATCCATGTGTCCAGGATGAATGTCCTCGCCTTGGCAAATTGGGATGGGGAGTTTTGGGCTCCTTGGGGCATTACGGTCCAGGTGTAACTTTGGCCCTTGTGGGTAAAAGCAAAGAGGAATTGACAACAGGGATCAAGGGGGACACTAAAGAAGGCGTTCGCCAGGTCCACTACCATGAAATATTTTGCTGTGGGTGGTATTCCAGCCAGTAAAGTGTGCGGATTAGGTACAATGGGTGTTTCTAGTATAGTGGCTTCTTTTACTGCTTGGAGGTCTTGTACCATTCGATATTTCACAGGTTCCACCTTCAGAGTCTTCTTCTTTACTGGAAGAGAGGAGTATTACAAGGGCTTGTGCAATATATAAGAGCTCCATTCTTCAGGAGGGCCTCTATCTGGAGGGCAATTGCAGCTGATTGGGAAGGCTTAAGGGGGTACTGGGGCTTCCTTAGATAAGGGGCTCCTGGCTTAATTTCCACGTTAATAGGCAGAACTTTCAGGTGACCAATGTCCTCCGGCCACGTAGACCACAAACATGAGGGTATTCAGTCTAGAACTTCTTGTGGGATTCCAGTCTTGTCCTCCACATCCAGGGAAAGCAGGAGTGGAATAGAACACAGTGCTGAGGCGTCTTCAGTGGTCAGCGGTGAAGTCACTTTGATACCACCATCAGGCTGGAAAGAAATAGAAGCCTGGAGCCTAGACAAGACATCTGCCCCTAACAAATTTAGAGGACACGTAGAGGAGACAACAAATCTTGCTAGTAGGTCAGGGAAATTGCCAACTTGCAGAGGGCGGGTCAAAGGGCTTTTCCAGGGTGTTCCGTCCACTCCCACGCAGGCTATGTCGATATCCGATAGGAAGGAGGTATCAGGTAGTTCTTCAGCTCTGATCACGCTTCTGGCAGCACCTGTGTCACAAAGGAAAATGGTGGGACGCCCCTCAATGGGAAGGGTTGTTTTTGCAAGGGGTCCTCCAGCATCTTTAGATGATGCTGTCATAGTTGGCGTGTATGACACAGGCTTGCCGAAATCCTAGTGGAGGGAATACATTTGATTGGGGGGAGGAGGAGGAGGAAACCAAGTGTTGGGCACGGGGGTATTCCTGATTGTCTCGTCCGTGGTGTTGAGCACTTCCTTGTGGGTTGTTCCCATGGCCAGGCTGTCTGTAGGCGGACCTCCGAGGGCTTCGGCACTCCCTTCTGAAGTGACCAGGCCTACCTCAGTTGTAACAGACGCGTGGGTTTTGTGGCAGGTATGGCGTGCCAGAGGCCATCATGAGAGGGGTCATCCTTTTACTTCCCTGTGAAGATTCTATGCCCTTCGCTACCAACAGTAGAGTGTCAAGAGGTAGCACTCTATACTCTGGGCAGCATTTGGGTGTGTGCCTTATTTTGCATACTGAATCCTAAATCTGTAAACACTTGTGATATTCTAGTGTGACATTTCTCAACTGACTCAGTCTTGTCTTGTGCAATGTCTTGTATGTTGGTTGCTTGGTCTGCTAGGCGATCTTGCGCTCACTGCTGCAACTGGATCACAAATTCACACCCTGAGTCATAGGTGGTATTAGCATCAATTCTAGCAACATTGAAACATCTTTCCATCACTTGCCAATAGGCATCTCCTGCTTTAATCTCACACAGGCTTACTAGGTCCCGCCAGGCACAAGAATATGCCTTTTGGATCTGTGCAATCCTCCTATAAAAGGGCATGGGCTGCTTTTCAGGATCTGGTAGACTGGTCACAAGAGATGAGGCCTGCCCAGGGGTAAATGTCACATACATCAGAGGTGCTCCCTGGGCTGTGGGCATTACCCCAGGTAAATGTGGTAAAGGCCCCTGATTATTTCCAGGCTGAGGATATGGCCCTTGTCCCTGGTTATTAAGGGACAAACCAGGGACTCCCTGCATGTTGGGGGGTTGTGGTTGTTGTGGTGGTTGTGATGGTTGTGGGGGAGGGACAAAATTAGATGATTCGTACTGTACAGTATCACGTGAGTCACCTGTGAGCATTCCAGACACATCTGTCGTGAGCCCATGGGATGACGGAGGAGTATACATCGGGAGTGTGGCTGCCCCAGGTGTTTTGTATTGCAATTGAAGGGGTAGTGGTCTCAGAGCTGATACCAGCTGCACAGGTGGGGGGGTGGAGGCTGAGAATGGGGAGCCGGTATAGTTGTCTCCCAACTCGCTGGTAAGGCGGGTGACCTGTGGAATGATTGGAATGATTCACCAGAATTCTGGAAGTGAGGGGCCAGCAGCTTTCTAGTTGGCTCACTACGGACACTTCAGTCATGGAGAGGGATTGTGTTTGCCCTGGTGGATATGTCTGACATCCCCCTGGATACAGTAATAGGGGTGGGGCGGTCCGCATCAGCCCGATCGGGGTTATCAATATTCAGTACGATGTGGTCCAATGGTTGACCTAAGGTGGCGGCCGTGGAGCCGAGACTCTCCCGAGCTGCCTGAGCTGTTCCAGCATCAGGGAATAGGGATAGGTCATGACCAGGCTCTGAATCTGCTTCATCGGTATTGATCATCAGTGGGGTGGGCTGCGTCCTGTAGTACGCTCCAGTTGTCTGATCTATTACCGGATTCATTGATATATGTGCACCAAGATGGCTGCCAGAGGAAGTTGTCACTGGGAGTCTTTCTGTGTCATGGCTGGGTGTACAAAGATGGCCGCCAGAGGGAGTTGTCACAGGGGGTCTTCCTGTGTCATGGCTGGGTGTACAAAGATGGCCGCCAGAGGAAGTTGTCACAGGGGGTCTTCCTGTGTTATGGCTGAGTGTACCATCATGGCAACTGGGTTTAGCAAGATGGTTTCCAGCCTGGGGCGGTGCCACGGGGCGGTGACGGGGGTTTTTCAGTGGGAGGGAACTTGGGGTTGAGCCTTGCGGGAGGATGGCCAGACAAGGGGGTGGTTGCTGAAGAAGTTTGCCTCCCCCTCTGCCGCTCCGGCGCCATGTTGCTGATAGGGCGGCGCCTTGGACCTCAGCTTGTTTTCTGGTTTATGATAAACAAACATAATATATCCACCTCTGTTTAACTCTTGCTCAACCCACCCCTCATCATGGATGGCTCTTGCCCCTCGGTACCAAGCTTCGGTTGCAGGCAGCAGTCCGTGATCAGACAGGACACCTCTCTTTCGTTTTAATAGAGCACGCCATTCCTCTGGTTGTAATCTACCTCCCAAATCCATAGGAAAACCACTTATCTCAGATAGTCTCCTTCTTTTCCTTATTACCTCTTTCCCTTCTCGATCCAACACTAAATCACAAGCTAAAGTCCCATTTCTCAGCCTCTGTGATTTCTGTCCCATTGGAGAGTTTATATATCTGGGCTCAGGATTTCAGGATTTAAGTGACACTCTGGGATTCGACGACTCTTAACCGTCACTTGTCTCTTTCTTCCTTCCTATTAGACCACTTTCCAATATATAATGCTACACAGGGGTTAACTCTCACGATCTCACAAGCAAATGAGGAAGTGGCTAGTCTATGAGAGAGAGAGTTTATTAGTCCTCACACTGAGCAGAGAGGATGAAAAGAGGAAGGGAGAGGGCTGTCAGCGAGGTGGATTTTTAGCAGAGGGAAAAAGACACAGACAAGGCTGCACTTACTCTCGTCAAGCACAATAGATTAAATTCAGTGTATCGTTTCAGATGTCATATGCAAACATCATATAGTATGTCTGGAGTATTTGCTAATAAAGGTTTCAGACCAAGAAGCTCTTCTTTATATCCTGGTACAATTACGTTGACCAACCTCCAACCTCCTTTGCTAATACCCAGTAACAAACCACATACACATTCTGGACATGACATCACTTCATCACTGGCTCGTACAGGAAGGGCCAAGAGTCAGAATATCACAGGATCCCCGCACTCCGCAAGAGTGCGTTTTCCCCACATCAAACGCGGTTCCCCGTGCCAAGCTCGGTCCCTGGCGTCTCCCCTCCCCTCGGGCACCCGTGTAACACCGTACACCAATGTCGCCTCTTGAGGGGAGTCTATTTATACAATCCATTCCAGTTAGTTACTTCGTCTGTGACTTTCCTTTCCTGACTATCTTGTCACCGTATCACAAGCCAGCACATATAACATGAAACAGGCGGCAGATATGAATTTATACAGGTTCTTAAACGGGCCTTGGGCAAGTTACAAGTTAACTGTCTTTGCTGACCGCAGGCAGCCGATACGGACACAGAGATAAACCAAACCACAGAGAGGGTATACAGGCAAGATATTAAAAATATGTCTTACCGTATTTCAGAGTTGATCAGGCTCTGCCCCTTGTCCGTATTTGATTCATCCCCATCTCCGATATCGCAATCGGCTGTCCTTGGTTCAGAACCCAAGGCCCCACGCTGGGCGCCAAATGTTTTGGACACGGATCAGTACCGTCAGAATTATATCTGTCCTTGGCCTAATTTCAATACAATGTGTGTACACACAAGAGAAATCGCAGACGTTGACACGAGTGTTCAGAGCCAAGATATGTCTGCTTTATTTGTTCCTCTTTTTAAGCTTATAAAGAGTTTGCTAGACGTTGCAGGAAATGTCTGATAGACGTAACACAAATGAACATTAAGCAAAAGAACATATAAGTTCATGATTGGATGTATCTATGTGAGTATAAGTTTCTTCCAGGATATGATAATCTTCTGTCTTGGGTGCAGCTTCTTCCTGGAGGCGCCATCTTAGAAATCATCTGTTTCTTCCCTTATTGTTTGTTAGTAGCAAACCAAGAAAGTATAAAAGTAATCAATCTGACGAGCATGTCTGAGTAAGGAATATATGTATATAATAGGCTAATAGCATACATCTGTATAAAGCATGCATGTGACACCGTTGAAATAGGCATTTTACTATGACCATTAATTACATCCATTACAGGTTCACCAGAAGATGTAAACCATTGGTGAGCCTCAAAAACAGGAAGGCAAGATTAGAGTTTGCCAAACAACATCTAAAAAAGGCTTCACCTCCGCCCCTACGTACAATGGGGGTATGCTCGCTCATCATCACAAAATTTACCATATCGCGATACGTAAAACACAAAGTTCCCAGATACACTCCCACACCCCACTTTGGTTTAACTCCCAAATGCAAGAGTTGACCTTAGTACAAGACCCAGGTCTTTGGATTTCACGAGGTATATTGTATCTACACCAGGTAATGAACGAAAGTGGCCCCAAACCATTCCAAACACTGAAGGAAGAATTCCATCTTCCTAATTACTTTCTGTTCCGTTACTTCCAGCTACGGCACGCGCTAACCACCCAATTCAACCTAAACCCACCTGGTCTAGATCCACCACCCATCCTACATATAATTACAGGCTCAGAGCCCTCCAAACTAATATCATCACTATATGCCACAATACGCATCCCCCAAAACACCACTCTGGCATATAAGATTAAACCTAAATGGGAAGAACAGGTTGGGAACATGAGCGATGATGAATGGGATGAAGCCCTGGGTAACGTGAAAACAGTATCCCTAAAAGTATCGGATAGACTGACACAACTTTATATTTTACACCAAGCCTACCTCACTCCTGTGAAATTGGCAAAATTCCAACCAACAAACAGCCCGCACTGCCAAATGTGTAGGGGGGCACCTGGAGATTTTTATCATTTAATCTGGGCATGTCCGCAGATCCAAAATTACTGGAAACAAGTCATTCAGTTCCTGCATGACGTCATGGGATCCCCAGTGGGACTAGACCCTAAACTATGCCTGCTCGGGCTCAATGCAGAGGTGGAACTAGACAAATATTTAACTATCTTCATAGCTGAAACTCTATTTACTGCAAGGAAAGTGATAGCAATAAAATGGATGAGGCCAGTCCCACCCACAATACTAGACTGGAAAAGAGAAGTGAACGGAACTCTCCCATACTAAAAACTAATATATAGCCACAGGGGATTCCCACTGAAGTACTCTAAAGTCTGGGAAAGATGGCTGGCAGATGGGGAAACGTGCACCTAGCTGATCCAATATTAGGAGCCCTTTATCGGTGAAAATACTAGGCCCTGGGAGGGGGGTCAAGAAGGGTAACGTGCTTCCCCCTATGGAGGGGCTGAACCTGCCCAAGCTGTAATCGCCTAGCATGATTGAAACGCATTAACTGTGTAACAGATTTCTCTGTATGACTATTTGTATACCAATGGTTATGTTCTTCTTTGATTGTACCTGATCTTATGTATGACCGTAATTTTGTTTTTTCAATAAAACGTTTTTTACGATTAAAAAAGATTAACCCTCTCTGGAGAAATGTTTA
>BLSH010242459.1:65455-79969 GCA_018402905.1 Glandirana rugosa
AATAGTCACTACATGGGGGTTCCAAGTCACAATAGTCACCACATGGGATTCTAAGTCACAAAATATCACTACATGGGTTCCCAAGTCATAATAATCACTACATGGGGTTCCAAGTGACAAGTACTACCACATGGGTTTCCAAGTCAAAAAATAACCACATAGGGTTCCAAGTTACAACAGTCACTACACGGGGTTCCAAGTCAAAATAGTCACCACGTGGGGTTCCAAGTCACAATAGTAACCACGTGGGGTTATAACACTGAACCTTGGGGTGCACCAATGATAACACTGAACCTTGGGGTGCACCACTGATAAAACTGAACCTTGGGGCACATCACTGACAACATTGAACCTTGGGATACACCAATAAAAAACTGAACCTTTGGGTACACCATCATGAACAGTGAACCTTGGGGTACATCACTAATAATACTGAACCCTTGGGTACATCACTATAAAACACTGAATCTTAGGGTACACCACTGATAACACTGAACCTTGGGGGTACATCACTGATAACTCTGAGCCTTGGGGGTACATCACTATAAAACACTGATCCTTGGGGCACAAGACTAATAACACTGAAACTTGGGGTACACCACTCATAACACTGAAATTTAGGGTACATCATAAATAACACTGAACCTTGGGGTACAGCACTAATACAACTGAATCTTGGGGTACACCACTCATAACACTGAACCTTGGGGTCCATCACAAATAACACTGAACTTTCGGGTACACCACTAATACAACTGAATTTTGGGGTACACCACTAACAACATTGAACCTTTGGGTATACTACTAATAACACTGAACCTTGGGGTACATCACTAATAACACTGAACCTTGGGATACTGTACAAGACTAAAAACACTGAGCCTTGGGGTACATCACTAATAACATTGAACCTTGGGGTACACCACTAATAACACTGATTCTTGAGGTACATCAATAATAACGCTGAACCTGTGGGTACACCATCACGAACACTGAACCTTGGAGAACATCACTAATAATGCTGAACCCTTGGGTACATCACTATAAAACAATGAACCTAAGAGTACACCACTGATAACACTGAACCTTGGGGTGCACCACTAATAACACTGAGCCTTTGGGTTCACCACTGATAACACTGAACCTTGGGGTGCACCACTGATAACACTGAACCTTGGGGTGCACCACTGATAACACAGAACCTTGGGGTGCACCACTGATAAAACTGAACCTTGGGGTACACCATTGACAACATTGAACCTTGGGATACTGTACAAGACTAATAATACTGATCCTTGGGATACACTACTAATAATACAGAACCTTGGGGTACACCACTAATAACACTGAACTTTGGGGTACATCACTAATAATATGAGTGGAGCTGCACCGGTATCAGATGGGACCCAATCCTGGTATTGGAACAGTTCAAGTCCCACTATGAGTGACTGTTAGTAGTGAGTATGAGTGCAATTGACACTTCCACCACAGCTGATTGACTTTGCAGAGTTGAAGTCTATTGAGAACTCACTAAATGGACGGTCTTTGCTTTGAGATTTTTATTAGTTTGATTATTTTAGTTGCATTGAATGGTTGATTGTATGATCATATTGATAAGTGTGTGGTCGCCAGTACTGTCATCTAATGTACTTATTTCCCATCCTTTTAAATGTAATTGGTTAGTTTGGTGCAAAAATACATTTACCAGATTCAATCTGTTATATAATCGATCTGAGATCAGAGGAACTTATCCAATCATGTTTTAGTTTAATACTTCTAAATAAAAATTGGTTCATTTTTTAAATAAAAAAAGAATGAACAATTCAGACTTACATCCATTGAGAATTGGGATTATTTTATACTGCTGTGTATCTGGGAACACAGATGTGTATATATCATTTATTGCAGAGACTAATAGAACCAAATTATTTTACTTTTTTAAACTTACACCTGTTATGTGAAAGACCCTCTGTGGATTACATATGTATTCTGAAATAGATGAGATGTGAATACATTAAGGGGTCTGTTTTCAAACATTTGATTTGTGTGCCTCAAGCATTCACTCCTCTGACATTCTCCATATTTTGTGTAATATGCATATTCCTTATGATCGTTATGTTCTGACATGTTCCATATCTTCCATTCATTTATAACAGCACCATAAGCAGACCAGCCAAGGCATGTGTGCTAAATCACACCACAATGCACCGTAGCTTATTGCCATGCGTTGTAGTGCAATGGATTTTAAAAATAAAAAAGGCGCCTGCACTTCTTTTGTGTGATCATCAGGCAGCCCATTCCTTTCAAATGACATATTTAATTAATAAAAATTGTTAATTTCATTATTTTTGGCGTCATCTTCACTTTACAGCATTTTTTTACAAGTGCCATAAACCTTTTGCATATTTCAGGACCGTAGGGCCGCTCACCCAACATTAATGAGTCCATTTATTAAGCAGTGAATGTGATTTTCACCAAACTTTCTCTGGTGGGGAATCAATCAATGCCAATTAACCCTTTTGTGACCATTTTTCGCGTTATTTTTTTAACCACTTTGCACCCGGGCCATTTCTGACACTTCGCTCCTACACGTAAAAATCAATTTTTTTGCTAGAAAATGACTCAGAACCCCCAAACATTATATATTGTATTTAGCAGACCCTATAGAATAAAATGGTGGGAGTTGCAATTTTTTATGTCACAAGGTATTTGCGTAGCAGTTTTTCAAATGCAATTTTTCAGGAAAAAAACACATTCATAAATTAAAAAAAAAAAAAAAAAAACACCAATGTTGCATAGAAAAGTGACAGCAGAAAAAGACTGAGTAGTCAATCGAGTCTGCCCTTTTTTATTTTATTTTTTATTTATTTATTTTTTGCTTTATTTTGTTTTGTTATCTGTTTGTTTTTTGTTTTCACATTAACCTTGTTGTCTGACTATAGATTTATGTTTATCCCAAGCAAGTTTGAAGCCATTTAGAGCCGGTTCACACTGAGGCGTCTCCATGCAGTGCAATGGAAGCGTTCTAATAGGAGTGACTCAGCTCGCTCCGACTTAGAAAAAGCTTCCTGCACTATTTTCGGGGCGACCTCAGCGCAACTTGCATTGACTTCTATGGATAGGAGTCTCCTTGCAAGCCGCACTGAGGTTGCCTCGAGTGGGGTGACTTGCTTCGCCCTGCTAATCGCTCAAGTGTGAACCGTCTCTAATTGTTGACTGTCTCACAGCCTCTATTGGTAGTTTATTCCAATCATCAACCACCCTTTCAGTAAAATAATACTTTCTAAGATTAGTTTTGAACTTCCCTCCAGTTAGTTTGAGGTCATGTACCCGTGTTCTTGATTTTGGTTTCATGTTGAAAAGACTGCTCCCCTGATGTTGGCCCAATTTGTTTGCATAATGTGAAAGAGTATGTTACGCCGAGTAAATACCTAACATGTAACGCTTTAAAATTGCGCCTGCCCGTGGAATGGCGGCGAACTATGGAGCTTAAAATTCTCCATAGGCGACGCTTTAAACACCTTTACAGGTTACCAGTTTAGAGTTACACAGGAGGTCTGGTGCTAGAATGATTGCTCTCGCTCAGATGTTCGCGTCAAAACCTCACATGTGTGGTCCGATCTTTGTTTACATATGCATACGGGAGTAAGGTATGTGTTCACATTTGTGTGCAAGCACATTGAAATGGGGGCACTTTACATTTTTTTATTATTATTTATTTATTTTTTACAAAAGTATATTTTTTTTGTACTAACTTTATTGCTATCACAAGCGATGAACAACAACCCTTGTGATAGCATGGGCTGTGAAAGGTTCTCTTTATAGAGAGATTTGGGGCCCCAAATCTCTCCTCCGGCCTCCCATGTAGCCAATCAAACAGATTGTTCTGATCAGCTACTTACCTGGCCATTGGTGGCCAGGTAAACAAAGGGGCTTTACCAAAAGTGACGAACTGCTCATCGCTCCCGGTTTCCAGGGTTACAGAGAAAGCGGAACACCTCAGTTCCTCTCTCACTGTACAGGGCTACCATTGCTGCGATGGGACCGGTGAGCCCAGGAGGGACCATGGCAGGGGGGGTGGGGCTTCATTCTGCCACCCGCAGAAGTGATCACTTCACTTCAGATCCCTTCTGTCAGATAGGGAATCGCCGGCTTAAAAGATCAATACCGGGATAATGCATGTAGGTGCAGGCATCATCCCGGTACATGAACAGAAAGGCAGCACTCCAGCTTCTTTGCGATGAATTTATTTTAGTGCATAATAGGAATACAGTACTGACGCATTTCGGCAAACAACCGCCTTGGTCACAGCTCAAATTGCAAATGAACAAACAATAAAATATATTTAAAGAGACAGCACAGAGAATGCACACACAATGACTACATAGAAACCTCTATAAGCAATCAATTAATTAATTTAAACAGACAGGTGTCAAAATGGTATATCAGGTGCACAATAAATATATACATAGGAAAGAAGGTATTGCATCATTGTAAATGGGTAAAAATTTCACCATGACAAACAGAATAATTTTGATTGCATCAAAAAAGTGTATAAATGTAAGAACTCACATGTGTCTGAGTCTACTTGAGAAATAAATCTCTGTCATACTTATGGTTCATACATGCAGGAAACCTGGTGTGCAAGTTGAAAATTCCCCACACCTCTCTTTCCGGAAGCTTCCGGTGGGTGTCACCACCTCTAGGGGACAGCCTAACCTTTTCCAAGCCACAGAATCTAAAATAATGTGTGTTAACTCCATGTGTGTGTTTAAAATGTTTTGAAACATTCGAGAGTCCCTTGTCATTGGTATATGAAGCCCCGTGATAGTGTTCACTAATACGAGTCCGGAGTTGACGTGTAATGCAATCCATGTACTGCAGGCCGCACGAAGTGCATTCAATCATATAAACTACATTTTGAAATCTGCAGTTAATATAACTGCGGATCACAAACTCCCTTCTAATGTCACAGGATACTACAGATTTATGGGAGTCCACTATGCACAGTACAAAACCTGCAGGTTGTGGAGCCACAGATATAAGAGCCCTGTGTGTGTAACCATGTCCTTCTATCTCTAGCCAATGAAAATAGGCTAGGGGAAAGTATATTTCCCAGAGTTAGAGAGCGGCGGCTCCAGAACCTACATCTTTGAAATAAAATATGTGCCAGACTTTCACCAGCATAAAGGACAGGTAGGTATTTCAAGATCACACCCATAACTGTTATATTCCCTGGAAAAGGTTGTGACAAAGGTAATGGGATTAGCCGCAGATGAAAAATTCTTCTTATCACTACTAAACTTATTTTTTTTTAATTTCTTATCTATGCCTAATCCAGTATTTGTCCCTGTATCACCAACATCTGGAAGAAGCAGAGTTCTGACCTTCATTGACGCAATACCTATGGCCCTCTCAATAATGCCCTGACTGTAGCCATGGTCTCAATCTGTTTGCAATGGTTGCACATTCTCTATTAAAAAGTTCCTCATTAAAACAATTCCGCTTTGCCCTGGTGAACTCACCTACGGGAACAGATCTTACTGTGTGTGCAAGATGGCAACTAGTGGCTAGAAGGAGAGAGTTCCCCACACATTCCTTACGGAATGTGCATATATGGACAGAGCCAGTGATGTCATCTCCAATAAGTGTAAGACCCAAAAAATTTATCCTATTGTTGTCACTGTCCCGGCTGAATTCTAAATTGAAATCATTGTTATTAACAAAACTGAAGAAGCTGTAACATCACCGGCGGCACGATCCCACACCAGGATCAGGCCGTCTACGTAGCGACCATATCCCCTAATGGCATCCCTACACGGGGTGGTATGGGAAAACAAAATTCCTCTTCCCACCAGCCCATGTAGAGGTTAGCCAAGGAGGGGGAACACTTAGTTCCCACGGATGCCCATCGTAGGTAGTATTTGTTATCAAACATGAAAAAATGATGTTCCAAAAGAAAAGCCACACACATAACTATAAAATCCTGCAGATTCTGATCATAAGCACTGTATGACTTCAAATGGAACTATAGGGCACAGAAGGCTAAATTATGCTGGATACAAGAATAAAAGGATTTTACATCCATAGTTACCCAGAGAAATGTATCCTGCTAATGAAGGTTGCTAATTTGAGATAAAAATGTTGATGTGTCTTTGATGTATCCTGGAAGTCTCTGGGCAAGGGACTGGAGATATTGGTGTACCCACTCCCCAGTCTTTCCATAACTGAACCAATGCCCGCATTGACTGGGTGTCCTTGGACGCGAACAGAGTTCTTATGTAACTTGGGTAAATGATGGTAGACTGGGGTGATGAGATCGTCTATACAGAGATACTGGGATAATTTACAAGACAAGACTCTCATCTCCACCCCTCTGTTCAATAGACTTTCCAATTGTGTTTTAAAAATGGTGGGGTTACCAGAAAGGATATGGTAGGTCTTGGTGTCATTAAGCTGTCTAAGGGCTTCACTTTGATAGTCTACAGCATCCAAAACCACGACCTTATCAGCCTCCCTAATAACAATGTCTGTACGTGACACTAGAAGGCCACATTTCAAGCTCCCGTAAATCTCTCTCCACCAGAGCCTGGAAAGTCTCCACTGGCCCACTTATCATGTGTACTGGTTAGATATACTTATCCCCCATTCTAGTGGTGGCTGAGACTACCCCATGCGCACCGCCATTGGACTCAGAATGTAATCTATCCAAAATAGACTTAGCAATCAAGTCCTGAAAATCAAAAGTAACATTGTTAGTGGCAGGTGATTCATCTGGCGGCACATCAGGAAAAGTAAGATCACAGTCAGCAGAAAAATGTTTCCTTAACAATAAATTGCATATAAATCTATGCACATCTAAAAGTGTGTTGCAAACATCAAAGTGACTGCTGGGAGAGAAAGACAAACCTTTGGCAAGTAATGATACATCAGACACAATCAGTTCAGTCCTGGAGAGATTCACCACATTCCGTGTGTGTGGTGTGATATCAAAAATCGGTCCTGCTCTCCAATCTATCACCAAACTCACTCACTAAATGTCTTGCAAAAAATGTCCCAACTATATATTATATTGAGGACACATTACACCCCAATAAAACTGCACAAAATGGGTGTATTAGAAGACCCACTATACGGTAAATGTAAAACGGTGCCCGGCAACCTTATTCATCTCCTCTGGCGTTGCCCTAAATTCCATAGGTACTAGAGGGAGGTTATAGGCACTCTCAATGGAGTGTTTCACACGGATGTACCCTTAAAACCGATATACTGTGTACTGGGAGCTCTGGAGGAAGTAATCCCGGAGGAGATGACGAGAGTAGCCTTTTCTAGGGCCTTGTTCCAGGCTAGAAAAGTAATTATCATGGGATGGAAATTGGACACGCCACCGTCTGTTAAATACTGGATATCCCATATGTGATCCACTATCCTGTTAGAACGGTACATTTACCAATACAGAGGAAGACCAGGCAAATTTGAGAAACTATGGGCCCCATGGCTTGACACCCCTGGCCTTAGCCCGAATGAGCTGATCAAAATGAGACTTCTACAATGTCAGTGAGGTTAAAGGTTCCCATGGGAGTTGAGCAGACAATAGGATGCCTAATGTCATGATGATGAATACTGTGTATAAGTGAGATAACTATGCTTGTACTCTGAGTCAATAGAAGCAGATTATGAGAAAAGAACCTGTATGAACAGTGACCTGCAGTGTGCCCTGGTCACGGGTTTAGCATGCCTAAAGTGGACATACCTGAGGTGTAAAGAAAGGGAACCTTCAATCAGAAGGGAAGGGAGGGTGGGAAAACACCAGAAATGACACTGTGTGACCTGGGAGGAGGAGGCAGGCTTATGTAAAGCCAGACTCCTCCTACAAACTCAGGCTGACCTTTGGTCAGCCTTCCTATTTGTACTCGGAGCCAATTGAAGCAGATTATGAGAAAAGAACCTGTATGAACAGTGACCTGCGGTGTGCCCTGGTCACGGGTTCAGCATGCCTAAAGTGGGCAAAAAGACACTCCTAGGATGCACGCAAAGAAGTTTATTAATAATAATAATAATAATAATTAATAATAATACAATCACTCCACACAAGCAAAAGCCCTGTACATTTCAATATGTGAAGAATGTATCTCCTATAACAGGTGGATTTCCACCTGCCCAACTTTCTTATAATATGAACCGGTACTCTTTGCCGTGATGCAGCTGACACTGCCCCGATCCTAAAAGAATGCCCCATGTACTGTCTAGGATTCACATCACACCTGCCCAGCAATATGCGGACATGCTTGATGAACTGAGCTGACGTGAAGTGCATGCCATGAAAAGGTAAGCAGGGGCCCTCCCTTGGAGCCCCCTGAAGTTGAGCCAAGAGAGCATCCAAAACTTTGAACGGACACCATGCATTACCTGTCTGAAAATATCTGACCAAGGTACCGGCTCCCATCTGTTGCGTTTTGCATGCCTCCAAGACCAGTTGAACATGGCCCTGGTGTTTGGTAAGCTGCTTGATGGTTAAACGACAGGACTGCCCGCCTGCAAAAGAAGACTCACTGAGCCTCAAGAAACCATAGAAGGCCAAGTAGATGGCTGCCTTGAGAACCAGACTGTACTTGGCTCCAAAGGGGTGGTCGTCAAGCATAACTGACACGTCCCGGAATAAAGTACCTGTGATGGGATGCCTGCTGGCTGGCACCGGTGGACCGATCTGCTGGATCCCTTTTAAAATTGCCCTGATGGGATGTGCCGAGAACATGGAAAGGTTTGTCCGGGAATAGTAAAGCTGCGAAATGTTGCACCCCGGCTAAATACGTTTTGATAGTGGAATGTGACAAGTGTAACTGTAAGTGGCAAAAAGTAACAAAAGCCAGAAGGTACTCAATGTTGTACCAATCCGCCCTCGGGCCAAAAAGGACTGAAAAACCTCCCAGGCCTCGATCAGTCTCTTGGCGCCGGCCTGCAGGACGATTAATCTATCCTCAGCTGGGAGTAAGCCGGGCATGGGGTGGCCAGAATGTCTGCCTCTGGAACCGCAGGAAAAACAAGGCATAATTAAAACATGATAAAGCGTCAGCTGTTATGTGTGAATGTACAGTTGATGTGAAATCTCTGTTGGAGCGAGAGCCAAATTAGCCTGCGAAGAAAGGACATGACTGACAAGGAGCTGGGCCTGACTTTGTTAACGATTTCAACCAAGGCCTGATTATCAGAATAAAACACAGCTGGACTCCCAGACCACAAGTGACCCCACGCCTGAGCCGCAGCGACAACCGGGTAGATCTCGAATAGGGATGATGACTTATCAAACCCTGGAATCGACTTGACCTCCTCCAGCCAAGGGCCTGCAAGCCAATGGGTGCCGAAAATGGCCGTATAACCCTTGGTGGCCGCAGCAACGGACACCACCCTGGGAGAAAACTCAGATGCTGCTGGAATGAACATGGCCACCCCATTCCATTGCTGCAAGAAATCATCCCACATGCCAAGGTCAGCTAGAGCAGAAAACCCTTGGCAACTTGCAGCAGGATGTCCACTGCTTCCGAGTTAGTGGTTGCCGATAACAAGTTATGGCACTCAAAAGTGGTCTGGGGAAGGGCTATGAGCCCTGTGTGGAAGCCTGCTGAAAATCCTTTGATCAAAAAAACCTTAACTACTGACGATGGGTGACCTGCTAAATGCGCCTGGAAAGACTGCACATCCACCTGGCTTAGTCATGACCCTGTTGATTGTTTCTAAAAACAAGCAGTCTTGGGGCGGGCCCTAAAGCAGTCCGAGCAAATATGCAATAGCCTGCACTGATTATAATTGCAGGATCCTTGATTGAAATTGTTGCATACTTGTGATTTGCCCAAAAAACATATGGGGCGACCCAATTTGTCACGAGGGTAGATGCTGCCTGGGACCATGGAACAACTCGGACCTGGCCGGCTAACGCCGGGAACTACCGCAGGCTCCACGTTAGGACACCAAAAAGTGGTATGCATAGAGGATTGACAGTTCGCGCAAACAGGAGCTCTGAGCCCCGCGAAATGCCTGCAAAATAACTCTATATCCACATTGCCCCAGAAAAATGACCGCTGCTTTGGCAGAAAAAGACTGGTGGTAATCACAAAACGCAGATCCACCATATTTGTGCCCTAAATCTACCAAGGCATATAAATATAGGTCCAATTCCTCCCTCCTGAAAGCCAGCACAAATTCGGGGATGGTCAGTTTATGACTAAGTCTGTGGTCCCTGGTCTTAACCACCATCGACACGTCCCCACAGGCATAGGAACTATTGTCCGCCACATCATGGGCCGCGATCAAGAGGGAAGCTAAATTAACATCCTTGCCTTCCAAAATGTCCTTCCTCAAATTAGCTGGCACAAAATGTGCTGGTGTGACCTTGGGTGTGCCGGCACTATTACCTGCCGCCACTGTATGGAGATGCTGGAATGACCTCACCAATGCCTCCACTCTGGACCTGAGCTCCTGCCCTGATGACACCAATGAGTCCAACATGGCATGTATTTTGGAAAGGGACGAGGCGACTGAACGCAGTGTAACCTGCTCTGCATCGGAACCGGAAGCAGAGGGAAATAACAATCTGAATAGTTCTGCCTTGCATGTCGAGGCTGGATAGGAAATGCCCCTGCGCTGTAGTTCGGCCATTAGTTTTGGAACAGTCCATGTTCTGAGAGACGGCGAACCCCCATGAACCGAGCCTCTAGCCGGAGAAGGAGGCGCAGATGGTAAATCCCCAATGTCTTCCGCCTGAGACATGATCTAAATGAGCAAACAGAACACGTTGAAACTGGTACTTATGATAGAAATGAACGACACCCGCTGGTGCAGAACCCTACCCCAAACCCAGCCGTGGTAGCGTGCAATGGTGGAACAACCCCCGAACATGGCGGGTACATGAGCCTACATGCTTAACCTGGTACCCTAACACAGCAACCCTGTGAGTGAGTGGTGAAACATGCCCTGAAACGTGAAAGAGGAGGGTAAGCAGGCTTCCCTCTTCCAAGCCCATGCACCCGACGGCTCGATTCACTCCCTGTGAAATGACAAGTGACAGAAAACCAAGTGTGTTGCCCCCTAATGCCGCCCCAACCTGGTGTGGCCTGCCGGGAAATGATGGACCGTACTAACCTGAGCAACTACTGATCCTGCAGGCAACCCTCAACATCTTCTTGTCCCGAAGTGAAGAAAAGAAACAAATGTGCTAACCCGACAAACCTGAGAATGTTGGAAACCTACTGTCCACCCTCTAACAACTTACCAGCTTGCAGTAGTCTGCTGCAGTACTTGAACGACTTTCCTGCACTTGGCCGATGACCAGAACTGGGGAGAACAAGATAAGCAGCTACAACCCAGACCTGCTTGAGAAATGACACATGAACTGATCGGCTGCTGCCCTTCACCGTGGCCCAGACTGGGAGAAGGGGCGGCTGAGAAATGTACCCCCGCACTACCCCTACACCAACCATCTTCCTACTTCTGGCCCATGATCAGAACAGGGAACCAGATGGGAGCCTACGACCTGGTAACAACTTGAGAAATGAAAGCCATAGAAATGATTGCTGCTGCCCCTCTCTGTGGCCCATTCTGGGCGGGGGATGACCATGAAATGTACCGCCAAACAGCCCCCCCCCAACTACCTTCCTGAACTGGCCCATGAGCAGAACCAAAAACTGTGGGAAAGCTACCCCCCGAAATCTGCTTAACAAAAGAAAACATTGAAATGATCTCCTGCAGCCCTTCTCCGTGGCCCAGACTGGGCAAAGGGACGGCTGAGAAATGTACCCCCGCACTGCCCCTACGCCAACCACCTTCCTACTTCTGGCCCATTATCAGAACAGGGAACCAGATGGAAGCCTACGACCTGGTAACAGCTTGAGAAATAAGAGCCATAGAAATGATTGTTGCTGCCCCTCTCGGTGGCCCATGCTGGGCGAGGGATGACCATGAAATGTACCGCCAAACAGCCCCCCCTCGACCACCTTCCTGAACTGGCCCGTGAGCAGAACCAAAAACTGTGGGAAAGCTACCCCCCCGAAATCTGCCTAATAAAAGAAACATTGAAATGATCTCCTGCTGCCCTTCTCCGTGGCCCAGACTGGGCGAAGAGACAGCCACGAAATGACCCCCTCACTGTCCTGACCCCAACCGACCACTGTGACCTACCCCCCTGATGCAAAGGAGGGTGAAATTCCTATCAAACATACTGACCTGCGACGATGATGAACAAAAAGCCACCTCCGCATCCTAACCAGGACAACCTACTCTTGCCTGCCACAGAAAGGACTGACCTCCCTGACATCACATGATAAATGAAATGCTTAAGCTGATGCTCTTCTCTGTGGCCCAGAATCGAGCGAAGGGACAGCCAAGAAATGTAAGAGAACGAAATGCCCCCTTGAGTGAGATGAAATGACTTTTTTTCCTTGTTCAAACTTTTTATTAAAGAGAATAATGGGGTTACAACAATGAGGACCGGAGGGTCCAATAGCATCATAGTGCAGCATGAGTAGTAACAGACTATATAGCTGATCTAGAGCATCCTCAAGGACAGTGTAACGCTATCATTAAGGGGGAGAGTTACAATCAACAAAAGTAACAGTTGTCAAAAAAGACATTTGCTTCGGTGTAAACATAAGCGGGTTTGGTAACCCATCATAATAAGAAGATCTCTAAGGTTTAAAGTATGCTGCATAGTTTTGAGTAAGTAGAAGAAGAAGATAGATTGAGTAGGAGAAAGAGAAAGGGGAAGTATAAAAGAAGAGAAAGGGTAAAAAAGGAGACCCCAAAGTGGTAGTGGGATTGGGTGGTCGGATGGAGAACACTGTTGCATGCCATAATGAACTGTAAAGGGTAAAAATGAAGAGTTCTCATGGGAGAAACAGGTTGTCATCAAGGTCTTGGGGTAGGAAATGCTTGATCCACGGGCGCCATTGCTTCTCAAATTTGGGCATTGAGTTTAAAACGGTAGCTTCAATTTTGGCGTGGATCATAGCATTTGTGATCCTATGCTTGGTTTCAGCGAGAGGAAGAGAGGAAGATTTCCATGCCTTTGCAATTGTCTGCTTGGCTGCGGTAGTCACTTGTAGCAGAAGCTTAAATTGGTTTCTGGTGATATCTGGAGGTTTGGCATTTAATAAGGCTATGGTAGGGCTGGGGTTTAAGGGATTGTCTATGAGGGTGGAAATCATCTTGAAGACATCTCTCCAAAATTCTTGGACATGTGGACACTCCCACCAAGTATGTAGGTGGGTGCCTCTCTCAGCACAACCTCTGAAACAATTCTGAGAATGATTGGTGGAGTATTTTGCCACTCGTGCGGGTACCAAGTACCAACGGAATAGAACTTTGTAATTGGCTTCAGAGGCTATAACGTTTTGTGAAGCTGATTTGGTGGACAACCAGATCTCCTGCCATTCCTCCTCGGTCAATTGGGTGCGGAGGTCAGATTCCCACTTCTGTACGTATGGGAGAGTAGGGTGTGGGGGGACGTCTAGAAGCTGACGGTACAGCAAGGAGATCAATCCTCGCATGTGAGGATCTCGGTCACAAGCTTGCTCAAAAAATGTTTTGTGGGGGATGTCTGATGTGGAGCGAAGGCAGGGGGAGAAGAAGTGTTTTAGTTGTAAGTAACGGAACAGTTCTGAGGACGGAAGGTCATGATTGCTGGATAAGGTAGGGAAGGGGATATGCTTGTCTGGAGTAGTGAAGGAGTAAGCTCGGATCAGGCCCGCGGTTTGCCATTTAGAGAAGGAGGAAGGGGAGGTCCAGGCAGGATAGAACGAGGGGTTGCGTAAATAGGATAAGAGCGGGTTGTGGGGGGATTGTAATTTGTATTTGAATTTAAGCCTGTCCCATATGAGGAGGGATTGTCTAGTGATAGGGTTACGGATTGGTTTGCGATCAGCGGGGCGCAGCCAGAGAAGGTTGGCTACTGAGAGAGGGTCACAGTCAGCGGATTCAAGTGAAACCCATAGTGGCGTTTCCTTGGCCGCATGATACTTAGTCAGAATTGCTAACTGAGCTGCCTGATAGTATTTATGATATAACGGGAGTCCTAGGCCCCCTAGCAATTTCGGTAGATGAAGTACCTTTTTAGAGACCCTTGGCCTGGTTGAGCCCCATATAAATTTGAGAGTTCTGCGTTGTATAATGCGCAGGAAATGAGGGGGAACAGGGGTGGGCAGGACTCGAAAGAGATATAAAAGTTTCGGAAGGATGACCATTTTCGTGGCTGTGATTTTGCCTAACCAAGAGAGTGGGAGGGAGGTCCAGGAGGAAAGCAGCTTGGTGAGGTATTGGAGCATGGGAGGATAATTAGCTGAGTAGAGGTTTGCGAGATCGGGGGTCAGTTTGATGCCCAGGTAGGATAGGGAGTTCGTGGCCCATCCAAAAGGGAGGGTCTTTTGCAGGTGGGATTGCAGGGTACAGGGCAGGGATATGTTAAGGAACTTAGATTTGGATGGATTGATCACTAGCCCAGAGATAGAGGCGAACAGTGAGAGGTTA
>BLSH010242459.1:93557-110323 GCA_018402905.1 Glandirana rugosa
CTACTTGACTTCCGGACAGAGTAAAATACTCCGGACTTTTGCGGTTGTGTTTATAGGGGGTTAACTGGGGAGAAACCTTCCATAAATAATAAGTCAGGTTCCTTAAATCATTCTCTGTACCACTCAAAAAACTTCAACATTAAAAAAACAGGGTTACAAAAACTTTTACTTATTTAATTTTTTTATGAATTTTTTTAGTAAAAAAATCATTTACCCAGAGTAGTACAATGTTACTATGGTAACACTATTGCTCTGGACAAAGTGTGTTAATAATAAAAAATAAAAAAAATTAAAAAAAGTGAAAAAAAAATGTAATTCTTTTCACTACTAATCACTGTCCCTGATCACTGCCACACCCGATACATGATGATTTTTTTAAGTATTTTTTTAATTTATTCATTTTCAAAAACATTGGGACAAAAAAATTACAACTTCAAAAAACTCACCATGTCTCTTACTAAATTCCTTGGACTGAATAATAAATACCTTCCAAAGAGGGGTCAATTGGGGGATATTTGTGTTGGCGTTTTCAGGCCTCATAAAATGAGACAGGCCTTCAGTTCATCAGGATTGATCGATTTTCCCGATATCAAAGGTTATATCGCAGATAATGGGGTTTACAAATTAAGCATGTACGCAGATGATATGCTACTGTTTCTTACACAACCTAATATTGCCTTACCTAACCTGCTACAAGCCCTACAATCCTTTGCACAATTATCAGGCTTAACAGTTAAGATATCTAAATCCACAGGTATGCCGGTTAATATTCCCTTGGAATAATTTAATTCACTCTGTAACTCTTTCCCTTGCATATGGTCCACGGAATCAATCTCTTATCTGGGTATCCATTTAACCCCTGACATTAAGGAGCTATTTACTAAAAATGACCTCCCATTAATACAAAAACTAAAACATCTGATTAAAATATGGAAGTCATATCAAATTTCCTTTTTTAGGAAGGATTACTGCCATAAACATGTCTATACTTTACAAATTATTATATTTATACAGAGCACTCCCTATTAGAATAAATAAAACAATAATAATGAAATTTCAATCGGAAATCAACAAATTTATATGGCCAATCTCTCACCCTCATTTCTCCAAATTGGTACTATATAAACAACAAAACGAAAGGGGGCTGGGGAATACCAGATCTCTGGTAATATTATTCAGCAGCATGTTGGTCACAATTGGCCCAATGGCATGTATCAAATCCAAAAATTCCCTGGGTCAGATTTGAGAGGGATTCAATCCTCCCTCTATCACTATCAGGTCTATTGTGGAGCAAAAATATTTCACAGCACACCATAGCAACGTGCAATCTTATAGTACAACAATCATACCAATTGTGGATGCTTTATAACAAAAAATGTAAAATGTCCTCATCCAACCCTCCACAAGCCACTTTTATAGGAGATCCTAAATTCCCACTAGAAGAGCACAGATCGACAGACTTTTCATGGTGGATTAACAACAACATAACCAAAGTATGTAAGTTTATAGAAAACGCTACCTTTACCTCTTTTCCCTCTTTAAAAGAAAAATCCCAAATCCCAACTAACAAACACTGTACATTTTTACAGATTAGACAGTTTTTTTATATTAAATATAATATATACAATTTTGCTCATTTATGATTTATTGGCCATTTTTCAGAGAATATGAATGCTAACACAAAAACATTTATTTTACTCATGGTTAGTGTTTGGCTGAAGCCATTTATTATCAATCAATGTTTACTCTTTTTAAATCATAATGACAACAGAAACTACCCAAATGACCCTGATCAAAAGTTTACATACCCTGCTGATTTTGGCCTGATAACATGCACACAAGTTGACACAATGGGGGTTTGAATGGCTGGTAAAAGTTAACCATCCTCACCTATGAACTGTTTGCTTGTAATTAGTGTGTGTGTATAAAAGGTCAATGAGTTTCTGGACTCCTGACAGACCCTTGCATCTTTCATCCAGTGCTGCACTTATGTTTCTGGATTCTGAGTCATGGGGAAAGCAAAATAATTGTCAAATGATCTGCAGGAAAAGGTAGTTGAGCTGCATAAAACAGGAAAGAGATATAAAAAGATATCCAAGGAATTGAGAATGCCAATCAGCAGTGTTCAAACTCTAATCAAGAAGTGGAAAATGAGAGGTTCTGTTGAAACCAAACCACGGTCAGGTAGACCAACTAAGATTTTAGCCACAACTGCCAGGAAAATAGTTTGGGATGCAAAGAAAATCCCACAAATAACTTCAGGTGAAATACAGGACACTCTGAAAACATGTGGTGGGGCTGTTTCAAGATGCACAATAAGGAGGCACTTGAAGAAAGATGGGCTGCATGGTCGAGTCACCAGAAGAAAGCCATTACTATGCAAATGCCACACAGTATCCTGCTTACAATACACCAAACAGCACAGAAACAAGCCTCAAACCTTCTGGCACAAAGTCATTTGGAGTGATGAGACCAAAATTTAGCTTTTTAGTGACAACCATAAATGCTATATTTGGAGAGGAGTCAACAAGGCCTGTGAAACACGGAGGTGGATTGCTGATGTTTTGGGTATGCGGGAGCTACAAAGGCACAGGAAATTTGGTCAAAATTGATGGCAACATGAATGCAGTATGTTATCAAAAATTCCTTTAGGAACATTTGCATTCAACAGTGAGGAAGCTGCGCATGGGATGTACTTGGACATTCCAACATGACAATGATCCAAAACACAAGGCCAAGTCGAGCTGTCATTGGCCACAGCAGAATAAAGTAAAGGTTCTGGAGTGGCCATCTCAGTCTCCTGACCTCAATATCATTGAGACACTCTGGGGAGATCTCAAACGTGCAGTTCATGCAAGACAGCCCATGAATTTCCAGGAACTGGAGGCTTTTTGCTGAGAGGAATGGGCAGCGTTACCATCTGAGAAGATAAAGAGCCTCATCCACAAATACCACAAAAGACTTCAAGCTGTCCTTCGTGTTAAAGGGGGCAATACACGGTAAGAACTGGGGTGTATAAACTTTTGATCAGGGTCATTTGGGTAGTTTCATTGTCATTATGATTTAAAGAGAGTAAACACAGTTGATTGATAATAAATGGCTTCAGCCAAACACTAACCACGAGTGAAAGAAAAGTTTTTGTGTTCTCAATCATATTCTCTGAAAAATGGCCAAGAAATTATAAATTCTGCCAGGGTATGTAAACGTATGAGCACAGTAAGTATTTCCAAACCTCAAATATAGACTCTCCATAATTTTATGAAAAAAATCTGTCCCCTAAAGGACAAGATCTGATTTCAATTATATCACAATATGCTAAACTTAACTTTGCAAGAGAAATGATCATACATGCAGAAATAGTAATCGGAGTGTAATATTTCCCTCTCCGCGGAGGAATGGGAATGCTCTATTGAAAATCTTCGCAAATGTACTAGATCATTTACAATTAGGGAGACAGCCACCAAACTGTTTACTAGGTGGTATTATACTCCTACAAAACTACATAAAATATTCCCTACAGTATCCCAAGCGTGCTTTAGAGGTTGTAACTTACCCGATTCATTCTCCCATATATTTTTGGAATATGATAAAGTCTCACAAATTTGGAATTAGTTAAGGGACTTTGCCACATTGGTCTCAGGTTCTCAAATAACTCTCACTCTCCAGAATTGCCTATTTTCTCTAAAATTCAAGGTTTATCTACACCACATATGAGACTTGTACATACAATATGTGCTGCTATTCATTGGCTTATAGTGTTAAATCAGATTCAGGAGTCTTAAAACAAGACCTTTCAGATGATATTGAAGAGAATAGGTGCAATTTTTTCCATACACTGCAGTGGAGAGATAAAACACATACAATGACCAGCTCATGTGAGTTGTGCAAAGGAGGAAATATCTCTGATCTACAAACATTCAGCTAAACAATTTATATGTATGAATATGCATGAGATGTGGATGTGTTTTTAGTGTATTCTAGGTGTGATCGTAAAACTTAGTCCAATCAGTGTCCATATCTCCTATTAGCAATCAAGCAGTTCAATGGGTGGTTTTCCCATGAGACCGATAGAAAGTGAAACGAAACATGGGCAGCGCCATGTCAGTTCTAGTTTAAACTGTTTTTTGATAAGAAGTCCAACTTGAAGCCAAAAGGGAGTGAGCTGGTGCTTTTTATCTCAGCAGTAAAGGCCACCCTGGCCTGGAAATTTTTTGTCTGAAAGAAACAAGCAAGTGCATCATAAATTCTTAAAGTGACCGTCTCTATATATATATATTACCCAACATTATTAAACCCCTATATTTCTACTCAATAGCCTATCACTGGAAATCTCCTTCAGTTCCGATAAGTCCATTAAATTCCATTAAGCAGATGGAAAAAATCTTCCACTTATTATATAACACTATACAATTTTATAACAAAAAATGGGACTCATGTTTCTCACATGGGGATATGATGTTTGGTCATGCAAATAATTGATTCATTTTTCCATCACATTAGAATCATTCAAGTCTTGCAAGACCTAATGGAAAAAAATTGAGATATACGCTTGAAATTTACTTGTATATAGACTACCCCAATAAAAACAGTTTGTAAACAAAAAAGGATTGATCGATTTTCACATATATATATACATTATTATTATATAGGATTTATACAGCGCCAATAGTTTGTGCAGCGCTTAACAAAATTAGGGCAGACAGTACAATTACAATACAATTCAATACAGGAGGAATAAGAGGGCCCTGCTCTTTAGAGCTTACAGGGAAGGAAGGGTCAAGTGATATGAAAGTGTATTAACTGTGGAGGATGAGCTGATGAAGAAAATAAAAGTGCAGTTGTTATTTGGAGGCAGGATAGGTTTCTCTGAAGAGAAAAGTTTTCAAGGAACGCCTGAAAGTGGATAGATTTGGAGATAGTCTGACAAATTGGGGTAGGGAATTCCAGAGGATGAGAGAGGCTCGGGAGAAGTGCTGGAGGCGAATATGAGAGGAGGTGATGAGGTTGCTGAAGAGCAGGAGGTCTTGGGAGGAACGAAGAGGACAATTAGGTTGGTTTTTTGAGACAAGGTTGGTGATGTAGCTGGGAGCAGAGTTATGGATGGCTTTGTAACTTACTGTTAGTATTTTGAATTTAATTTGTTTGCCGAGTGGCAGCCAATGGAAGGATTAGCAGAGAGGGGTAGCAGCCACTGAGCAGTTTGTAAGGTGGATGAGTCTGGCAGCAGCATTCATGATGGACTGAAGGGGGTATAGTCTGTTTAAAGGCACCTAATGAGGAGGGAGTTGCAGTAGTTAAGGTGAGAGATAACTAGGGACTGAATCAGGAGCTTTGTGGTTTCATTGGTTAGGAAAGGATAATATTTAGAGATATTGTGAAGGTTGAGGCAGCAAGCTTTCAAAAGTGATTGGATGTGGGGCCAAAAGGAGAGTTCAGAATCCAGGATAACACCAAGCACCCTGACATGTGGGGAAGGCTGGATGGTTGTGCCACTGCTCTTGACAGAGAAGTCAGGGGAAGAGGCATGTGGAGGAGGGAATAATATGAGTTTGGTTTTGGACAAGTTGAGTTTGAGGAAATGGTGTGACATCCAGGCAGATATGTCTGTTAGTAAGTTAGTGATGCGTGAGGAGACTGATGGGGTGAGTTGAGGGGTGTAGAGGTAGATTTGGGTGTCGTCAGTGTAGAAATTTTATTGAAAGCTGTGGGAGGCTATCAGCTGGCCCAGGGAAGAGGTATATATTAGAGAGGTCCAAGAACAGAACCTTGGGGGAACCCGACAGAGAAAGGAAGAGGAGAGGAGGAAGTAGAACTGTAGGTGACACTGAAGGTGCTTTGGGATAGGTAGAATGAGAGCTACCAAAGAGCACAGTCACGGAGACTGAGGAAGTATAGTTTTTTTAGGAGGAGGGGGTGGTCAACTGTATTAAAGGCAGCTGAAAGGTCCAGAAGTAGGAGTACATTGGTTTTTGCAGTTAGTAGATCATTTGTGAGTTTTATAAGGGCAGTTCCTGTGGAGTGTTGAAGACGAAATCCAGATTGAAGGAGACCAAGAAGGTTATTCTCAATGAGGTGGTCACTCAAATGGTCAAATGGTTCAGAGAAGGCCACCATTTGAGAAGGAAGCAGGAGAAGGAGTATTGGATTCATGGAGCCAGGTTTCGGTGACAGCAAGTAGATTAAAGGAATTAGTGGCAAAAAGGTCATGAACAGCGATGAGTTTGTTGCAGACAGAGTAGGAGTTCCAGAGGGCACAGGAGAAAGGGAAGCTGGTTTTGGGAAGAAGGGGAATGGAGATTAAATTGCCAATATTGCGACTTCTTCTAGAGGGTGTGGGGGGATGGTGATGGGTGTGTTGGGTACAGTTTAATAAGGGAGGCCCGGGGTTTGGGGAAATATCTCCAGAGGCTAGAAGAAGCAGAAAAGTAAGGGAGGTAATATGAGAATATGATTTATATGAGGGGACATGCTTCGGCATCCTGGGGGTTTTGTTAGCATATGGGCTTAGAGTTAGAAAGAGATGATGAGTGCAGCAATAGGGAGAGGGGAGAAGTGAGGGTGATAAGTACAGATTGTGGGGTGGGGAAGAGGGGTGAAGATAAGAGAGTTTGAGGAGAGAGGCTGCGATTGTGAAAAGGGGAGGTAAAGCGTACGTGTTTTAGAGAGGAAAGAGATGATTTTGAAATGAGGTTACCTTTACCACAGGGCAAAAGGGGCAGCTGTGCGTAATTTTGATAAACAGGACCTCATCGGACATTGGTGCTGTATCCACTGTCCGCTGCGTGCATGGCTCCTCCAGTCTGACACACACACACAGGCAGAAGGGCCCGCCATTACCAGTAAAAAATTAAAAATAAATAAAAGTTCATAGATCTATCCTGTAGTTTGTAGATGCGATAACTTTTGCGAAAACCAATCAATATACTCCCTATTGCATTTTTTTATTTTTTTTTATTTTAATAGTGTTTATTGTGATTTTCATAATAAAAGACATAGAACTTTTACAGTTGCTTTTACTTACCGATCCGTATAATTGTTACAGTCCTTTTCAACGAGTCGTATATCTGTATAACTAAAAGCATTAGAAAAAAAAAAATTCCGGTATAAACTATGCATTAAACAGATTTTGGATATCAGACACCAAGTTAACAAACAATAATGTGTAGAGCAACTAATTATTAAGGCAGCAACTTCATTGATATAAAATGTGGGCCTAAAAAAAATAAAAAAATAAAAATAACTCTGCCCCTACAAATCTACAGTAGAGGTAGCTACTTTGGCAGAAGGGAGACCACCCCTGTGGGAACATACTGTGGTCATACCCGCTAAGCCCCTAGTATCCGCCTCCACTTCATCTCTTTGTTGCTCCTTAAATCTAGTTCTCACATCCATGTTGTACTCATCTGCTATTCATAATCAAATATAGTCATTCTAACATCTCGAAAATTAAAATGAATAATCATCTTTACAGACCAGTAGAAAGAAAGGGCAGAGCTAGGAAAGAAAGAGAAAGGAAAAAAGAAAGAAGGACAAAAGAAGAGAAAGATGAATGCTTTCTCCTAGTTGTTCAAGGATGCTCAAGCAGACCCCCCCCCCCCTGCACCAAATTGGTTTTACTGAGAGGTAATTAGATGGTTACCCCCATATGTGTCGCCCATGGCTCCCAAATCTTTCTGAAAAGCCCCATTCTGTCCCGTATAGAGCTTGCTACTTTCTCTTGCGCCATCAGCCAGGAGATTTTCCGTTTTGCTTGTTGAAATGACACTGACAAGGTTTTCCAACTTTTAGTTATTGTTAGTTTTGCACCCAGCAAAATGAACATAATAAGGATCCTACCACTTTTACTTGCCCCTGGGACACTTTCGTTTAATAAACCTATCATCGGGCTTTGATGGATAGGTAACCCGGCGAGTTTCCGTATTAATCCAAATATAGAATTCCAAAATTTCCTAATCCTGGGACACTCCCAGAGGATATGTAGAATAGAGCCTATATGACCACAATTTCTAAAACAGAGGGGAGAGGCTGAAGAATACATCTTAGCCAGTCTAGCGGGCACTAAGTACCATCTAGTTAAGATTTTGATATTCGCCTCCATCAGGGACACATTATTCATCCCTCTGAAAGCTCTATGAAAAGCTTTGAGCCAAGTGCCCAGGTCTCAATCTAGCTCAAGATTCTTCTCCCAGTTAATCATGTATGGAGCCTTATCCAATGGATCCGCTAGTCCCTTATAGACCAGCGATATCCCTCCCCTCATGTCCGTTATCTGGGAGCACCAATATTCATAAGGGGTGACATTCTTTTTTTTTTTACTTTAAAGAGTATGTTTTATTGAAAGTAAATAGAGTATACAGGTTATGCATGATACTGAAATATACAGACTGAAAATTGCATCACAAATGAGGTCAAATAAGTATCAACAGCATCTTTCGAGTTATATAGAATGTTGTTAAACTAAACACACTTCATGTCAATGTCTAATCGACATAAAGAGCAAGTATAAACCCCTGATGCTACAACAGAATTGCAAACACTATTTAAACCTGTAGTGACAGAAAAGGGAAAATACGGAAGTGAGGCATAGTTGAGTGGAAGAAACAACATAGAAGGAAAAGAGAAACAAGTGTCAGATAAGAGAGGAAGAAGAAGAGAGAGAAAAAAAAAAAAAAAAAAAAGAAAAAAAAAGAAATAATAGTGCAAGGTGAAAGAGATAAAGGTAAAAGACATAATAGGACCATTCTGTTATCATCTGCTAAAGATCTGTACATTGATGAATATCGAAAACAACACTAATCCTGCAAGCGATATATAAACCAAAGATTCCATTTGGCATCATATGTCTGAGTTGAGTCATGTAGTGTATGGTAGATCTTTTCCGTGAGCATAATCTGATCTACACGTGAAACCACTTGAGGGAAAGGAACAGTGGGTTTCTTCCAGTTAAGAGCAACCGTCCACTGCATCGCCCCACATATAGTATGTACCAGTTTCTGAAGCTGCCTAGGGATGCCTGGAATAGATGCATATAAAAGACCTTGTGTTAAGGTCAAGTTCAGCCGTTTACCAGCTAACTTCTCCAACAGCTCCTCCACCCCATCCCATGTAGACCGGAGTAGAGGGCAGTGCCAGAACACATGGGAGAATGTGCCTGGTGAGGCGCAACCCCGAAAACATAATGGGGAGGAGTGATGAAAAATCTTGTTAAGTCTAGAAGGGGTATAATACCAGCGAGTTAACACTTTAATGGCTGTTTCCCTGACAGTTAGAGAGTATGTGCATTTACGCATGTTCTGCCAGCGTGTGTCCCACTCAGGGATGTCCCATGCTTCACCCAGTTCCCCCTCCCAGTCCAAGACATATTTCAGTTTAGTATCCGCTACAGGGGTAGTGAGCATTTTATATAGATTCGAGATTAACCCTTTCCCTCTGGGATTGTTGTGGCACAACCATTCGAACCCCATGTGAGTATCTGCGGAGGGCAGTCCATAGTGTGTCAAAAAAAGTGCCTTATTTGTAGATAGTGAAATAGTTCCCTGTCAGGGAGGTCATATTGTTCCTGGAGCTGGGAGAAGGAGCAGAAACCTGTCCTGCCCCGAAAATGTTTCAGGGCTGTCAGGTTTTTAGATACCCAGATCGCGTAATCTCCAGGACTGTAAAAGGCGGCTGGAAATCTGCAATCTCCCAGGAAGGAAGCCCCCAACGGCGCCTTGCAGATCAGACTAAATTTATGACTATAATCCTTCCAGAGCCTCAAGGACTGCTGCACCACCAGATTCTTGCCCAGGAGTTCTGTGGGAGGGGAAACTGAGGACCACATCAGACCCGGGAGATACAAAGGTGCAATCAAGACTCTCTCTAGCCTGACCCAGGGGACCCTCGAGTCCGGTATGTTCCACTGAGCCAGCTGAGAGAATCTACTGGCTAAGTAGTAAAGCCATAACTGTGGGACCCCCAGTCCTCCGGCTCTGCTGGCACCATAAAGGACCGCCCTACCAAATCTAGGGGGCCTCTGCTGCCATATAAATTTGTTAAAAAGTGTTTGGATTTTTAGTATATATGTTTTAGAAACCAGTGAGGGGAGTGCCCGGAATAGATAAAGAAGCTTCGGAAGCAACGTCATCTTAACCGCCGTTGCTCTCCCCAAAAAGGAGATGTGGCAGGAGGACCATGTGTTCAGAAGCCTCTTCATCTTTGCCACCAAAGGGGGATAATTGGCTGCAAATAGTGATTTGTATTCTTTAGTAATAGTAATCCCCAGGTAGGAGATGGAGGATCCGGACCAAATGAAGGGGAAGGAGTCCTTCATAACCTCGATCTCAGGAGAGGGAAATCCCACCGGGAGGGCCACTGATTTGGCAACATTGACCTCCAACCCCGAGACTTCAGCAAACTGAGATAGAGTTTTAAGCAAATTTGGTAGAGAGACTAAGGGATTGGTAAGAAAAAGTAGAACGTCATCCGCATATAAGCAGAGCTTGAAGGTCGAGGAGTGAATTGGGTAACCAGAAATATCTGGGTGGCTCAATATAGCTGTAGTCAAGGGTTCAATGGCAAGGGCAAAGATCAGGGGAGATAATGGACACCCCTGTCTAGTGCCTCTCCCAAGCCTAAAGAAGTCCGAACTACAGCCTGGTATTTTGACTCTAGTCTGCGGGTTCGCATACATCGCCTGAAATGCGTGAAGGAATTCTCCACATATCCCATAGCGCTGCAGCAAGGGGGAGAGATAGCTCCAGGACACACTATCAAAAGCCTTGTGTATATCTAGGCTCAACAACAACAATCTATTAGAGGTTGCATTGGCATTCTGAATGATGTTAGTGGCAAGTCTAATGTTGTCTGTGATTAACCGATGTGGGATAAAACCAGATTGATATGGGGAAATGAGGGATGGAATAACTGTAGCCAGTCTGTCCGCTAATATTCTACTAAAGATCTTTAGGTCATTATTGATGATCGAGATTGGCCTGTAATTTTGTGGCGAGGTGTGATCCTTATTCTGTTTGGGGATAAGGGTCATATTAGCCAGTAACATCTCCTCAGGTATGTCACCCCCCTGAAGAATACAATTAAATAATTGGGTCAGTCTAGGGGCCAGCTGGGAGGAGAATTTTTTGTAGTAAAGGGCAGAGAATCCGTCCGGGCCAGGAGCAGAGCTCCTCCGGAGAGAGCCTATGACCCTCAGTACCTCCTGTTGGGTGATAGGGGAGTTTAGAGCAACTGATTGTGAAGGGGTTATAGTGGGAATTTGGATATCAGCAAACCACTCCACACTGGATGGGGAGGGTTGTGCTGTTACTGGGGCCAGCAGTGAGGAATAAAATTTTTTAAATATCTCTAGGACCTCCTGTGGATGTGAAGTGACACCACCCGAGGCCGATTTTAATTTGTAGACATGTGGGGAAGATATGGATTGGTTCAGCTTCCTGGCAAAAAGGGTTGATGCTGTATTGTTATGGAGTAGGAATCTGGCTCTAGACCAACGTAAAGCTTTCTCTGTCTTGGAGGAGAGCAAAGAATCCAACTCCAATCTTTTCTGGTCAATGACGCCTCTGGTAGACTCCAAACCAAGCTTAGAAGTGTCTTTATATAAATCATTCAATTCTTTGGTCAGGGAAAGGATTTTTGCCGCCGCTTGCTGTTTGCGAGCGGAGGCTAGGCTGATCAGCTTCCCCCTTAAAACCGCCTTGTGGGCTAACCACAACGTGGAGATGGAGGTCTCAGGGGCGCCATTGAGCTCAAAGTAATCTGTGATCGCCTGTGTCACCTCTGCCTCCGCATTCGGGTCCGAAATTAAGGCCTCATTAAGTCTCCAGGAGTGTGTCATAGGAGCTAGTTTGATAAATTTTGTGGAAAAAGAAGTTATTTGGTGGTCTGACCACGGGCAAGCGTGAATAGAGGCTTCAGTGGAATTTGCCAAAATCACTGGGGTGGCGAAGATATAATCTAATCTGGCATAACTCCTATGTGGGTGAGAGTAAAAAGTGAACTCTCTGCAGTTCACATTGTGAGCTCGCCAGGAGTCTATCAGTTGGAAGTTTACCAGATTCCGATGAAAGGATTTTGGGAAGGCTTTTGCGTTCGAGGAATTATTGCTTCTATCTAGAGTGGCATTAGCTACCATATTAAAGTCCCCCCCTATAATGACATGTGGGGAATTATATTTATGTAGGAGTTCAAAGAAGGATGCAAAAAATGAGGCCGGTGGGTCACAAGGGGCATATATACTAGCAATTGTGAGCTCCCTACCGTGTAGAGAGCCCTTCACAATAACAAATCTACTGTCCTTATCTCTATAGACATGCTGCGCCTCAAAAGAGAGCGAAGAATGTAAAAAGATAGCTGCCCCTCTAGCCTTAGTGGAATGTACTGTAAAAAATGCCTGAGGGTATGCCCTATTAAAAAATTTAGGATGTGAGGTTGCTGTGAAATGTGTCTCCTGTAGCAGCAGTATTTTAGCCTGCATCTGTTTATATGTTGAAAAGGCTTTCCGTCTCTTCTGAGGAGAGTTTAGGCCGTGAACATTGTGCGAGACACATCTAACAGACATATCCACCAGGCTGAGGGGAGCACATCATACCCATATTAGAATTACCAGACAGGCCCTCTGGGCAGACAGGCCAAATCAACCCAGAGTGCCCGTCTTTTCGAGAAAGGTAGGCCGGAGCCCGCTGCCAGGATACAGATAGCCAAGGGAGACAATCTTGCATACTGCGCTTACAAGGAATTAAGTACAGATAGGTCAACATATAAATAAACCAGTGGTCCCAAAAGAGCAAAATTTCAAAACATGAAAATGGGTCAGGATAAAAAAACAATCCTGAGAGAAAAAAAAACACACTGAGACTCTCGGGTCTCAGACCTAGCCTGTAACATGACCAAAAATGATATAGAAAAGTAAAAATGTGTAGTTGGCATTGAGAAACAATCCATAGGTGTGTGTTACCATTGCCAGGTGGGGAAAACATGCTTTAGCACAGGGGAATGGGCTCCCGAGAGTCAACAGAAAGGAGCAAATGTAGGTGTCATGCCGTCAAAAGGAGTGAAGACCTCCATCACTGCCATCCTTGGCCTGCTTCGTGACGAATTCGTCTGCGATTGCGTCCAGGGGAGGGAGTGTGCCAAATTCGGGATGGTCTTGGGGTCGGGTGTGGGCGCTGAACAGCTGCTGCATCCAAAAGGCCTAATTTCACAAGGGTTTCCTGGCCTTCGAGGATAGTAGTGGCTATGTATGTTGAACCATTATGCGGGATCACAAGCTTGAAAGGAAAGCCCCATTTATACTTGATTCTGGCAGATTGAAGCAATGCAGTGATTTCCTTGAAGCCCCTTCGTTTGTCTAAGGTGGTCGGAGAGATGTCTGGGAAGATCTGGACTGTGTAGCCGTCCAGGGTGATCCTAGGGGTGTTCCTTGCTGCGCGCAGGATCTCTTCCTTAATCAAAAAGTGTCCCTTGGAGGCTTGTCTGAAGGGGGCTTCGGTCTCAGGGCTCTGTGAATACGATCGCAAGTGAAAGCAGCCGATTCACAATCTGGAAGTAGAGTTTTGAATAGCTTGATTGCAGTGGGGATCAGTTCGGTAATTGTCTCAGGGATTCCTCTTAAACGAAGGTTTTGCCTTCGGTTTCGGTTGTCGAGGTCCTCGATCTGAGACTGCATTTGAGTGAAGGCCGCGGTTAGTGCTTCGTGTTCTCTAGAAAGATCGTTGTAGGCCAAGGCTAATTCATCGTGTTTCGTTTCGAGTCTATCCGTTCGGCCACCCAAGGTGGCGATCTCCTGCGATAGAGCATGTGACGTCTTGTGCAGCTCGGATTGAAACTTGGCAGCCAATTTATTGTACATGGTTTCTAAGCTTGCATCTAGATCAGCCTAGATCAGCCTTAGAGAGAGCCATCGGGTACTCACTCGTTGAAGCCTGTGGAGAACACGGGATCTGGGGTAGAGGAGAAGCCGGAGGATGTTGAGTGTGGGGCGGTGAGGCAGCGCCATTTTGAACCATGCTGTATTGTTCCCGGGCTCGGAGCAAATAGTGTGTCAGCGACTTCTGAGCAGAGCCCCGTCCTTTTTTCTTTGCCGACGGCATGCACCGGTGTGGTAGGGTGCGAGGGGTGATCAAAAGGGTGATAATCCGTGACTGTAAGGCCCTCAAGGAGACCCAAATGTCCCTGTAAAGAGCGGAGCTCTCAGCTCAGGTGTCCATTCCGCTCCGCGCCGCGCATGCGCCCCATAAGGGGTGACATTCATATCCTTAGACTTATCAGGCTGAAGAGAATTGATAACATGTGAGATTTGGTGTAGCCTAAAGATCTCGGATAAAGGGCATCTCTAGTTTGTTAATGCAGTGTTTATGGGACAAGGGGCCGTTAGGACTGACAAAATGCCTGATCCTGAATAAGCCATTATTGAGCCACCAGCTAAAGGCCTTAATATCTTCACCCGGTGGGAACAGGGGATTATTAAAGAGGTGTAAGAGCGGGCGCCATGGAGTAGATATCTTGTTTTGCTTGACAATACGCTCCTGAATTGCTAGAGAGTGTGAGAGAGTGGGTGCCATAATTGGGGGACGCATTTTCGGAGAGCACCATGCCAGATAATCCTGGGTGTGTCTTAAAATAGCCTGCCTCTCTATGGAAACCCAGTCTGGTTTGACACCTCTGGAGCATATGACCGAAAATTGAGATACCTGTCCAGCTTGATAATACCACCAAATATTGGGTAGACCTAAACCTCCTTTCTCCTTGGGTCTATATAGATCTTTTTTAGAGAAGTGATGTCCTTTATTTCCCCAAATAAACTTGTTAATTGCCACCTGTAGTGGCATCAATTGCTGTTTCGTTACTGGGATGGGTAAGGATCTAAACACATATAATATGCGAGGGAGGAGTATCATTTTTATAGCATTTACCCTGCCCATCCATGACAGTCCCAATGACATCCAATGCGAAAGATCATTATGCAGCTTCCTAGTATTGTATATAGTATGGGATATGAGTTTTGGACCACACAAAAGGGAAATATTTTTCAAGTTGTACCAAAACTGTAGGTGATGTGTTCACATTAAGTGCCTCGGATTTAGAGAGATTTACTTTAAGGCCCAAGATCCTGCTGAACTCATCAAGTAAATGCAGCAAATTTGGTGTGGAGATCAACGGGGAGGTTACAAATAAAAGAACATCATCCGCGAACAGTGCACATTTATGGTCTAATATGGTTGGGAGATTCAGTGTTAAGGCACCAGACAGGGATTTAATATTGGGGGTAGAGAGTAATTTATATTTATGGGTAAGTCTGGCGGCTAGACGAGTGCCAATCCTGTTGTTGGTGAGGTAGAAGCGACCGCCCGACCAGTTCAGGAACTTCTCAACTGAAGAGGTTAGTGCCAAATTAAGAGATAGCTTAGCTTTATGAAGTCTGGAAAGGGTTTCGCTTGTGGGTGATCGCTTATGGGCCTTACTCGCCATACAAAATTCTCGCTCTAGCTTAGTTATGTCAATTTGGTGTTCTCACTTAACCCTTGCCCCCAACTCAATCAAAGAGCCCCTGACAACAGCCTTATGGCCATCCCAAAGGGCGCTCGGAGAAACTTCCCCCGTGTCATTAAGCAGGAAATATTCCTTAATCTCTTGCTCAATTAATGGGCAATGAACTGGGTTGTCTAATAGGGACTCATTGAGCCGCCAGGGCCATTTATAGTTTGTGATTTGTCCAACGATATTACTACCATAGAGGGATCAGACCAGGCAATATCCCTAATTTTGGCTTTAGTGACTTTAGGGATGTCACTCGTGGGAACAAAAATGTGATCTATCCATGCATAAATGTGGGGCCGAGTAATGTGTATAGTCTTTGGCGGAAGGATTAGTCTCTTGCCATATATCTACCAAGCCTGCTGAGTGCAATAGTATAGCTATCCTTAAACTTTGCTGGGGGGGTCTCTTGCTGCGGAATATACCTGATGTCGATGTATCGAGCATGGAGTCAAAGGCGACGTTAGAATCCCCTCCCATTACCACCCTCCCTTCCAAGTGTGGGGATAGTGTTTTGATCAATTTCGAGAAGAAAGCTGCCTGACCTTTGTTAGGAGTGTAAAATGAGATAAAGGAAAATGTTTGGCCGGCAATCTCTCCTTTAAACATGATATATCTTCCCTCATCATCCCTAATTATTTGGGAAACATTGCACTGAACCCATTTAGAGAAGAAGATCGCCACTCCTCTCTGTTTGGTGTCCGCATTCGCTAAAAAGAATACTGGGTATTTCTGATGAAGAAATGTAGGGGTATAGCTTTTAGGAAAGTGCGTTTCCTGTAGCAATAGTATATCTATATGATGGGTGTGGTAGCTCTGGAGCGCCTTATGTCTCGTCACTAGAGTTGAGCGAACTTCTAGAAGTCCGGGTTCTGCTGGTTCGGCCGAACTTCGGGACAAAGTCCGGGTTCGGGTCCGGACAGAACCCGAACTTTGTCCCGGACCCCAAACCCCATTGAAATCAATGGAGACCCGGACTTTTAGGTACAAAAAATGTTGTAAAATAGTCCTGGAAGGTCCTAGAGGTCTGCAAAAGGAAGGAAATGTGGGTAAGGGTGGGACAAGTGACCTACAAAGAAATGGGGACAGGGAAATAACTTTAAATATTTAAAAAAAATAAAAACATAAAAAATGCAAAAATGGAGATCATCTTCAAAATGGGTCTGAAAAGTATTAATTAACATTAGAGGCCATAGAACTGTTCTAAAATCATCTTCAAACTGTGTCAAAAAAGTATA
>BLSH010242459.1:149855-160461 GCA_018402905.1 Glandirana rugosa
TTTTTTTTTTTTTTATATGTATATATATATATATATATATATATATATAATATATATATATATATATATATGTATATTTTTTTTTTTTTTGGTTGAACTGGATGGACTTGTGTCTTTTTTCAACCTGACTAACTATGATATATACAGACAGTTCTTTGGAAGAAATGACACCACAAAACACAGTTAATCATATCTAATCTAATTCCTCATCCCCAGATCCCGGGGGATTCATAATCCTTCACTTCCTATTGTTTGTTTTTCCATTAATCTTTTTATCTCCTCTTTTTCTTTTCTTTGTGAATTCTCTTCCTCCCTGCAAGCATAGGTACAACAATCATCCCATGTCAATATCAATTAAATTAACCTCTTACAAAAACAAATATAAATCATAATCCCTGTTCAATCCATCAGGAAATAGCGTTTGTAACCTATTTACCGACCATACTTCCCTCTGTTTTAATCTCAAGATCCTATCTCCACCTCTTTTATCTTTATTAACTTGTTCCAAAATCCTAAATCACAAGTCTGAATCCTTGTGATCTTTCTCTTGGAAATGCCTCGGTACTGGCAACCCTGTTTGTTTGCCTCTAATTGAGCTATGGTGTTGGGCTATCCTATCTTTGTTTTTCTTTGTTGTTTCCCCCACATACAATAAACCGCAGGGACATATCAGGACATAAACTACATATGCTGACTGGCATGTATGAAAACCCCTAATCTGTGTCCTATGTCCATGTATGGGATGAACAAAGTTCTCACATTTTGTCATTAAATTGCACTGTATGCAATTCAGGCATGGAAAGCATCCATTTCTCCTTCTACCTAAAAATGTATCATCCACTTTATCCTTTTTCTTCTTGTATTCAGATTGCACCAATGTGTCCCTAATTGTCTTATTCCTATAGTATGCCTTGATCGGAATCTGGTTGAAACTCTTCAATCTGAGGGTATGCTCTTTTTAATATGGGCCAATGTTTTCTATTTATTCTAAATATATCCTCACTATAGTGGTGAAATTGCATAGAGAAGGGCATTCTTTTCATCTCCTTTGTCTTTTTTTGTACCCTTACTTGTATCTTCTCCTGATCTATTTTATATTTCTCCTGTCTAATAATTTTTTTTTACAGCTTGATGAAGGACAGGTCATGTCCGAAACTGTACAGTCGCATGTGACTATTTGTTATTTGAAGATATCCAGTAAAGGAATTTGCATAAGGAGAAGTGTGTCCCAACGTTTGATTTTATATATATATATATATATCTATATATATCTATATATAGATACAGTCTATATATACGCACAGTGTACCATATATATCAGTGTACACTGTATATACGGTATATAGTACACTTGACGTGGTGTGTATTAAAATATATGCAGTCTGATTTTATATATATATATATACACACACACACAGCGTATTGAGTGTGCACTATATATCTGTACATAAGGTATATAGTACACTTGACGTGGTGTATTAAAATATATACAGCCTGCTATTTGTTTTGATCTTTACTAATGTTAGTATTGCATTTTTCTTCTTCAGATACTTCAGACAGGCTTGATTCCAATTGGATGAGATTCAGGAACTGCTTTCAACCAGCTGCTTGCAGGCACCTTCCACCCTTTGGAACCAATCTCTCCGAATATCTTTTATCATCTGATGACACTTTAAGCTAATTGTTGTTGAATTTTTATTGATTGTTGTATGCACAGCCTCTTTTGCACTTTTTTTATATATATATATATATATATATATATATATATATATATATATATATATATATGTTGAGCATTTCAGTTACATTGTAGCTATGATTAAGCATCCATAGCAGGATATGAAACGCGCTAGTTGTTTGCTCCTATCTGTTGTATGGATTTTATATAATAAACCACCTCACATGTGTGGTTTGAACACCGTTTTCATATGCGGGCGCGACTTATGTATGCGTTTACTGTGCTGCACGAGCTTGCGGAAACGGTGGAGCTTTAAATTTTTATTTTATTTATTTTATTATATTTTTTCTTTTAACACTGCTCCTTTAAAAAAAAAATCTGATCACTTTTATTGCTATCACAAGGAATGTAAACATCCCTTGTGATAGTAATATATGGTGACAGGTACTCTTTATGGAGGGATGGAGGTTGTAAAAGACCCCCCATACCTCCTTTACACTTCACAGTATTCAGATCGCCAAAAAAGGAGATTCTGGATACTGTCATTTCTTTAAAACCGGCGCCGTTAGCCGCCGAGTAAACCGGAAGTGACGTTGTGACGTTGCTTCCGGAAATGTACGAAGGAGTCACGATTAAAGCCGATTCCGGCTTCCACAGGGACTCCACACAGCCGGCGGATGTGCCGGATCGGAGCTCCGGTCTCCTGGTGGGACGGGAGGCCGGAGAAGAGCGGCGGACGATGGTGGGATGTTCCCTCCTGCTGCCTGGAATAACGACCGAGCGCCTCCCGAGCCGGATCGGCTGTTATCAATGGATAGCCGGCCCCCTGCTCTAAAAAACGGTACCAGGGTATAGCCTGTAGCTGCAGACTATACCCCGATACTTCCCCTTAAAGCAGCCACCGTTTATGAACAGCGATTCGCGTTAAGTGGT
This sequence comes from Glandirana rugosa, assembly GCA_018402905.1. NCBI lineage: Eukaryota > Metazoa > Chordata > Amphibia > Anura > Ranidae > Glandirana > Glandirana rugosa. The sequence continues at coordinate 152,467 of BLSH010242459.1, forward strand.
TACACTAATTTACAACAGCAGGCCCGTTCCTGTGCCCAACAAAAGTAACTGCAAGGGCTTACAGTGTTCTGGCACCAACAACACCCAAGGCCCAATTTTTCACCACCTGTTTGACTGGGGCATGTCATCCCAATTTTTAACTGCTTAAAGTGAATCGCTGTTTATAAACGGCAGCAACTTTAAGTAGATGTATCAGGGTATAGCTTGCAGCTACAGGCTATACCCGGTACCGTTTTTTAGAGCAGGCGGCCGGCTATCCGGTGATAATGACTGATCCGGCTCGGAATCTGCTCCGTCTTTACCCCAGGGAGCGGGAGGGGCCATCCCCCCTCCCGCCACCGTCCGTCGCACTTCTCCGGTCTCCCGTCCCACTAGGAGGCTGGAGCTCTGATCCAACACTTCTGGCCGCTGTGTGGAGTCCCTGTGGAAGCCAGAATTGGCTTTGATCAAGACTCCTTCATACATTTCCGGAAGCAACGTTACAACGTCACTTCTGGCTTACTTGGCTGCAAATGGCGCCGGTTTTAAAAAGATGAAAGTATTCAGAATCACTGTTTTCTCCTTACGTTCACTGACAGACGCAGCTTCTTCATTGACTTTGTGGGTTTTATGCTTGTCCTACTAGGAGTTAACTAGGCAGGGAAAAGAAGCAGCTGGCCCCTCCCATGGGGGCAGTCCTCTCTTCCTACATCAAACCCCCTCATAGCATAGCTCTTCAGTTTCTTTGCCTAGTTCGTAAGGAGTTGACCTGGCTTCCCTTCAGGGGAACTACGGTCCTGATTATGACCATTTTTATTTTATCTTAATTTTATTTTCTTCTATCAACGAATTGATCTGCTATCAAGAAGCCGGTCGGGGCATAGAGAGTCTTCGAGCTCTTCATTTTCCCCGACCTGGCCAACATGATGCGAAGCCAGTCCCGCTGCATGTGGACCCGCCGCATCGTGCCCATTCCGTGCGGGCGGCCCGGGGTAAACCCTCCTTCTTAGCGCCCTTTACCGCATGCAATTCGGCAAGGGCGACTTTGGGCCTGCAGCATACCGTCCATGAGCGGGCGGAAAGTCTGCGATCGGGTGGCTACACGCGGCGTCGGAGTGGTAAGTGAGCCTTCCCCCCTTGGGCGTGAAGGGGGGGCCCGACGACCGAAAAACAAAAAATGTCTTCACTGGGTAGCCACTGGTGGGACGCGTAGAGCTCCCATTTGACCCCCGCCCCCTCCCTACCCCCCCTGCACCACCGCAATCGTATCAAAATTTTGCCGCCATGCGGCGATCGGCCGCCATTTTGCGGTGGACCGCCGCCATTTTGCCGTAGCGGCAGACATTTTGGGCCTATGGGACTTTCCCTCTAGCGCTCAGAGCGGCCGTTTGCGGTACTGCACGTTCCCTGAAGGTGTGTTTTGGCCTCTAGTGCTTAACGGCAGCCATTTTGACTGCATGCTCTGCAAATACACGTTTCTGCAGCATCTCCCTTCTCTGTGGAACGGTGGTGATTCGGGCGGCACAGCTCTTCTGACGATCTGCACAGTACAAGCAGCAAACAGCAAGTATAGCTGGGCTCTCCTGTGGGTGCTAGTGGTGGTGGGTGCAGTCCTCTGGGTTTCCCTGGTGCACTGTGGGGTGGTGGTGTGTGGGGGTGCCCTTAACCCTTTCTATGTGTTCCTATGTGGGCTGAACATGCTAGGAGCACTATCTGCGCAAAGGTTTTTTTTCTGGAGGTCTTTAGTGATCCAAGAAGCGTTCCCTTCCTCCTTGCCCTTCAAGGGAAGATTTTGTTGTGAGGGAATCAGGGGTCGGCAGCTGCGGTATCGCACTGCGATGCAATTTAGCCAGGATGGCGAATCGCTGATTTCTTCGCATGTGGGGTGGTCTTTCAGGCCCCCTAGGGCGTCCAAGGCTTAACGCTATGATTGTTTTTTTTTTGTTTTTGTAAATGGCATCAGCAGCATTCCTTTCTAGTGCAGTGGACCTTACGCCTGGCGGCATATTGCTTGCTGGCTCAGTTTCTGACGTGGCCTGCCTGAGGTTTGCATGCCCTCTCTGTGCATGTGGGTTTCCTCCCGGTGATCCGGTTTCCTCCCACACTACAAGCTGTCCATTGAGAAAAGTTTTTTTTTTTAAAAAAACAAAAAAAAAGGAAAAAACATAAATGGATGTCCCTTGGTGTCTCGCCTATGTCGCTTCATAAGAAGGGCCCTGCTACCAAAGACAGAGACGCTGTTTAGGTCGCTCTTCCTGGTGTCAGGCTCTGCGACCAGCCCTGACGTTCGCCATGGCGGTGCTGTATCTGTCTGAGCTTATGACGGAGCTCCAGAATCTTCTGGAATGCGGCCGCCTGCTGGTTATGCCGAAGAGGGCTGACCTTTTGCTCCAAGGTCTCCAGTACCTTGGTGATGCGGCACTGATTTATTGCCTATGCAATCCAGGGTAGCAGTGTTGCTGTATCCTTAAACGGGTACTCTGGTTGCGTTTTTCTGGTCTAGTGACCGTGCTTCCAGAATAGGTCTCGCAGACTTCCCTTTCAGGGTGGACGTCTGTTCGGTCCTCAGCTGGGTGAGATCATTAAAAGATTTCACGGGGAGTGAGTGCCTTCCTCCCAGAGCCCCGGAGGCAGGAGTTTTTTGCCGTAGACAGGGGCCCCCTCCCTTGGGTCAGAAGTTTCTTTGCGCCCTGGGCACAACAGATAAGGGACCCTGCTCCGGTAAGTTTGCTGCAGGGGCCGGATGACGGCAGTGGCAGCGCAAAACCGAAAGGCGGAGGGCAAGTCCTCCTCATCCTGATGGTTGCCCCCACCCGGGTGTCGGGTGGGGGAACGTTTTCTGGGGAGGATAGAGTTCATCACTCTACTCCCAGACAGGTTTTACCCATCGAATTAGGGCATCCGCAGGAATGCTGGGAGAACCCATTCGGGGCGGTACAAGCACTCTCAGACCAGGGGTTGATCGTACCAGTGTTCCCAGGAGAGAGGTTTGAGGGGTCTACTCGAATACTTTCGTGGTCCCCAAAACACGGGAGGGGGGGATTCGGCCCATACCGGACCTGACGACCTGAACCGGTATGTCAGGGCGCAAAAAATTCCGGATGGAATCTATCCGCTCGGTCGTGGTCGCCCTCCATCAGGGGGAAATTTTTGGCATCCCTGGATATCAGGGATGCGTACCTCCATGTACCCATTCATCCACGACATCAGCGATTTGCGGTGGGAGACCTCCATGTTCTTGTGGCACTCCCCTTCGGCCTGGCCTTAGCACCCCGAGTCTTCACAATGTTGCTCGCTCCGGTGTTGGCGTTGTTGCGCCAGTGTGGCTTTGCGGGTAGTGGCATACCCGGACGATTGATCCTGAGAGCGGGGTCTGCCTCGGCTATGGAGCAGAATGTGAGTATCACAATGGCCTCATTACTGGACTTCGGTTGGTTACTGTACCTGAAGAAGTCGTCGGTGTCTACATCCCGCCGCCTGAAGTATCTGGGTCTCATTTTAGACACGGAACTGGTGAAGGTGTTCCTCCTTCCGGCCAAATTGCAGTGTCTACTGTCAGCAGTGCGCACCCTCTTGTCACACCGTCAGTCTTCGTTACGGTTTTGTATGTGGGTGCTGGGACTCATGGTCTCGTTGTTCGAGACGATGCCATTTGCCAGAGTAACACTCGTCTCCTTTAGCGAGCAATCCTGGCCCGGTGGGACAGGTCCCCTCGGTCTTGGACCTTCTGATCCGTCTGAGCGCCAAGACCAGGACGTCTCTGAGCGCCAAGACCAGGACGTCTCTGACCTGGTGGCTTCAGGACTCGGCCCTAACTCAGGGGTAGATGTTCCTGCCCCTTCAGTGGATGATCGTCACCGCGGATGCCAGCCTTGCGGGCTGGGGTGGAATCCTGGGGCAGCTATTCGCCCAGGGTTGTTGGGCGGCTCAGGAAGTTCGCCTCCCCATCAATGTTCCGGAGCTGAGAGCAATCAGATTGTGCCTTCTTTCACTGGACAATGAGATTGCAGGTTCGTCGATTCGAATTCGATCGAACCATGCCTCAGCGGTGGCGTATATGAACCATCAGGGCGGCATGAAGAATCCAGCAGCTGCGGCGGAGGCAGCTCTGATACTGCGTTGGGCGGAACTTCACGTTCCGGTGATTTCAGCCATTTATTTTCCAGGCGTGGAGAAGTGGCAGGCAGATTTCTCAGCCGCCAGACGCTGGACCAGGGAGAGTGGTCCCTCCACCTGGAGGTGTTCAATCAGACTGCCGCAGATGGGGGACGTCGGACGTGGATCTCATGGCATCCCGTTTCAATCACAAAGCGAGAACTTTTGTGTCCAGAACGAAGGATCCGTTGGCAGTGGCCACGGATGCTCTGGTGGCCTCCTGGGGTTGCTATCATCTTCTGTACGTCTTCCCTCCGATAAGACTGCTTCCACGATTGGTACGCAGAATAGTTGCGGAGGGGATACCAATATTCTTGGTGGCTCCAGATTGGCCCCGGCGCACTTGGTACGCCGACGTGGTGCAAATGGTGGCAGACACCCCTTGGCGGCTCCCGCTGCGAGACGATCTCCTGTCTCGGGGACCCGTCTTGCACCCTGCTTTACCCTCGCTGGCTTTGACGGCTTGGCTATTGAGTTCCAGGTGCTAAGGGACAGGGGAGTCGCCGATTCCGCAATCCCTACCTTGTTTGGAGCTTGCAAGGGTACTTCTTGCAAGATTTATCTCCGCACCTGGAAGGCTTACATGGCTTGGTGCGAGGTGGAGGGTTATAACCCTCGCTCTTATGTCGTGTCCAGGGTCCTGAATTCTACAATAGGGCCTGAACAAAAAACTGGCTTTGAGTACTCTCAAGGGCCAGATATCGGCTCTGGCGATTCTCTTTCAGAGACCTTTAGCTTCGCACTCTTTGATTCGTACCTTTGTACAAGGTGTGCGACATGTGGCGCCTCGGGTAAAAACTCCAATGGCTCCGTGGGATCTGAAATTGGTGCTTTCTGTTCTCAGAAGCCACCTTATGAGAATATCAAGGATATTCCTCTGCAACTGCTGTCACAGAAGGTGACCTTTTGGTCTCCATCACTTCCGCCAGACGGGTGTCGGACTTATCAGCACTATCGTGCAAGTCTCCCTACTTAGTCATACATAAGGATAAGGCGGTCTTGCGAACCGCTCCTTCCTTCCTCCGAAGGTGGTTTTCTTAATTTCACATTTATGAAGATATTGTTCTCCCTCATTGTGCCCTCGCCATCGCACCCAAAAGAGCTTGAGTTGCATGCTTTGGATGTAGTGAGGGCCTTAAGAGTGAATTGGCTGCTACAGCTTTTTTTCAAAAAGCTGATGCCTTGTTGTACTGCCAGAGGGCCCGCGCAAAAGATGGCGGTCTCTTCGGCTACGATTTATCATTGGATTAGGAAAACCGTGACACATGCGGGGCAAGATTCCCCCTTTTCCAGTCACGGCTCATTCTACCCGGGCTGTTAGCACTTCCTGGGTTTTCAGAGTTGTCACAGGTGTGCAAGGCGGCCACTTGGGCCTCGGTTCACACTTTTCTCTAAGTTTTATAAGGTTGATGTGTTTGCATCTCCGGATGCTGCTTTTGGCCGCAAAGTTTTGCAAGCGGCAGTGTAGGCGCGTCTGGCACCTCTTCAGAGGTTCAGTTGGGTACTGTTGTTAGCGTTTACCCACCCCTCTTTTTGGCACAGCTTGGGGACGTCCCCACAAAGTCAATGAAGAAGCTGCGCCTGTCAGTGAACGTAAGGAGAAAAAGGGATTTTATTAAAACTTACCGTAAAATCCTTTTCTCCGAGTTCACTGACAGACGCAGCACCCACCCCTCTGGGCTCTTTTTTTTGGTACGGCTTGTGTACGAACTGAAGAGCTATGCTGTGAGGGGGTTTGATGTAGGAAGAGAGGACGGCCCCCATGGGAGGGGCCAGCTGCTTCTTTTCCCTGCCTAGTTAACTCCTAGTAGGACACGCATAAAACCCACAAAGTCAATGAAGAAGCTGCGTCAGTCAGTGAACTCGGAGAAAAGGATTTTATGGTAAGTATTAATAAAATCCCTTTTTTGGTGATCTGAATACTGTGAAATGCAAATTAGGGATGGGGGGTCATATGAGTACCTGTCACCAAATATTATTATCACAAGGAATGTTTACATTCCTTGTGATAGTAATATTTGGTGACAGGTACTACGCGAGTCGTGCCCGCATATGAAAACGGTGTTCAAACCACACATGTGAGGTATCGCCGCGGTCGCCTGAGTGTGAGCAGTAACTCTAGCAAAAGACCTCCTCTGCACCTCTAACCTGGTAACCGTTAAAACATTTTAAATCATCGCCTATGGAGATTTTTAAGTACCGGAGTTTGTCGCCCTTCCGCAAGTGCGTGCAATTTTCAAAACTAACATGTATGGTATCTATTTACTTGGCGTAACATCCTCTTTCACAATATCCAAAAAAATTGGGCTAACTTTACTGTTGTCTTATTTTTTAACTCAAAAAAGCTATTTTTTTCCAAAAAAGTTGCGCTTGAAAGACCGCTGCGCAAATCCCGTATGACAAATAGTATTGCAACAATTGCCATTTTATTCTCTACGGTGTTCGAAAAAAAATATATGTTTGAGGTTCTAAGTAATTTTCTAGCAAAATAAATGATTTTAACTTGTAAACAACAAGTGTAAAAAAGGGCTCTGGGGCTTAAGTGGTTAAACTAATTTACAACGCAAGGTTCCGTTCCTGCGTCCAACAAGAGTAACTGCAAGGGGTTACAGTTAGAGTTAAGCGGACACCTGGATGTTCGGGTTCGGCCGAACTTTGCAAAAAAGTTCGAGTTTGGCCTCAAACTTGACCCGAACTTGACCCCGAACCACATTGAAGTCAATGGTGACCTGAACTTTTGGGCACAAAATGGCTCTAAAAAAGTCCTGGAAAGGGCTAGAGGGCTGCAAAAGGAAGCAAAATGGTGGTAAGAGTAGGACAAGTGCCCTGCAAACAAATGTGGATAGGGAAATAACTTAAAATCACATAAAAAAAAATGGAGGAGAAGGTGGATGTGGAGTGGGAGGTTGAGGAGGCGGTAACCATGGTGGTGTAGGTGGTGGAAGTGGCGGTGGAGGAGGAGGAGGTAGCCAACACCGTTTTTTATTTGTTTGTTTTTTTTTCTAATTGGGGTAGCCCCCAAAATATTGAGACATATTAAAAAAAAAAAAAAAGGATACGTTCACTTAAGAATACCAATGGCTGTGTGAGGCGGGTATAAATGGCTATTCTGCACAAGGTACAGACAAGTCTTGTGGGATCCATGCCTGGTTCATTTTAATAAACGTTAGCTTGTCCACGTTGGCTGGGGACAGGCGGCTGCGCTTGTCTGTGATAACGCCCACTGCTGTGCTAAACACACGTTCCGACAATACACTGGCTGCAGGGCAGGCCAGCACCTCCAAGGCATAAAGGGCAAGCTCAGGCCATGTGCCCAATTTGGAGACCCAGAAGTTGAATGGGGCAGACCCATCAGGCAGTACGTGTAGGCATGTGCCCACATACTCTTGCACCATGTGTAAATTAGGGGTTGGCGCTAATCAAGAAGTATAATAGAGTATGACATAGACATAAATATTGCATGAAACCAGAAATACAACACAATCAATGTTAGCTTATATTAGTAAACCCTAATATTTAGACTGGTAAAGTCCACTATATGGGGTGATGGTGTGGAATGCTCGAGTGTTGCTTCTTGGAGCCTGCGTGCAATCAAGCATGCAGTCAAAACGATAGTTCCACAGAGAATGGATGACACAATTCTTCTTAGGTGGTGAGAAGTGACAGTAAAATGCTGTGGTGAATCCAGGTGCCCGCCCTAGTGAATCAAAGGCTTACCAGAACCCAGATATATGCAAGCCCACATATATGGTACGCTCTTGTGTGGTCCTATGTCGTCCAAGTTTCTCCACTGGCGCGTCACACAATCCGGTTGGATGTCATCACAGTGGGGTGTGGGGGTCTCACGTCCGTTCCTCCTCC
>BLSH010242459.1:202402-237464 GCA_018402905.1 Glandirana rugosa
AAAATCCATACCAGAACCAAAGGGCCTGGTATGGACTGGGGGTGGGGGGGGGTGGGAACTACACAAATTTTTTCAATGATTTTTTTGTATATTGCCGGGAGTCGGCAATGCATTACAGCAGCAATTTTATTATTTTTTCCATAATATATTTTTATTTGGTTTTTAAAGTATTAGTACAGCAAACAAAGTTCTCAAGCATGAGAATAATGATCGTGACATCTACATCAAATTGGTTACAGTATAAATGACAAGTGAATAATAACATGAGGAGGGAAAGCATGCATAGTACATTGTGTCTCATCATCTTGGTATCTTGGGTATGCAGATCTATAGTATACTTCAGATCTATCAGGTAGAACAAGTAGCATTGGGGCCCTCTCTCCCTGGGACACCCCGATGGGAGCTCTTTTGTGTCCCAGGGGAGGAGTAGCCTCCCCCCCCCCCATAGGCTTTGACACAAGAAAATAGAAATTCGAAATTCAGATAACAGGTTTATATACAGGGTGGGCCATTTATATGGATACACCTTAATAAAATGGGAATGGTTGGTGATATTAACTTCCTGTTTGTGGCACATTAGTATATGTGAGGGGGGAAACTTTTCAAGATGGGTGGTGACCATGGTGGCCATTTTGAAGTCGGCCATTTTGAATCCAACTTTTGTTTTTTCAATAGGAAGAGGGTCATGTGACACATCAAACTTATTGAGAATTTCACAAGAAAAACAATGGTGTGCTTGGTTTTAACGTAACTTTATTCTTTCATGAGTTATTTACAAGTTTCTGACCACTTATAAAATGTGTTCAATGTGCTGCCCATTGTGTTGGATTGTCAATGCAACCCTCTTCTCCCACTCTTCACACACTGATCGCAACACCGCAGGAGAAATGCTAGCACAGGCTTCCAGTATCCGTAGTTTCAGGTGCTGCACATCTCGTATCTTCACAGCATAGACAATTGCCTTCAGATGACCCCAAAGATAAAGTCTAAGGGGGTCAGATCGGGAGACCTTGGGGGCCATTCAGCTGGATATGTGAAATTGCCACAAGATGACGTGTTTCCCTCTTTATGCACTGAAGCTGGCACGTTCCCTGGGTTTTTCCAGCAAGATGGTGCACCACCACATTATGGGTGTCAGGGCCGAGCATTCCTAGTTGAACAGTTTCCTGGAAAGTGGATTGGTCGTCGTGGGCCAGTTGAATGGCCCCCAATGTCTCCCGATCTGACCCCCTTAGACTTTTATCTTTGGGGTCATCTGAAGGCAATTGTCTATGCTGTGAAGATACGAGATGTGCAGCACCTGAAACTACGGATACTGGAAGCCTGTGCTAGCATTTCTCCTGCGGTGTTGCGATCAGTGTGTGAAGAGTGGGAGAAGAGGGTTGCATTGACAATCCAACACAATGGGCAGCACATTGAACACATTTTATAAGTTGTCAGAAATTTGTAAATAACTCATGAAAGAATAAAGTTACGTTAAAACCAAGCACACCATTGTTTTGTTTTTCTTGTGAAATTCCCAATAAGTTTGATGTGTCACATGACCCTCTTCCTGTTGAAAAAACAAAAGTTGGATTCAAAATGGCTGACTTCAAAATGGCCACCATGGTCACCACCAATCTTGAAAAGTTTCCCCCCTCACATATACTAATGTGCCCCAAACAGGAAGTTAATATCACCAACCATTCCCATTTTATTAAGGTGTATCCATATAAATGGCCCACCCTGTACATTGTACCAGTCAAACCATAAGGACCAGTCGTAATTTGCTTGATAGGGGTTCCCTAGACTGGCTGTGAACATACGTTCATAGGATATGTGGTTGTGAGCTATGTGAATAACTGTTTCTAGTTCTGGGGTAGTTGTGGTGATCCAGTTGCGGGTTATGCCTAATTTAGCCGCTAGCAGGATATGGGTGATTATTTTCCTTGGTTGTTTTGGGCATTCTCTAATGGCTATGTTAAATAGGGCTAGTTCAGGTGTAAGGTTGATGGAATTTCCTGTGATTGTGTTGAGTATTGTGGATACTGCTTTCCAGTGGACTTCTAGGTTGGAACAACTCCAAAGAGTATATGTAGAAGTGTCCCTACACTTCCACAGCCCCTCCAACATTAAGGTGTGATACATGGGTTTATGGTATGCAGTTTCAAAGGTGGGCAGTAACATCTGAGAGTGGTTTTTAATTGTAGTTCCCATAGGTTAGTGGATTTATGTGTATAATTGATGGCATCAGTCCATTGTACATTTGTGAAAGATCTACCCAAGTCAGCTTCCAATTTAGTTATGGGGGGTGTTTTTGAAAAGTGGATTTATTGTGGAGGAGATTGTAAAAGAGAGAGATACCTTTCTAGTGGGTCTTTTGGTAATTTAAGTATTTCCATGCATCCGGTGTCTATTGGTCTGAATAGGTAAGGGCTTCTAATCAGGCAGTGTGTTATTTGTAAATACTTAAAGTACTCCTATGTGGGTAGAGAATAGATGCTCTGTAGTGTTGTGAATGGTTTCAGGACATTTTTAACATACAGGTCCTGAATGTTTAGTATCCCCTTGCTTGTCCAGGAATGTAAGGATAGGTCTGGTATAAGGTGTTGTAGTATAGAAAGGGGTAGTGTGGGGTGAGTAGCGGTATCGTCTAGTGGGGTGTTGTTTTGGAGATATTGAAATGCTGTGGAGGCTGCTATGATTATAGGAGATAAGCATTTATGTCCATGTGTTGAAGTCGGTTGGCTGAAAGCCAGGAGTGTAGATCATGGTTGCCTATTTGGAGGGACTCAATATCTTTCCATAAGCTGTTGATATGAGGGGAGAACCATGGTTTGAGTTGAGATAAAGCTGCTGCTGTATATTAATCTCTGATGTCTACAAGGCATGATCCCCCTGCTTTTCTATGTTTATTGAGCATATTGCGTGAACATCTGGATTTCGTTGCCTGCCAAATGTAGCGTCCAATGATGGACTGGATTTCAGTAAAAACGTGCCTGAGACAGGAATGGGGAGTGTTCGGTATATATAAATTAGTGGAGGGACTTTGCACATTTTGAAAAGGGCCAAATGCCCTGACCATGAGAGGAACGGTTTGGATAGGGAATCCAAATCTTTCTGTAATGTTTTGAGCAATGACACATACAGTTGTGCTCATAAGTTTACATACCCTGGCATAATTTATGAAATCTTGGCCATTTTTCAGAGAATATGAATGAGAACACAAAAACATTTCTTTCACTTATGGTTAGTGTTTGGCTGAAGCCATTTATTATCAATCAACTGTGTTTACTCTTTTTAAATCTTAGCGACAACAGAAACTACCCAAATGACCCTAATCAAAAGTTTATATACCCCAGTTCTTAATACCGTGTATTGCCCCCTTTAACATCATTCACAGCTTGAAGTATTTTGTGGTATTTGTGGATGAGGCTCTTTATCTTCTCAGATGGCAAAGCTGCCCATTCCTCTTGGAAAAAACCTCCAGTTCCTGGAAATTCTTGGGCTGTCTTGCATGAACTGCACGTTTGAGATCTCCCCAGAGTGGCTCAATGATATTGAGGTCAGGAGACTGAGATGGCCACTCCAGAACCTTCACTTTATTCTGCTGTAGCTAATAACAGGTCAACTTGGCCTTTGGTTTTGGATCATTGTGATGTTGGAATGTCCAAGTACATCCTATGCACAGCTTCCTGGCTGATGAATGCAAATGTTCCTCCAGTATGTTTTTGATAACATACTGCATTCATCTTGCCATCAATTTTGATCAAATTTCCTGTGCCTTTGTGGCTCACACATCCCCAAAACATCAGTGGTCCACCTCCGTATTTTACAGGCCTTGTTGACTCCTCTCCAAATGTAGAGTTTATGGTTGTGGCCAAAAAGCTCAATTTTGCTCTCATCACTCCAACTGACTTTGTGCCAGAAGGTTTGAGGCTTGTCTCTGTGCTGTTTGGTGTATTGCAAGCGGGATACTTTGTGGCATTTGCGTAGTAATGGCTTTCTTCTGGCGACTCAACCATGGAGCCCATATTTCTTCAAGTGCCTCCTTATTATGCATCTTGAAACAGCCACACCACATGTTTTCATAGAGTCCTGAAGTTATTTGTGGGTTTTTGTTTGCATCCCAAACAATTCTCCTGGCAGTTGTGGCTGAAATTTTAGTTGGTCTACCTGACCGTGGTTTGGTTCAACAGAACCCCTAATTTTCCACTTCTCGATTAGAGTTTTAACACTGCTGATTTCAGATCCTTGGATATCCCGCAGATCCTTTGACAATTATTTTGCTTTCCCCATGACTCAGAATCCAGAAATATCAGTGCAGTACTGGATGAAAGATGCAAGGGTCTGTTAGGAGTGCAGAAACTCATTAACCTTTTATACACACACACACACACACACACACTAATTACAAGCAAACAGATCACAGGCAAGGGTGGTTACTTTTAATAGCCTTTCAAACCCCTTTGTGTCAACTTGTGTGCATGTTATGAGGTCAAAGTCACCAGGGTATGTAAACTTTTGATCGTGGTCATTTGGGTAGTTTCTGTTGTCATTATGATTATAAAGAGTAAACACAGTTGATTTATAATAAATGGCTTCAGCCAAACACTAACCATGAGTGAAAGAAATATTTTTGTGTTCCCATTTATATTCTCTGAAAAATGGCCAAGAAATCAAAAATTCTGCCAGGGAACTTATGAGCACAACTGTAGTTGAGTTGGTAGAGGAGCTTAATTTCTCTGGTAAGAGAGATGCCTAGATAAGGAATGGAATCTTCTGCCCAAATGTAAGGGTATCTGCTTTTTTAGGGAGGATTTGAGAGAAGGCTGTAGGTTTAGATCTAGGATATAGGATTTAGAGGTATTAGCTTTGTAGTATGAGATTTTGCTATAATCAGATAATACATTTTTTCAACGAATCCAGGGAAGAAGTTGGATGTGATATCATTAGAATGATATCATCAGCGAACCGATTTATTTTGTGTTCCAATGGCCCAGTTTTGATGCCAGAGATTTCCTGGTTAGAATGCACACTCTCCGCTAGTGGCTCTATGGCTAGATTAAAGATCAGTGGAGACAGTGGGCAGCCCTGTCTAGTTCAATTATAAATGTGGAACGATTTGGATAACATGTTCAAGCAAAAGGCCTGGGCTGAAGGGCAGGAGTACAGAGCCATAATGGCCGAGAGTATGCGTCCCTGGAAACCAAATTTTTGCATGGTCATTTGCATATAGGGCCAATATACTCTGTCAAACACCTTCTCTGCATCCAATGAGAGGAGCAGAAAATGCATTCCAGGTTTTTCCACATAATGAAGTAAGTTGATTAGACGACGGGTAGCGTCTGAGGTCTGACGGCCTTTCGTAAACCCTGACTGGTCCTGATGGATGAGGTTTGGTAATAGGTCTACTATGTGGTTTGCTAGTACCTTGGTATACAATTTCAAATCTTGGTTCAGAAGGGAAATCGGTCGAAAGTTCTGTGGGTATGAGGAGTCCTTCCCTGGCTTTGGCAAAGTCACTATGAGAGCTTTAAACATGTCTGAATGAAAGGAGGACGAGGAGGCAGCGGCATTGAAAAAGCTACACAGGGGTGCTAGTAATGTGTGTTTGAAAAGTTTATGGTATTCCCCTGTGAAACCGTCAGGTCCCGGGGATTTATTGTTTGGTGGAGATTTAATAGCTGTGTTTAGTTCTGTATAGGTGAAAGGCTTGTTAAGGTCATCTATTTGTTCATCTGGTATCCTAGGTAGGTTAATTTTGTCAAGGAAAGAGTGGATTTCCGCAGCTGAGGGTTGGTGTGGGGATGCATCTTCTTTAAGGTTGTACAGGGAGGGGGGGGTGTGACCGGATGTCTAAGTGAGCCGCTGCGTGTGTCTCGATCCCTCCCCTCCCCTAACGCCATCCCCCATGCTGGAGACTCGTCCTTTCTGCACGCTTCAGAGAGGGAGATGTACCGACTGCAGGACGGGCTGAGCGCGGCTGTTAGCCGGCTATAGTCGCGGACCGGAGAGACAGTTCTCACCTGTGCCCACAACACCGTGACTGGAGGCGGGGGGATCCTGGCGGTGGTCCACGTGGTTGCGCACGCTTCTTTTGAGGACGGAGGTACCATAAGCCTGGATAGAGGAGGAGACTTGGATGACTAGGCTTGACGGGGAACCATGAGTAGGGACTGTATTACTGCATTGCCGCACTGCCTGACTCAGCTGTGGGGGTTCTGGAAGGTGTGGAGGGGTAGATGGAACAGGTGGCTGTCGGCTTCTGATTTTTTTTTAAAGCCCCGTGTGTAAGACTCCCTCCTGGATATTTCATGTTGCTCTATGTTGTAAAGTTATATGGTCAGTGTGACTTATTATAGTCGCTATACCTGTAGATCTGCATGAACAGAGATACAGGGCGGTCTGGGCATACCTCTGACCTTAATGAGATGCAGGGAGGTGGAGGTTAAACGAACTTAAGGTGTAAATACCTGGGCGATTTTTTTTTTTTTGTTGTTTTATTGTCCATAACCACTTGCCTAACAGGTGTTTTTCGCCTGACTGGAAAAGATAGTGGGAGATTGGAGCACTCGACTCAACACCAAAAAGCCCACCAATTAACCACTCTCTGGAAATCATGGTGAAAAAGAAAATAGAGAACACACCATCTAAAGAACCCCCAAATCAAGTTATTAAAGAAAAAGCAAAAACTAGTCAGACTGCAGCGGCAAAACTGGAAAAATTTGCTCACTCCCCGGCCAAGTCCCCAATTAAAGGAGGGTACCAACCCCAAAATAAAACGCAACAGGGAAGCAATACAGAGCGGGAAAAACTAAGCCACATGATGAAAGGAGGGGGGCTGGCCCCCGGTGAGGGGGGCGCTGCTGGTGGGAGTCAAGTGGAGGCGCCATCCTCGCCTGTGGCAGAAGCCCTGGACGAGCCGGAACCCACATTGAGGGAGGTCCTGGGGGCAGTTAATACCTGTAAATCCACCTTACAAGCTATGTGGGACCAGATGAAAGGTATCCGGGAAGAAATTTCCCAGGTGCATCAGGAAATCCACAAGATAGAAGGAAGAACAACAAAGGTGGAGGAGAGGATTAGCACTTTAGAAGATGAAGTGAGCCCTCTAAGTGCTGAAGTGCAAATCCTGAAGGAAAGAATGGATTTATATATTGCTAAACTGGATGATATGGAGAATAGGCTCCGAAGAGAGAATATAAGGATAGTGGGCCTCCCAGAACATAGCGAAGGTTCCCACCCTGTAAAATTTTTGGAGGGTTGGCTTGGGGAAGTTTTTGGTAAAGACACATTTACATCATCTTTTTTTATAGAGAGAGCGCATCAAGTCCCTGCCAGGCCTACATCTATGGGAGCCCATCCTAGACCGTTTCTAGCGAAAGTATCCAATTATAGGGACAAATCTGCAATTCTTCAAAAGGCGAGAGAAATTGGGAATATTTTGTTTAATGGGACTAGAGTTTCTATCTACCCAGATTTTTCTCCTGACCTCCAAAAACGAAGAGCTAAATTTGGGGAGGTGAAACGCAGACTACATCAACTTGAGATCCCCTTTGCATTACTCTACCCGGCAAAATTAAAGATCTCAGCCCTAGGCGGTACTCAATATTTTGAGAAGATGGAGGAGGTGGAAAAGTGGTTGGAGGACAATAAGGGGAGACTACAGTTGAATAAGGGACATGCATAGGGATCTTGACGATATCTGATATGTTCCCGCAAATTTTTCTTTTTCCCCTTTTCTTTTTTCCTTTTTTTTTTTTTATTTTTTTATTTATTTATTTTTTTGGTCCAGGGGAGTAACGTAGAGGTTGCACAAGTAAAAGATATGGGAACGCGAAGAAATGGGGGATGCATATCTAAGTGTGTTAGTACAACTTTTGAATTGGGGGGGGGTGGGGAGGGGGGAGGGGGGGTGGGATGAGTATACACGTGTAGAGATGGTTCACTTGAAGAAGGGAAAGTCACTAATAAAGCCCCGTGGGAGGGCCCGGATAGGTGAGGGGAAAAAAAAGGGAAAAAAAGGGGGGGGTAGCAGTACTATGAGAGGTGTGAGTTGTGTGTGTGTAAGATGGATGGTGCACCAGAATAAAAATCACATATTGCAATATAGGAGATATTACGGGCTAAATAGTATGTATGAGAAAAAGGGTAAAATTAAACACAATTTTTTACAAAAAAAGGATAATAGGGGAAAAATATTATTTAGGAGCTTGGACCATGGGTTTTTTCCTTTTAGACAAGTTAATTTGACTGTAGGAAACTCTCTCTTGGATATAAATATTATACTTCAGATTATTGTGCAAAATGGCACCTCCTTGGTGACTCTCTTACTGTTTCCTACATGATGCAGCCAAATAAGTTAAAAATTGGCTCCTGGAATGTCAGGGGCTTGGGGAACACAGTGAAACTTCAGGCAGTGATCTCGGATATGGAAAGCAATGGAGTAAAAATAATCTGTCTGCAGGAGACGCACCTCAGTCCAGAGACCACACCATGGTTGGGGGGTGGAAGATATAAAATCCAATTTCACTCTACCCACTCCTCGTATTCACGGGGAGTGAGTATTTTGTTCAAAAATGGGGTATTGTTCTCCTCCAGACAGATTAGTATTGACAAATCTAGGCGATATATTTTCCTATATGGGGAAATAGAGAGTGAGGAAATTATTCTTATCAATCTATATATCCCCCCCCCCCGTTTAGTTCGGAGATACTGGACAAGGTTTTTGAATTTGTCGTGGATAAGCCATATATTCCAATCTTTATAGTAGGTGATTTTAATATGGTGCTAGATGAAGGATTGGACAGGCTGCCCCCTAGGGTTCAGAAAAAAGGGAAAACAGGGAACCGACTCTCTCGGATGCTGGTAGAACTGGGCCTCTGGGATTTGTGGAGAGTGAATAACCCAGGGAAGAGACAATACTCATGTAATTCCACCACGCATCATACACTTTCCAGAATTGACGTAGCAATAGGTAATGAAAGTGCTCTGAGAATGGTGTGTGATGTGACATATCACCCCCGGAGTTTATCAGATCACTCTCCCTTGTTGATGGATATTTGCCTGAGGGAGAGGAGCTATAATAAGGAGTGGAGGATTAATCCGCACTGGCTGGGGCTGCTGGGGGACTCAGACGGGGTCTTGGGAGCCCTTGCAGAGTTTGTAGAGTTGAATGTAGACTCCGCACCCAATAGGAATAGTCTGGGATACGTTGAAAGCTTACATGCGGGGCATCTTAATACAGAAGGTAAGTAAATTAAAGAAGGACTCTGATAAATGGCAGGAGAGTTTAAAACAAGAGGTTAAAAAAGCAGAAAAACAATATATAGAAAACCCTGACCCAGCCAGATATGGACATCTAGTAGATATGCAACAGGCTTATAAATCTTCCATTATGAAGAAAGAGGAAAACAAAAGATTATTCCGAAGACATAATGCTTTTATAGAGGGTGAGAGGGTGGGGAGAGCCCTAGCGTTCTTAATAAAATCAAACTCCTCGGCCATAGGGGTACCAGTAATAAAAACGCAGGAAGGGAGGTTGACCGCATCAGCAACGGAAATTGCAAAAACCTTTAGAGACTATTATGAGAAACTATACCAGTCCCAAAGCATAGAAGGGGAAGGAGTAGAGGGAGACTTCTTGAGCAACTTGATGATCCCGATCTTTTCAGAGTGTGATAGAGAAGCTTTAGATGCTCCATTCACATTAGATGAAATACAAAATGCAGTGAAGGATATGGCCAATCAAAAATCCCCAGGCCCAGACGGACTCCCAGTGGAGATATATAAACGCTACGGGAATATACTACTCCCGGAGCTACTTAAAGTGGTAGAGTGGGCACGAGAGCATGGAGAACTACCATCCTCGATGCGGGAGGCTACAATAGTGGTGATACATAAGGAGGGGAAGGACCCGGCCGAAGTTACTTCATACCGACCAATCTCCCTCTTATGTGTAGACATTAAGATCCTGGCGAAGGTCCTGGCAGTGAGACTAACTAAAGTAATACAGAAAGTTATTCATCAGGACCAGTCAGGATTCATTCCTAACAGGTCCACTAGCATAAATATCCGAAGAACTTTCTTGAACTTGCAGATAAACACAGAGGGAAAAAAATCTAGGGCGATTCTATCACTAGACGCTGCCAGGGCCTTCGATAGCCTGGAATGGGATTATTTGTGGAGAGTTCTTGAGAAATTCCGGCTGGGACCGGGTTTTATAGGCCTGATTAAAACACTCTATAAAGAGCCGCTCGCGAAGGTACGAGTGAACGGGAGGTGCTCAGAAATGTTTCCCTTGACAAGGGGGACGAGACAGGGGTGCCCGCTGTCACCCCTGCTCTTCGCCCTGGCGATTGAGCCATTAGCAATAGCAATCAGGACTGCTGCAAGTGTGAAGGGGTTTCATAGATCTTTTGGGACAGAAAAAGTGGCGTTATACGCAGATGACGTACTTTTATTTCTGGAGGACACTTCAGCACCCTGATCTCAGCAATGAATATACTGAAGGAATATGGGAAAGTGTCAGAAGTTAAAATAAATTGGGAGAAGTCAGTACTGATGCCGGTAGACGCATTGGAAGCCCCATTACCTAAGGAGGCTTCTTGCCTGGCGATATCTGAAAAAATTAAATATCTAGGTATTATCTTCACAAAAGAAATGAAGGACTTCATCCCAAACAATTTGATACCACTCCTTACTAAATTTAAAAACAAATGTGAGATATGGCGGAGCCTTCCCCTTTCGGTGGCTGGCAGGTGTAACCTTATCCGAATGGTGTGGCTCCCCCAGCTGCTTTATATTATTCACAACTCTCCAGTATTGGCTACATAAGAAATGGTTTCAAAAAATAGATGGGATTTTCCAAGATATGTTATGGAGGGGGTGGGTGGCAAGAATCCGTCTGAGTACCCTGCAGCTCCAGCCGGATAAAGGAGGCATGGATTTGCCACACCCTAGGAATTACTATTTAGCGGCACAACTGCAGCACTTGGTGGGATGCGGGACGAGGGGGTGCACGGATTCAAACGGGCAACTGATGCTTGAGACCACCCCCCATGGAACAGTATTGGAGGCAGTGGAGGCTAACTCATTTAATGGGGAAATGCCGACACTTACAATGATAGTGAAGACCTGGAAAGCAGTTAAAGAGCACATGGGGATTAGGGGAGTTTCTTTCTCAATGCACTCCCCCCCCTATGGAATAACAAGAATCTAAAAGAGATGTGCAAGATTGGAATAATTAAAGACTGGGAAAATAGAGGTATTACCCAACTGACCCAACTGTTTGAGGGGGGGGAATTTAAAAACCTTTCTGAATCTCAGGGAAGAGTATGGCATCTCGGAACGATCATATTTTGCTTATCTGCAGGTTAGACAAGCACTAAAGGGACAGTTTGAAAACGGCCCAGTAGAATGGGAGGAGGTGACCCTGTTGCAGAAAGTGATCGATTCTACCTCACGGAAGGGCCTGATCTCCACATTGTATAAGGGACTAAATACAGGAAGAGAGAGAGAGGAAGAACTGGGGATTAAGAAGAAATGGGAGGAAGACTTTGGTCCAATCTCCACAGTGCAGTGGAGATCGATATTAGATTCTTGCAGCCAGGTCTCGATGGCACCATCACAGAGGATGTCCCATTAGTTTCTCCTCCACAGAGTCTACTACACTCCCCAAAAACTATTTAGTTTTGGGAAGAGACAAAATGATAACTGCCCCAGATGCCAGCAATTGGGGGACCTCGTCCATATGTTTTGGAGGTGCCCGAAACTGAAGAGGTATTGGGAGGAAGTGCTTAGCTCTATAAATAGGATCTTTAAAACGCAGATTAGGTTGAACCCGATACAATGTATAATGGGCTGTGCACAGACTGGGGAAAATGGAGGTCGACTCCCGAGTGCCACATTAAATTGCCTATTTCAGGCAAGGAAATTGATTGCCCAGAAATGGCAATCAAGGGCACCCCCGACTAAGGAGGGATGGGTGGACGCTGTGGAGGAGGCCATGTGGATGGAGAAGAGCATGTTTGTAAAAAGGAGTAACCTGAGTGAGTTTAAGAAAAAATGGAGGTTATGGCTTTTAGATAAAGGATACCCAGATTAACTGCCTGGAGAGGGATAGATATAAGAGGTCGCCAAAGATACAAAAAAGCACTGAAAAATTGAAAGAGGTGAAATTTATGAGAAGATGAGGATGTTGATTAAAAGACCAAAAGATGACACTGAATGGTAGGAGGTGAATGTTTTATTCAAAAGGGAAAATGAAGGGATTGCATGGGGAAGGATGATAGTGTGGATGAGGTGGTGAAGCGGGAACTGCTTGTGGGAGGGGGGTTGGGGTAATGATTTCTTATGAATAAAATGGGAGCACATATTATATTTGTTTACTACTTGGTCTCTTCCCGGTTCCCCCTGTGTGTTAAGGAAATTAAATATAAGAACACTAAGGAGGGGATACTCGGGAAGAGTAAAGAATACCACAATGATGTAATTAACTTGTAGGTTAATATGAGCCTAAGGCTGATTATTTTTTTCCTCCTGAGATAAATTGCTGACGTGGAAAAAAAAAAAAAAAAGAAAAAAAAAAGGTTGTACAGGGAGCTGTAGTAGGCACTGAAGGTGTCTGCTATATCTTGGGGATTAGTTAAACATGTGTTTGAGGTTGGGTGGTATAGGAAGGGAATATGGGATTTAAGTCTGTGTCCTTTGGCCATATAAGAGTAATTTACTTGCTTTATTCCCTGACGTGTAGAAGGTCATTATAAGCTTTTTCTGCTGTTTTTCAAAATTCCTAAGGAGTAGTGTTCTGAATTCTAGGCATAACCTGCCTAATTTACATTTAAGATCTGGATAAGGGGATTTTCCCTTTTGACCTTAGCCCCCAATTTAATACAAACCCCTCTCATGTATGCTTTATGCACAGCCCAAACAGTTCCAGCATCTGCTACTGAGTCCGTGTTGAGCTTGAAGAAGTCATCTAGGTGCTCTTGGAGTTGATTGGAGCAGGAGTTGGTTTGTAGTAGTTGAGAGTTCAATCTCCATAGAGATGCTGGGATGGATTTCGAATGGTCCTCTATGGTAATACAGATACATTGTCAGACCATGTAGCTGTAAGAATGTTCAATGATGAGATTTTTTGTAGAAGCCATTGGTCCATTAGGAAGAAGTCAATACGAGAATAGGAATTGTGGCAGGTGAAAAAGAAGGTGAAATCTTGCTCTTCTGCGTGTTGGCAAGTAGAGGGTTTTCCTTTTGGGTGTATTGGATGTATCCAAGTGTGGGTCAGCTATGAGGTTAACGTCCCCACACCAAATTAAAGATACTTGGCGGATTTTATCCACGTTTCTATGCAGTTTTCTCAGGAAATGGATTTGGTGTGTGTTGAGGGCATACGCATTCACGATGGTATAGACAGACGTTGAATTTGCCTATCAATATGATGTAGCGGCCGTTTTCATCAGAAATGTTGGAGATGAGTTTGTTTGACAGCTAGTAAGACACCACGTTTCTTGGCAGTTGTGCTAGCAGTAAATATATGAGGGAATTCCTTATGGAAACAGACTTTATGATTAAAGTGGTTGTCAACCTGTGACAGCCACTTTAACCTACAGGTAAGCCTAGAATAAGGCTTACCTGTAGGTACCCTGCATATCTCCCAAACCTGTATGGTTCAGGAAATATGAAGTGTTTTGCATGTGCCGACATCATGTCTGCACATGCGCAGTGGAGAAGCGGCTTCCGTGCCGTTTCTCCACTGACCCTGTGCTGTGACTGGCGGCTCCCGCGCATACGCGGGAGTGACGTCATGCGACTTTGGCCAGCCACGGCGCCAGAGTCGCGGCCCCGGAAGGAAGAGGACAGAAGATGGACGCCACACTCTTCGTTTGCAGGTAAGTGGCACATAATGGGCTACTATGCGATGCATAGTAGCCCATTATGCTTCTAGTTTATAGGGGAATATAGAGGAAGTAAACCCAATCTGGGTTTACTTCCTCTTTAAAGTGAAAGCGCGTTTCCTGCATGTACACGATGCCTCATTGAGATGACAGTGCTAGTTTCCACAAGGAGGCTCTCTTTGCAGGGTGGTTAAGACCCTTTGTGTTGATGGATAGGAGCTTTATGCCCATTTTATACTATTGGCTAGCACTTGAGAGGGTTAGAGTGAATATGAGGTGGGTAGGGTGCCCGTTTGTTTAGCAGGCTGATTGACAGTGAGTGAGACTGGTATTTTACGATCAGTTGATCTGGGGTAGAACGTGAACACCAAAAAAGAAACAAGAATATGTCTGGTAAAGGGTAAAGGCAATAGGGAGTATTTCCTTGCCGGATGCAGTTAGATTGGAGTAGATAGGTAGGATTGAGGGGTTTTAGAGTTCAGTAAACTTAGTTCTTGTGCAGCTAAAACGGTGGGGTAAAAAGTTTGTGTGGTCAAGGCTGTTTAACAACGGAGTAGGCATCATTGAAATGCAATGTCCTCAGTTAAAGTTAGCGTGGTCGCGACTTGTAAGTGAAGCATTGAGGTTGGGCAAAGCTTGCGGAGCAGGCGTTGTCCTGAGACAGTGTGGCATCTTGGTTGATGGGGTCTGGTAGAATTCCCCATGCGTGGAGGCATTGTAGACCCTCATTTAGGGAGGTTATGACGTGTTTGGTACCTTGAAAGGTGGCCAGGGTCAACCCATTGGTAGGGTATTTTATG
Source organism: Glandirana rugosa (assembly GCA_018402905.1). Taxonomy (NCBI): domain Eukaryota; kingdom Metazoa; phylum Chordata; class Amphibia; order Anura; family Ranidae; genus Glandirana; species Glandirana rugosa. Next base: position 217,083 of record BLSH010242459.1, read on the forward strand.
GTTCCCTAAGGCTTTAGTGATGGTATTCATTTGCCTTCTTTTTTGCAAAGTGTGTTGGGATAGATCAGCGTAAATCTGTAGGTGGGAGTAAGGGTCAGGTAGGGTACCATGGTTCTTGCCTTTTGCATGAGCTGATTTTTGGTAGAAGTGTATACGAAGTATGACATCCCTTGGGGTGGAGTTAGGGAGGTGAGGAAGTTTCGGTAGCCTATGTGTACGATCAATTACCAGTTCCATATTTTTGAGCTCTAGAATCACGGTTTTGATCATACTGCGGGCATATGAGGCTAGATCTTGATTTTCAATGTCCTCAGTGACACCCTTAATTTTTTTTTTTTTGGTATTCATTTTTTATTTTCCTCAAGAAAAATACATGTAAATGGAACAGCATACAAAGAAGGTTGCACTTGACAGAAGAGTAATAATTAGGTATTTTACATACACTGCCAGGTCACTGAATGTAACATCCATATAGGGTTTCTAAACCTATGAGTATGTGACCCGGCCCCCGGGCTGTGATGCCCCCCTCCCCCACCACCCCAATAGGGAACAAGCTGTGGTAGGGGAGAGGAATAGGAAAGGGGGGCGCAAGACCCCCCACACAAGCCCTGTATTAGGAGTAAAACAAGAAGAGAAATATATCTAGTAAGGCATTAGTTAGGTAATGTTTAGACTTCATCATCAAGGGTTATTAACGCCCATGATGTCCTGCATACAGTAATCAATCAACCGTTATATTATTTTCATTAAACCATGTCAACCAAGACTTCCATTGTTTAGTAGTTGTAGTTAGTTGGCCTATTGTGACTGCAAACATCCTTTCATATGAACCGTGTACATGTGTCAGTGAGATCACTTCGTTAATGTGAGGTATGTCAGCTGATTTCCAGTGTTTTGTGATTGATAACCTTGCTGCCATTAAGATGTGAATGATTATGGTCCTTGTGTGCCTAGGGAAGCTGTTGCTGTTTATGTTTAAAATGACTAGTTCTGGAGATGGGGTTACGTCGATTTGAGTTACATTTTGTATAAGTGTAAAGACTTCTCGCCAATATTGGTGGCGTTTTTCACAGCTCCACATAATAGGTATGAGAGAGCCAGTTCTCCCACAGTACAAGTTGGTGCTGTGGAGGGAGCAAATTTGTGGATTCTAGAGGGGGTGAGATACCATCTTAAGTTTAATTTAAGACCCAATTCCCACAGGTTAGATGCTTTGGTGGCTTCATACGTGGCCTTGATGGCCGATGTCCACTGGAAGGTGGAGAAGGTGGTTCCTATATCTTCTTCCCAGGAGATCAATGGAGGTAACTTGGAGAACACTCTTCTGGCGCCCAATAGGTCATAAAAGAGGGTAATGCACTTAAGGTTGTGCTGTTCTGTTGAAAAAAATGCCTATATTGTGGTGGGTTTGTATCATCAAATGTGGGTTTCTTATTAGGCAGTATGTGGTTTGCACATATTTAAAATAGTCTGTAGGGGGAATGTCATATTCACTGGTGAGTGTGGTGAAATATTTTAGTGTGCCTTTGTGGTAAAAGTCTGAGAGAAAGCATATGCCCTTGCTCTCCCATGTGTGTTCTGGAAGGTTGGGTATTTTGTAGGACAGGGTCGCTGTTGGTATTGGGAATTGGAATGGGATTTCCCCTTTGTAGGAATATTTTAGGCAGTATTTGAAGGCTTGAGCTGAGGCCGTGATTGTTGGGGATATTTTGGCCTTTAGCTTGCTGAGTTTGGGGTTGCTTAGGAGCCAGGCGTGTAGGTTGCTGCACCACAGACTGACCTATGTTTTGTTCAGTTTAGTTTTGAGCTTCTTGGTTTGGAGGTTCTCCACAGAAATTTGTTAAGGACCCCTTGAAGGGAGGCAAAAAAGGGAGACGGAACTGGTGGGGGAAGAGATCTATAGATATATAATATTTGAGGTAGCTTGAACATTTTAAAGGCTGCAAGCCTACCTGACCATGTGAGGTGGAATTTCGTTAATTTTTCCAGGTCCCTCGGTAGTTCAGTTATGAGGGGGGTGTAGTTGGCGCTTACTAGTAGAGAGCTCTTCGTGGTTAGTTTTATGCCAAGGTATTTTATAAAGTTAATGGCCCATGTGTATGGATATAGAGATTTTAGATGTTGATGCTGTGCTGGGGGAATCCCTATAGGCAGAATATACGATTTAGTTGCATTCAATTTGTAATACGATATATTACTAAAAAGTTCTAAGAGGTTACTTACCGGAGCCAGGGAAGAGGTTGGGTTGGATAAAATAAGGATAATGTCATCCGCAAATAGGTTTATTTTGTGATTGTATTTGCCAATTTGCAGTTTTGTGATATTCTGTTGGGTTCTAATTTTCTGCACTAGTGTTTGCATTATTATGTTGAAAATTAGTGGGGAAAGAGGGCACCCCTGCCTGGTCCCTTTCATTATACTAAAGGGCTTGGATACCATAGAGGAACAGTAAACTTCCGCTGTTAGATTAGAGTACAGTGCTAAGATTGATGAGAGTATATGGCCTTGAAATCCAAATTTTTTAAGTGTTTGTTCCATATATCCCCAATGGACCCGGTCGAACGCCTTCTCTGCACCCAAAGATAGGAGCAGAGAAGGCGTTCTTGATGTTTCCGCATAGTGGATTAAGTTTATCATCCTACGAGTAGCGTCAGCCCTTAACAAAACCGGATTGGTCAGGGTGGATTAGGTTGGGGAGAAGGTTGATTAGTCTGAATGCTAATGTTTTGGCAAATAGTTTTGTGTCATGGTTGAGGAGAGAAATGGGGCGGACATTTTGGGGAGTGGTGGGTTCCTTCCCTGGCTTCGGCAGTATGATGATTGTTGCTTCTAACATTTCTTTGGGGAGAGAGGCAGAGGAGGCAGCATTGTTGAATATTGGGATTACATGGTCTGTCAATATGTCTTTATATTGTTTGTAATATTCCCCCACAAAGCCATCTGGGCCAGGTGCTTTGTTGTTGGGAAGGGTCTCAATTTCCTTGTTTATCTCTGCTTTAGTGAAGGGGATGTTTAGTTGTTCTAGCTGATCCTCAGACAGGGCAGGAAGTCAGACAGAGTCTAAGAAGGAACAAATGGAGTCAGATTGGGGTTGAGGAGTATTAGTATCTTTTTTTAGGTTATATAGTTTGTCATAATACTCACTGAATGCATTGGCAATAGCTTGGGGGTCATACAATTTTTGTTTGGCAGTGTTATGATACAGATATGTTATTTGAGTTTTGGGGTGGTGTGGTTTCAATTGGTAGGCTAAGAGTTTACTCGCCTTATTGCCTTGTGCATAAGATTGCATTTTACACCTCCTGACGACTTTGTCAAAGTCGTCAAGAAGGAGTGACCTAAGCTCTAATCTTAGCTTGAAGATCAGCCAAAAGTTGGGAAATTTTCTGCCTCCTCTGCCTCTTCTCCTTTGCCCCCATTTGAATAAAAAGGCCTTGCACAAAGGCCTTGTGTGCTGCCCAAAGAGTGTGCGGGTCCTTGACTGAACCCAAGTTTTGTAGAAAAAAGGTGTCCAAGTTGCTTTGCAGTGACTTGGAAAAAGAGTCAGATTGTAGGATATGATTGTTCATTTTCCATAGAAAGGTGGGTGGAGCATTGTGTTTCAATTTGATAGATATGCATATTGGTGAGTGATCGGACCAAGTAGCTGAAAGTATTTTGGAAGATGAAGTTCTTTGCAGTGTCCATTGATCTGTCAGGAAGACGTCTATACGTGAGTATGTGTTGTGACGTGAAGATAAAAAGATTAAGTCTCTTTCATCTTGGCATCACCAGGTGTCCTAGAGGTTCCATTTGGTTAGGAGCAGATTGAGGGATGGTTTCCCACGAACCGAGGTCGCTGTAGTGTCGATTTTCGGGTCTTGGGTGACATTGAAGTCGCCGCACCAAATCACTGCGCCTTGTTACACCTTGCTGACTTTTTTATGAAGCTTGCATATAAATCTCAGTTGATGAGAATTAGGAGCATATACTGAGACTATGGTGAACCATTCATTGTAGATTTTTCCAGTTACAATGAGATAACTACCCTCTGAATCTTGAATGCTTGTTCCTAGTTGGAAAGGCACGGTGTATTTAAATGCCAGGAGGATGCCATTCTTTTTTTGTGGGGTGTTGGTGGTTAAGATGATGGGAAAGTCTTTGGAGCTGCAACGTGGAGGCTTGGTTTGGCAAAAGTGGGTCTCTTGGACGCTCAATATATCGCATTTAGTTTGTGAGGCTAATTTCCACAGCAAGGCACGTTTTGCGGGATGATTTAGTCCATTAGCATTGATCGCTAGGATCTTGATCATTGGGAACAGTGGGGTAGCAAGGTAGTTGCTGCAGACAAAAGGGAAAGGTACTTTGGCAGTTCAATTGTGCTGTGGAGTAGTTAGGACAGTCCAGTGGAAATGCACTAAAATCTGGCGTGGGTTTTATTATATTTGGGGCAAGAATCAGTACTGTACAGATTTGAGTACCTTCTCGTCTTGTTGTTCCAATATATTTAACGATACCAAAAAAATCTATATGTAAAAAAACAAGATATAAAGAACAACACACAGAAAAAATGAGCTAACTCCATTGCGTATACCCATTGCAGAGCCTGTACGGCAATTAATTCCTTGGTGTGGCACAACTAGTGCTTAGGAACCTGGAAGAGGGAGAAAAAAACGTTTGTTGGGCCGAGAGAAAGACTAGAATCCTGACAGCATTGCGAGCATTTCCCATAACGCTAGGTGGTTTGGTGGGATTTGTTTGGCTGTTGTGGTAGTAAAGTGAGGAGAGAGTGAGTCTCCATGCTATGCTCCATAGGTGCAGATTCATACTGGCTGGGAATGATTCCCCACGTTTGAAGCAGCTGCATCCCATTTTGAAGTGTAGACACCACATGTTTATTGCTGTTGTACGTGATGGATATTTTTGCGGGTGCTATCCACTGGTACATAATATGGTTGTTTTGGAGTGTTTTTGTTATGTTATTCAATTGCCTACACCGGCTTAATGTGTGCTGAGAGAGATCAGCAAAAATTTGTATTTGCCTGTATGGGTCAGGCAGGGGCTCCCAGCACCTTTGCTTTTTGGATGAGTTGCTCTTTTATGTGGTAAAAGTGGATTCTAAGGATCACATCCCTGGGTGTGCTGTCTGGTAATAAGGGGAGTTTGTAGTGTCTCAGCTACAGCGCCGCGGCTGGTACACGTAGGCCATGAGCTTGTAGGGATGGCGCTCCTCTTTTCTTTTGAGCGACATGCCGCTCTCCATGTTCTGGGAAGTACAGCAGAGGTGTCCGGATGGTCGACAGAGTGTGAATTTTGCTGTTTCGACGCTGGATGAAGCAGGCTCGGGACAGAGCTCTGTCTCTATCTGGCCATCCTGTCCGCACGCCGGCCATGCCCAGTGCCAGTGACACCCTTAATTTTGATATTGTTACAGCGGGACCTATCCTCGAGGTCCGCCAGCTTGTCCCTCACCCAGTCATGTTCATCCTTGTGTTCAGATTGGACATTGATTAAATTGTGCACTGTGGAAGCGCATGCATGCATTTGTGTTTGCATATGTGACACTCTCTCCCCTAGGAAAGTGACATCCTGCTTGAATTGCTGCATAAGCGTTAGCATGTCAGATTGGAGAGAGTTCCTCAGTGTTATTAACATATCTTTAAGTATTGTGTCCATAACTGGCTGATTACTTGTGGGGAACATAAGAATTGGATCTGTGTATGCACTGTGGGGCCTAGGAGGTGGGGATGGTTGACTCAACTCTAATGCAGCAGGGCATGGAGAATCCAGTCACACCCTAGCTTTGGCCAGGCTTCCCGAGGTCAGAGTGTTAGGATAAGAATCCCTGTTGTCTGTAGATTCGCTGGGCACCTCCATTGAATCTATCCCAGTAGGGAATGCCTCTGGATGCCGGGGTTGTTGTGCTGTGGGTGCGCCGTCTGAGAAGGCCATCTTGGCTCCTCCATTCAGCAGGCTGGAAAATGTAGGTCATGAGTTTTTGGAGTGATCTCTCCTCCTTGCACTTCCCAGCCATAGCACTGCTGGGTGTGGGGGATCAAGGGGGATCACTGGGGGTCATTGCTGTGTTGCTGTGGATCATGGGGTGTCGCTGGAAGCCGCTGATGCCCGTTCCGGTGAGAGGAGCTCAGAGACCTGCGTCCATCTTAGGCTCCAGCAGGCCACGCCTCCCAAATAAGTAACATTTTAACCACTTCACCCCCGGAAGGATTTCACACTGTAGGACCAGAGCACTTTTTGCGATTCGGCACTGTCACTTTAACTGATAATTGCGCAGTAATGCGACGTTGTACCCAAACCAAATTTGCTTCCTTTTTTCCCACAAATAGAGCTTTCTTTTGGTGGTATTTGATCGCCTCTACAAAAAAAAAAAATACAAATCCAAAAAAAATATTAAAAAAAATAATTTATTCATTGGTTTTGGCCAATTTATATTATTCCTCATATTTTTGGTAAAAAAAAATTGCAATCGGCGTTTATTGAAAAGTTGCTGCGTTTACAAACCATGAAAATTAATTTGTGGCGTTTTTGCATTTTTTTTTTAGTAATGGTGGCGATCTGCGATTTTTATTGGGACTTTGATATTGGGGCGGACATGTTGGATATTTTTGACAATTCTTTTGTGACTAATTACATTTATACAGCGATCAGAAATTTAAATAACCATTGATTACTGTATAAATGTCATTGGCAGTGAAGGGGTTAACCTACAGGGGGAGATCTAGGGGTTAACTGTGTTCCCTGGGTGTGTTCTAACTGAGGGGGCTGGGCTGTCAGGGGCACCAGAGATCTAACTGATCCCAGTGACCGGGATCAGTAGATCTCTTATATGCCCTCTGACTCTATGGGGAACCAGCGTGTTTACTTTGGTGGCTCCCAGTTTTTCCCTCTGGCAGCTCATCGCGGCTCGCCGGCGGACATCAGGTCCGCCCAAGCCACGGACACACTCCTCCAGAGTGCGGTGGGAACAAGAGCGCGCCGCCGGCAGCCTGTCCGTAAATCCCCGTCTATTTACGGCGATTCGCGAGACAGCCCCGCACTGCCGCAGTAAATATACTGCTCGCGCTCGGCAAGTGGTTAAAGCTCATTTCGCCAGATACTTGCATCCCTACATATTCAAATGAGTTTGTTGGGTCAATGCAGAGGGGTCTTAGGGTTAAGTGTCACTAAACCTACATCATAAAAAAAAACTAAATGGTGTTATTGTGCTACCCCCAGAGGAGCCGTTTAAGTATCTACAGCCGCAATTTTAAATTACAATTTTTCCTTTACAAATATCATTTTGCACTGGCACTGTTCTAAACATCACAGAGGTGCACCCTTTTACAGTCACACTAAGGGGACCCCCCAGACACATTATTTAAAGGAATATTTCCTTTTTACTAAAGTAAAAAAAAGAGAAGGTGTCTCTAAGTGCAGCATTTTAACAAATTTATTGTAGTGAAGGGATAAGAAACACTTACTAGACCATAGTAGTGTGCAAACACATCATAACTAATATGACAGGTGTATTTTTTTAAATGTATTTTGTAATGCACATTTGCATCCTAACTGACACAGTTTTTTATTCCCATTTATGTCATTGCAGCTCCTTTATGGTGGCGCTTTTATAGGCATGCTATAATAGATACCTAATATGCCACTTAGTCATTGCTCCTATAGCTAATCCTTTGCTTGTTTTGTTGTCTTTTTGTCATCTATAAGTTTTTTTTTCCCCTCTCCACTCCCACCCCCGGCATTGTTGTGCTTTTACTCTCTGCTGTTTTGTACTTTTTTGCACAAGTCCTTCATTGCTGACATCTATGAGGTTGCCACCGCCCAGGGTCATACCCATAGCTAGATATAAAGGAAGTAACCAGACCCATCAACCCTATCGGCTGAGGAAGGAGCCTCTGATTCACTCTGAAACGTGTCCCGCCTTATACACGTTATTTCTGGGTCCGAGTGTTCCACGCTGGGCCCAGGCACACTTCCTGCGACATAACCAGCTGGTTTTCAAACAGCACGGCTCTTCTCCCCCCCCCGTGCTGGAAGAACAGGAACAACATCTACCACCACACATAGGACTTATCCCTAGGACTGCTGCTCACGCTGGACCACACCTGTCACATTGGTTATGAAGTGCTTGCACACTTCTATGGTCTAGTAAGTGTTTTTTATCCCTTGACAACAATAAATTTGTTAAAATGCTGCACTTAGAGGCGTCTTCTCTGTTTTTACTTTGTTCTCTCTAGAGTTTGCTGCTGCTCGCCTGGAGTGCTGCCTTGGTGCCTTTAACACCCCCAATTTAGTCTATCTCCCTCACACTGGGGCAGTCCTCCTTGTTACAGCCATTATCAACTTGAAATCCAGTGAAGAACACTGCTTTGTTTGTTACCACAGAGGTATATGGGAGGGGGCGCAATATACTTCAGTGATATAAATATAGACGAAGTTGACACATTTGCATATCTTTAATGAAAGTCGTAACATGATTTTTTGATGATAGGTATAGATGTGCACGGTGTCACTTTGTGTATATATATGTTATAGTAACAGGAATACATTGAATTATTGCGCCTCCCTTCCTCTACTCCATGAAGTGTGGATGTCTTGTGTGGGTATATAAAGTTATATATATTTTTTCACATATACTTCTATATATACTTTCATGATTCACTTAATATTTATGTGATTTAACTATCGATTTACATGGACATTGATTCAAGAAGCCCCACAGCATTTCTGCACTTGTTTAGAGTTTTCCTCTTCTGTTTTTATTTTCTTTAATTTTGAGGATTGTCAAGCTTTTTAACTCTTCTAAGCTGGTCAACATTCCCTTGGTGTTTCTAAGGGCTGTTCATCAGTGTATCAGGCAACTGATGGATATTGATTTATCACAAGCACCTGCATGGTAATCACTCTACACCTGCACTTGGTATAAATGCTCTGATTGTTCATACAGTTCTCAGGGTTATAATTAAGCAGACATGTAGTCTGTGAAAGGCGTTAACCTGCCTGTTTTTTGGTTTTGTGTCTTTGTCTGCCTCAACCAGTACTGGTGTATTTTGACTATTTTTGTAACTTAAATACATTTCACAGCATTTTCATTCAGTCAGAGTGCGGTCAAATCTCTTTGTTTGCCAACTATTCTCTGGATCACGAATGGTACCTGCACCTGATTGTTTGCTTTTTTTTTTTCATTCACACCTGGAGCAGTTCCACCGTCTCTCCCTTCAGCATTATCCAGAGGCGCCCTTCATCCTTCATTAACGGATTTAATTTTTTTTGTTTCACTTTAAGCATTATTAAAATCTTTGCTCCTGAAAAAACGATTGTTTTAAAAACTTTTTTTTGCATTGATACATGTCCCCTAGGGTAGGACCCGGGTCCCCACATACTTTTTATGGCAATAACTTGCATATAAGCCTTTAAAATGAGCACTTTTGATTTCTCATGTTCGGGTCCCATAGACTTAAACGGTGTTCGAATGTTCGGACAAATTTTTTGTCTTTTCGCATGTTCTGGTGCAAACCAAACCATGGGGGGGGGGGGTTGGGTTGTTCGGCACATCCCTAGTGGTAATGCCCAGGACAAGATATCTCATGATTATGAGATTGCTACATTTCCATGATAATACCCAGTGCCCTCCCTGAAATTACCCAAATTATGACCGGCTTTATAAAATTTGGCCAATACTCAATTATTTTTCTGAAGTATTCCCCCAATTGTTTACACCGGACCAGCACATATGTATAGATGAATGACTTGTTAAATTTAGCGGCAGGCTGGGAATAAAGCAAATTATCCCCAGTAAAATAGTCTGCTATGGGGTCAAAGTCTATAAACTATGTGACCGAGCCACGGGGTACACTTACGTCTTCATAGTGTACAGAGGAAAGGACCCCCAGTTGCATCCCCCTAATTGCCCAGACAATTTAGGCTCAAGCGGGAAAGTCGTTTGGGACCTCATTAACCCCTCCAGATCTGCGCTATTGCCGAAGTACGGCTCCAGCGCAGATCTGAAATGCCGGGACGATGTCCATGGACGTCGTCCCCTTTGCTCGCCCCCTGCCCGCGATCGCGGGTGCGCTGCCCGGAATTTCTGTGATCGCTGTGTCCCTTGGACATAGCCAATCACAGATCGTGGTAAATGGCCAATCACAGCGGCCATTTACCACATTAACAGCGGGTCCAATGAGAGATGATCTCAAATGTAACCATATGAGATCATCTCTCGTTGCCTGCCTTCTCTCCTCACACAGACACCGCTGTGTGAGGAGAGAGTGATCATCATAGTGCCACCTGTCAAGTGCCATCTGCCAGTGCCATATGCCAGTGCCACCAGTCAGTGCCACCAATCAGTGCCACGTAGCATCAGTGCCACATAACATCAGTGTCACGTGTCATAAAAAGTGCCACCTGACCTGTCATCAGTTTCACGTGTCAGTGCCACCAATCAGTGCCACGTGTCAAAGTGCCACCTGACCTGTCATCAGTGCCACCTGTCAGTGCCACCAGTGCCACTGGACCTGTCATCAGTGCCACATATCAGTTCCACCTAACCTGTCACCAGTGCCACATATCATCAGTGCTACCTGACCTGTCATCAGTGCCAACTGTCAGTGCCACCTGACCTGTCATCAGTGCCACGTGTCAGTGCCACCAGTGCCACCGGACCTGTCATCAGTGCCACATATCAGTTCCACCTAACCTGTCACCAGTGCCACATATCATCAGCGCTACCTGATCTGTCATTAGTGTCACCTGACCTGTCCTCAGTGCCATGTGTCAGTGCCACCTGACCTGTCATCAGTGCCACCAGTGCCACTGGACCTGTCATCAGTGCCACATATCAGTTCCACCTAACCTGTCACCAGTGCCACATATCATCAGTGCTACCTGATCTTTCATCCGTGTCACATGACCTGTCATCAGTGCCACGTGTCAGTGCCACCTGACCTGTCATCAGTGCCACGTGTCATTGCCACCAGTGCCTCCGGACCTGTCATCAGTGCCACATATCAGTTCCACCTAGCCTGTCACCAGTGCCACATATCAGCGCTACCTGATCTGTCATCAGTGTCACCTGACCTGTCATCAGTGCCACGTGTGAGTGCCACCTGACCTGTCATCAGTGCCATGTATCAGTGCCACCAGTGCCACCGAACCTATCATCAGTGCCACATATCAGTTCCACCTAACCTGTCACCAGTGCCACATATCAGTGCTACCTGATCTGTCATCAGTGCCACCTGACCTGTCATCAGTGCCATGTGTCCAGTGCCACCAGACCTGTCATCAGTGCCACATATCAGTTCCACCTAACCTGTCATCAGTGCCACATATCAGTGCCACCTGATCTGTCGTCAGTGTCACCTGACATCAGTGCCCATCACCTCATTAGTGCCATAGGTGTCATCAGTGCCAATTAGTGCTGCAACAATGGCAAAAAGATATTTTTCTGCTGAGGAGGCCTACAATATTCTCGCAGCTGAGGAGAGCAATGGGGAGCTCTCTCCTGCAAGTTCCTCTGAGTCTGAGCCGGAGTCTGATATGGCCTACGATCTGGCCTCAAGTAGTGAATTAGAGCTGGACTCTGATGAGGAATATTGTCCACCCGCCAGACGAAGGCGCATTGATGAGGAGGCAATGCCATCCACCAGCACGCTGTGCTATCCGCCAGCACCCCAGTGTCATCCACCAGCACCCCAGTGCCATCTACCAGCACCGCTGTACCTCAGCCCCAAAGGGTTAGGTCTCATGCTGGCCTTCCCTACTCACTCCAGCACCCCTTATGGCTTCCTCCTAATTCAGGAGAAGCTAGGATTCCCCCTTTTACTGCCCAACCAGGAGTCCAGGTGGACACACAAAATTTCTCTCCCATTGATTTTTTTTTATTTAGTTTTTACTGAGGACATGCTGCAATCCATTGTTGCCCAGTGCAACCTATATGCACACCAATTTATCCAGGCGAATCCAAACTCCTATTATTCCCATCCCTATGAGTGGAGAGATGTAACAGTGAATGAATTTAAAACCTTTTTGGGCCTTGTGTTCTGCATGGGACTAAACAGCAAAAATAAACTCCGCTCCTACTGGTCCACCCGCCCCATCTACCACATGTCGGTCTTCTCATCCATAATGCCCAGGACAAGATTTTCCATGATTATGAGATTTCTACATTTTAACGACAATACCCAGTGCCCCCTCCCGAAATGCCCCAAATTATGACCGGCTTTACAAGATTCGCCCAATTCTAAATTATTTTTCAGAATTATTTCCACAATTATTTACCCCCGACCAGCATATATGTATTGACGAATCCCTGGTAAAATTTAGAGGAAGGCTGGGAATAAAACAATATATCCCCAGTAAAAGGGCCCGCTATGGAGTGAAGGTCTACAAATTGTGCGACCGAACCACGGGGTATGTTTACAGCTTCAAGGTCTACGAAGGGAAGGACTCCCAGCTGAATCCCCCTAATTGCCCAGAATATTTAGGTGCAAGCGGCAAAATCGTTTGGCAATTAATCTACCCCCTCCTGGACAAAGGCTACCACCTGTATGTGGATAATTTTTATACTAGTTTACCTCTGTTCCAGAACCTCTACAGGAAGATTACACCAGCCTGTGGCACAGCCAGAAAAAATCGGATGGGCTTTCCTCAAAGACTAGTAAACATGAAGCTTAGAAAAGGAGAGACTGCTAGTCTACATAATGAGGAAGTTCTGGCTGTGAAGTGGAGGGACAGAAGGGATGTGTATATGTTATCTTCTATACACAACAATACATTTGTGGAGATCCCCCGAAGAAATGACCCAATACAGAAGCCAACCTGCATCCACGATTATAATTTGTACATGGGAGGAGTCGATCTAAACGATCAAATGTTGGAACCCTATTTATTTACCAGGAGAACGTACTACTGGTATAAAAAAGTTGCCCTCTATTTTTTCTATTTGGCCATATACAATTCCTATGTAATATATCGAATTTCCACCGCAAACCCCAAACCATTGGCTGGCTACCAGGAGGATATCGTCACCACACTTTTATACCCCAATGGCCCACCCGAAAATATTAGATCAGATGTGTGTAGCAGACTGTCCGAGCGCCATTTCCCTGATAAAATCCCTCCCAGACCAACAGACCAAAAACGCCAGAAGAGATGCCGGGTGTGCTCTAGTAGAGGCGTTAGAAGAGACACCACTTATCATTGTGCCCAGTGCCCTTCCCAACCAGGTCCATGCATAGGTGACTGCTTCTGGCGTTCTCATACCCTAGTAAATTATTATTGATTCCACAGTTATTTTTTCTATTTTGCCCCCCTTATGCCACTGCCTGCTCTGGAACTGATCCTAGCTTGTTATTCGACCATGCTCCTGCCTGCCGATTTTGTACAAACTTCTACCTGATCTGGAATTGACCCGGGACTGTTATTCGACCATGCTTCTGCCTACCGATTTTGCACATACTTCTGCCTGATCTGGAACTGACCATGGACTGTTTGACCATGTTTTTTGCCTGCCTCTTGGACCGATCTTGTACCCTGCAACTGGAGTAGTGGGATTCACAACACAGGGGTCTCACATAGGTGAGGGGCTCCAGAATGTTTTTTTCTGGAAGAAGAAAACATTGTTTTTGTTTTCTCTCTCCCAGATTAGGGTCTGGAGACTCGGAGGCTTCAAAGAGATTGGGTGGGAGAAGCCTCTACCCCTTTCCCCATTCTGTCCTGACCAAGGCCCTGCTTCTGCCTGCAGGACTTATTGCCATCATTCCTCTGCTACCGGATGAACTGACCACACCTCTGCTGCTACCTGGACTATGGACCATGTTTCTGCCTGCTACTAGGACCAATATTATGGCACTGTTGACAAAATCTGTCTGCACTGACCTTGGACTGTATATGGACAGTATCCTTGCCTGTACTGACTATGGACAGTATTCATGCCTGTTGCCTGGACAACTGCGTTCGCTGTGCTACTACCAGGACCAATATTTTGGCACTGTTGACAACATCTCTGCCTGCCCTGACCATGGACTGTATATGGACAATATCCCTGCCTGTACTATAGACAGTATTCCTGCTTGCTGCCTGGACCAGTGCTATCCTCCTGTGGACAGCTGCAATACTAAAACCACAGGTAATATTTTGTTTACCCTTTACTCGGCATAATGTATTTTGGGGTGTAATTCTTGGTATTTGTAATGCTATGTATCCTTAGAACACCTGACAGGTTTCCTTGCATGTTGGGCCTCTGTATGTAGCCAAGCTCACACATGTGGTATTGCCATACTCAGGAGGACTAGCAGAATGTGTTTTGGGGTGTCATTTTTGGGAGAGATTTTTGTGTAAGAAAAATGTGTTTTCATTTTTTTCCCACATTTTCCAAAAACTTCTGGAAAAAAATGAACCGTTCAAAAAACTCATTATGCCTCATAGATTATACGTTGGGGTGTTAGCTTTCCAAAATGGGGTCATTTTGTGGGCGTTGCCACTTTCCTGGTGCTCTAGGGCCTTCAGAATTGTAATAGGTGGTCGAGAGATGAGATGTGTAATTTATGTTTCTAAAACGCCTGAAGGTGCTAGTTCAATGTTGGGCCTCTGTATGTGGCCAGGCTGTGTAAAAGTCACACACATGTGGTATCGCCATGCTCAGGAGGAGTAGCAGAATGTATTTTGGGGTGTCATTTTTCCTTTGTACGTGCTATGTGTTGGAAATATCTTATAAATGGACAACTTTGTGTAAAAAAAATCCGTTTTCATTTTTTTCCCACATTTTCCAAAAACTTCTGTAAAAAAATGAACCGTTCAAAAAACTCATTATGCCTCATAGATTATACGTTGGGGTGTTAGCTTTCCAAAATGGGGTCATTTTGTGGGCATTTCCATTGTCCTGGTGCTCCAGGGCTTTCAGAAATGTAATAGGTGGTTGAGAAATGAGATGTGTAATTTATGCTTCGAAAACGCCTGAAGGTGCTAGTTCAATGTTGGGCCTCTCTATGTGGCCAGACTGTAAAAATGTGCCAGGCATGGGGTATTGCCATACTCAGGAGTAGTAGTAGAATGTGTTTTGGGGTATAATTTGAGGTATGCATATGCCATGTGAGAGAAATAACCTGTTACAATGACAATTGTGTTGAAAAAAAGAAAAAATAAAAATCTTCATTTTGCAAAGAATTGTGGGCAAAAATGACAACTTCATAAAACTCACTATGCCACTTACTAGATACCTTGGAATGTCTTCTTTCCAAAAAGGGGTCATTTGGGGGGTATTTGTACTTTGCTGGCTTGTAAGAGCCGGTTCACACTGAGGCGGCACGACTTGCAGGGCAAAGCAAGTCGCGCCGTTCGAGGCTACCTCAGCGCGGCTTGCAAGGAGACTTCTTTACATAGAAGTCAATGCAAGTCGCGCTGAGGTCGCCCCGAAATAGTGCAGGAACCTTTTTCTAAGTCGGAGCGACCTGAGTCGCTCCTATTAGAACGGTTCCATTGCACTGCATGGGGACGACTTGTCAGGCGACTTGAGTCGCCTGACAAGTCGCCTCAGTGTGAACCGGCTCTTAGGGTCTCAAGAAATGAAATAGGCTGTCAGTACATCAGGTGTGATAAATTTTCAGTGATTTGCCGCATAGGTTGTAGACCATCTAACTTTTACACAGACCAAATAATATACACTAATTTGGGTTATTTTTACCAAAGATATGTAACATTATACATTTTGGCCAAAATTTCTGAAGATAAATTACTAATTTGCAAAATTTTATAACAAAAACTAAGAAAAATGCACTTTTTTTCAAAATTTTCGGTCTTTTTTTAATTATAGCGCAAAAAATAAAAAACCCAGCGGTGATTAAATAACACCAAAAGAAAGCTCTATTTGTGTGAAAAAAAGGACGCAAATTTCATATGGGTACAGTGTTGCATGACTGAGTAATTGTTATTCAAAGTGTGAGCGCACTGAAAGCTGAAAATTGGTCTGGGCAAGAGGGGGGTTTAAGTGCCCAGTAAGCAAGTGGTTAACCCACTCCTTGGAGAAAGGCTACCAATTGTATGTTGACAACTTTTATACAAGTTTGCCCCTGTTCCGGTACCTTCACAGGAAGAATACACCAGCATGTGGCACTGTCAAAAAAAAACAGGATGGGCTTTCCTCAAAAACTCGTCAACATGAATCTAAGAAGAGGATAGACAGCGAGTATGCGTAATGAGGAAATTCTGGCTGTGAAGTGGAGGGACAGAAGGGAAGTCCATATGTTGTCTTCAATACATAATAACACATTTGTGGAGATCCCCAGAAGGAATGGCCCAATCCAAAAACCAAGCTGTGTCCAAGAGTACAATTTGTATATGGGGGGAGTCGACTTAAATGATCACATGCTCGAACCCTATCTGGGCACCCAAAGAACATACCATTGGTATAAAAAAGTAACAAATTATTTTTTTTATTTGGCCATGTACAACACCTATATACTATACCGCGATTCCATTGAAAACTCCAAATCATTCCTTGGCTACAAGGAGGAAATGATCACCACACGTATATTCCCGAATGGCCCACCAGAAAACATTAACTCCGATGTGATTAGCAGACTCTCCGAGTGCCATTTCCCCGATAAAATACCTCCCAGACCAACAGGCCCAAAAAGCCAGAAAAAATGCCAGGTGTGCTCCAGTGGAGAAGTTAGAAGAGACACCACTTTTTATATTTCAATATTTTTATTGAAATTTATCATACATGACAAAGTAACTTATGCAAAAGAATTTTCCATTTCCATACCGACAGTACTCATAGTAAGTGTACAAATTTATACCGATAGTGCATACAAAAAAAAAGTAGTATAATCATTTATGTCAATATAAGAGGCTTGGCAAGGATCAAGAAAATCATAACAGTATGACCTATTGAGGACCGGTTAAACTAGTAAGACAAACAACAAAAGATAAGGCATTAGAAATTGAATTCAGTAACATTGAGCCCTGACGTTCCTTCAGAGGGTCAGAAGGAGGTCATTAATAGTCAGGAACCATAAATAACCTTATTATGTTAATTAAGAAAATCAGAGATTGTACATAGAGATACTTGCATAGAATTGAACCAACTGTGCCCGAGTTTCCCAACTAGCCCCAGACATCTAGAGAACCCTCGGTGGCTGTGGAACATATTAACTACATTTAAGTGAGGTCCTGAAAGAACACACGTAGTAAAGCATAGAAAATCTAACAGACTAACAGAGAGAGCATCAAGTCGTGAGTGTCACAGAAGCCATATAGAAATGCTAATGAATATAGGATGTTGGCAAAGTGAACCATCATCAGAATCCATGTAACTAAATTGGTGCCCTCCAGTTTAGGTCTTATAGGTATGGTAACCCTCCTTAAATTCACTTTTAAGCACATCTGGACAGGAGAAAACCAGAGAGAGATCCCCAGACCCCCGGCACTCCCGATGGGAACTAGCTGTGCCGAGAGATGAGGACCCCCCCCCCAGAGCGCCGCTTCAAAGGGATACAATCCTCAATCAAATCCTAAAGTTGTCTCTGCTGAGTCTTAATAAGAACCGCAATGGATGCTTTAACCTTCTGTCAAATGCTTGCGTTCTCTACCGCCCTCTGGAACAAAATGGTAGCAGTTGGCACAATGAGGAAGATAAAGAAAAGGAGAGAAATAAGGAAAGGACAAGAAAAGGGGGGGATAGCCGTGGAGAGAGTGGGTATAGCGAGATAGATGCTGACTCTATCATTAGCCAGAGAGCTTGAGGCCCTGGAATGCCAGGAGTTATAGAGACTCCAACAAAGGTCGCCCATGGTTCCCAGATCAGCTCAAATTTGTGCAGGTTATCTGTTAAGATGCTAGCTAACCTCTCTTGTGTCATTAACCAGGAGATTTTTTGAATAGCTGCTTTTAAAGAAACCCGCTCTTGTTTCCACAATCTTGGCTCCCAGTAATATGAAATGAATTAATTTCCTGTTAGTTTTTGTAGTATTGGGGATATATTCATTTAAAAGAGTGATAGTAGGGGACCTTGGTAGTTTGCATCCTGTTACCTTTTGCATAAGATGGAATATTTTGGACCAGAAAGACCGTATTTTTGGGCACTCCCACCAAACATGGACCATGGTGCCCTTAAGAAGACAACCCCTGAAGCATAGAGGATCAACGGTTGGGTAGAATTTAGTCAGTCTAGCTGGCATGAGGTACCATCTCATCATTACTTTGAAACTAGCTTCAGATATAGTGGTGTTCAGGATGCCCTTGTGAGATTTGAAGCAAGCGGCCTGCCATCTATCAAGGTCTCAATCAAACTGAAAGTCTGATTCCCAGTTAATCATAAAGGCTGATTTTTTAACGGGGAGAGTGAGTGCTTCGTATATGACCGAGATACCACCCTTCTGCAATGATGGCTGACCACACCAACGTTCATAATCAGTAAACTTAGGGGGGAATGGTTTATCTCTCCAAATTTTGTGAAAAAAATTGGATATCTGGTTAAATCTAAATCAGGTCAGGGAGCTCCAATTTGTTTACACAGTATTTAAGAGTGATCGGGCCGGAAGGCGTGAAGAAGTGCCCTATGCGGAACAGCCCCTTGTTTAGCCACCATTGAAAGGCTTTAATATTTAACCCCGGGGGGAAATACGGGTTATGAAAGAGGCGCGCTAATGGTTTGACTGAGGACACTAAGGACGGGAGATGTCTGATTTTATCCCACAGGGCCAGCTCATTAGAGAGTGTAGGGGCCAAAATTGGAGATCTATCTTTAGAGGGACACCATAAGAGAAAATCTAGTGTGTGCCGCGGGATGGCCTGCCTCTCTATCCGCACCCAGTTCTGCTTCTCCTGTCTAGAGTAAATAGAAGACAATTGTGCCAGCCTGGCGGCTTGAAAATATTTCACTAGATGAGGTAGACCTAGTCATCCCCTCCGTCTGTGATGAAATAGGGTATGTTGGGGGATCCTATACCCTGAGTTCCCCCAGATGAATTTAAGGATTCTGCTTTGAAATGAGGACAGGTGATCGTTCCGAATTGGGTAGAGAACGAAAAAGGTAGAGGAGTCTAGGCAGTAGGGTCATTTTAACTGAGTTAATTCTCCCCAGCCATGAGATATCCTGCTTAGACCAAAGCTTGAGATCTTACTCAAGCTTGCGGAACATCGGAAGATAGTTACTTCCATAAAGCGTTTCATATTTAGACGTGAGGTTGATCCCCAAGTCTTTAATTGAGGTGACGCTCCACCTAAACTTGAAATCCGTCTTAAGATTAGCAATTATCTCAGGAGGTAGAGAGATATTCAGGGCTTGGGATTTAGTGTAATTAACCCGGAGCCCCAAAATCTTCGAGAAATTTTTAAGGAGCTGGCATAAGATGGGGAGAGAGGACATCAGGGAAGTTATGGAAACTAGTAGATCATCAGCAAATAATCCACGTTTGTTTTCTTGATGTCCGCATTGCACCCCTTTGATGTATTGATTTTCTCTAATGGCTATGGCAAGAGTCTCTATCGCAATAGCGAATAGTAACGGGGATAATGGGCAGCCCTGCCTAGTGCCTGTTTTAATTGGAAAGGATTTGGAGTAGAATCCTTGCAATTTAATTATAGCTTGTGGGAAAGAGTATAATGCTCTGATAAGGCCTAGGAACCTCTCACCAAATCCCCAATGCTTCAAAAGGGAAAACAGATAAGTCCATGAAACTGAGTCAAACGCCTTACATAGGTCCAGGGAGAGCAACATCCCCTTCTGAACTGGCCCTCCTGTCCAATTGGATTGAAGTATGGAAACTGTATTGATTGCCCTTCTAACTTGGTCGGGACCCTGTGGACCTGGTATGAATCCCACCTGGTCTTTGTAGATATATAGACCAATGAATGATGCTAAACGGTTCGCCATTATTTTAGTCAGAATTCTCAGGTTGTTATTTATGAGGGAGATAGGACGGTAATTGTCTATGTCTTCTGGGTAGTGTTGAGGGAACCAGGACTGTAACGTTCGGGTCCGTACCGAACTTTAGGGTGTCTGTGGCACGGACCCGGACCCGGACATTTCAAAAATCGCTCGGGTTCGGTCCGGGGTTCTGCTATTTTACTCCACGTGTTGAGAAGCTGCAAGGCAGCCAATCAACAAGCGTTCTGGCTTGGGCTCGCTAAAAACTTTACAGGCCCAGGCCCAGGCACGGTGTCTGTGGGATTTCAAGCCATGCCTGGGCTTGCAATGTCAGGACCAAGGGAGTTGTGATGGGTCTTCTGTATCTGTTAATGGCAGGATAGAGGGAGTATTTATTGTTGGACTCTTAAGACTGATTTTATTACCGCTTGGCAAATCGTAGTAAGTAACCAGATATATAGATGTTTCTGGTCCACCCTAAGTATGGTCCAGGTGTCCCAGGGCTGGTTCAATCTTCC
>BLSH010242459.1:253691-280941 GCA_018402905.1 Glandirana rugosa
GGAGTTATTTACTTTAAGGTCATCACAAAGGACAAGGGGACACTCTTTACGTCTAGAGGAAAAAAGATTTCATCTACAAATACGGAAAGGTTTCTTCACAGTAAGAGCTGTGAAAATGTGGAATAGACTCCCCCCAGAGGTGGTTTTGGCCAGCACGGTTGGTTGCTTTAAAAAAGGCCTGGATTCTTTCCTTAATGTAAATAACATAACTGGGTACCAACATCTTTAGGTAAAGTTGATCCAGGGTGAATCCGATTGCCTCTCGGGGAATCAGGAAGGAATTTTTTTCCCCCGTTATAGCAAATTGGATCCATGCTTTGCTGGGGTTTTTTGCCTTCCTCTGGATCAACTGTGGGTGAAGGATTGTATATGGGATTATTTGGTTGTATGTGTATATGTGTATATATGTATATACATTTTTTTTTTTTTTTTTTTTTTGGTTGAACTGGATGGACTTGTGTCTTTTTTCAACTTGACAAACTATGTAACTATGTAACTATGTAACTATGTCCGGCCATCGGTGTTCTATCCTCCCAAAGCGCCCACGAGAGTGTGTACCCCGACTGGCACAAGGGCAGCAAGGGGACGCCGTGCGACCAGCGGGGTGGTGTGATGCCGATACACAGTGCGGAGATCCCGCCCACCCACCACGTGTGAGGGGGGTCAGAGGGACCCAGCAGTGCGTGTCGCTGCTCCCGAATCATGTGACAAGGAGCGTCCCTGCAAGCCGTGGCCATCACCACCAAACCCAACCAGGAAGTCTTGTGTTGGAATGAAAAGGAGGGTAGTAGATATAAATTGCAATTATAAACATGTAGCCATAAATAAGTCAGGGAGATTATAATTGATGTGGCAGAAAAGAGTAAGGAACTAGTGCACCATCACGTGTTCCCATCCCTATTGACTACTAACAAGGGGAAAAGGGGGAAATTAATGGGATTTTATTTTCTCCTTTTTTTACTATTGTCTTTTACCACTTATTGGGTTTTTATTATTTTTCTAGGTTGCGTTTTGGTGTCTATATTGCACTGTTTTCTTCATGCTTCTATCCATTCTCACTATATTTCCTTCCTCCTTTACTTTCCCTTTCCTTTCTTTCCTTTCCTTCTCTCCCTCTCTTCCTTTCATTTTTTTTATTTTCCCTCTCTCTCTTTTTTCACTCTTTTAATTGACACCCATCACTGGCATATCACTCATCATATCACATTGACACTTTACAGCGATTACACTCAACCACTCCACCCTGTGATGCCTGTACCCGCCTGGGGCTCTGTCGCTGTTGGCTGTTGCAGCTGCACCTTCCTCCCACAGCTCCAGACCATGATGCCTTTGGGCACTCTCTCTGCCCCGACGCCTTATTACCTGTGCACAAACCTTGTTTGGGGGGTTTAACCTACCCCTCCTTTCTCTATGGTATTTATTGTCATATCATTCATAACATTTTTTTGTTGCAGATACACCATACATTTGCTCCTGATGAGCGGCTAAAAGCCACGAGATACCAACTACGGTGTTTACATTTCACATGTGGTATAGATACCATGTACTTTGAATATCCTCAAGGGACCAGTGAGGTCATTGACCAAGCAGATTTTACATTCACCTGCATCAGTGTACAGTATATAAATAAATTTGATGGATGGGGGCAGTTTACCATGTAATATTTACCTGTATTTATGATGATTACCTTGTTGATCTATGTGATTATTGACATTCAGGTTACTTGTCCTATGTATTTATTCCAATGTGTGCTAATCAATAAACTCAGTGTTAATTATCCATCAATATACTTGTCATCCATTACATGTTCCATTTAAAGTCCCAAATTTCCTCCTCTTTGCTTCACTGCATTTTTTACCAAAATTTTAGGGATGGAAGCATATGACCTTACCAGGCCAAGTCTTCATTTAAAGTCCCATTAATTTCCCCCTTTTCCCCTTTTTAGCAATCCTTCCTGTGATCGATCAATCCTACCTTTGGTTGATCCTTCTTTCAGTCAACCAGTGCTTCCTATGATCGATTGACCAATCCTTCCTGCAATCAATAGACTGATCGTTCCTGTGATTGATTGATCGATCATTCCTGCAATCGACCAATCCTTCCTGTTATCAATTGATCCTGCATGCTATTGACCGACTGATCCTTCCTGACTTTGAACCTGCCAGCGATCAAGAGACCGATCCTTTTTTACTGTGATCCTTCCTGTGATCAATCAACCGATCCTTTCTGTAATCGATCCTTCCTGCAATCAATCAATGGATCCTTCCTGCAATCAATCAACTGAGCCTTTCTTACATTGATCCTTCCTGCGATTGACCAACCAGTCCGTCCTGCGGTTGATTGACCGATCCTTTCTGTGAGCGATCGATCCTTTTATCGACCGACAGATCCTTCCTGTAACCAATCTTACCTTTAATCGATCCTTTTATTCTCCTTTCAGTTGACCCATGCTTCCTGCAATCGTTTGACCGATATTTTTTGCAATCAATCGACCGATCCTTCCTGTGATTGCTCAATCAATCCTTCCTGCAATTGATCAATCCGTCCTGTGTTTGACCGATCCTTACAGCGATCAGTCGATCCTTCCTGTGATCAATTAACCAATCCTTCCTTACTTTGATCCTTTCTGCGATCAACAAACTGATCCTTCCTGCAATCGATCACCCAATCCTATCTGCAATCGATCAACCGATCCTTTCTTATTTTGATCCTTTCTGCAATTGACCGATCAATTCTTCTTGCAATTGACCGACCAATCCTTCTTGCAATTGACCGACCAATCCTTCTGGCGATCGATCAAACAGTCCTTTCTGTGATCAATCAATCCTTCCTGTGATCGATCAATCCTTTGACTGACAATTTTTTAAAAAAACGGTGTGGGGTCCCCCCCTGGGTTTGAGCACCCCCCTTCCTGAACCACGCCAGGCTACATGCCCTAAACATGGTGGGTGGGTGCTTCGGGGTGGGAGGCCCTTGTCCCCATGTTGATGGTGGTTGTGGGGCTCTGCTACTGGGGGACTATCCTTTTCATCACTGGCTGCCTGCTGATCTGGGCTGTGAACGATAAGTGCCAAGCTTTGTATGGCATGGGAGAGCATTACTGGCCAAGTACACACCAGGTCTAATGATTTTGCATTTCTGAACTCCTCAATAGGATCCAGGATCCTCCTCTGTGTCTTCCAGGCAGCACCCACCACTGAAAGTCCGACCTTTGGGAAGAAGGAGAGCAGCTCAGGAGAGTGTGATCAGGTAAGTGATTAATACTATGCTTCACTGCCACCACTGACTAACAATGATCGGAGTTGTTTAAAGGCTAACTTTACCTTTCAGAACATTTTCCACCCATATTTAGGGTGGAACATGTTCCAGCTGCTGCCTCCTCTCTCCCCGATCCCCCCTCATTGTGGCAGTGGGCCGGCAATCAAATGGATTAACAGTGTGCCTTTCAATGTGTAATGTGTGTAGTATATGCTGCTTTTACTAATAGATGTGCTTGTTTTTTCTCCCTGCATAGAAAAAACAGCCTCATTGATGCACTCTGTACAGAGCCCTGTGTTGTTAGTATGCACAGGGCTCTGTACTGTCATTCGCTACACCGATCAGCAGGCACATAAATTGTATGCCATATGGGGGTGGGGTTTGCATTGTGGAGGGGATGGGGTGGCAGGAGGATGGATGTGGGGGGCGGCATCATAATGAACTTTCGCTTATGTAGACTTTTGTATATTTAAAATTTATTTGAACCATCGATACAGACAGACATTCGGAAGGACTTCTTTTACTTATTTCTAACACAGCATACAGGAACCATAGATGCTGAAGATACATAGCTATACCAGAACAAAAAACAAGTGAATATATTTACAATGCTTCCCCCTACTGGATGGAGAGCAGTATAACACACTAATACATAACACTCCTTCCCCCTAGACCTCAAAGTCACACTGGGGCGGTGCGCTTGCAGGACGGGAAAAAAGTCCTGCAAACAGCATCTTCAGGGCAGTGTGGGAGCAGTGTATATACCGCCCCTGCCATTGGAATGAATGGCCGGCATTTCTGAAGCACCTGAAAGGGCAACACAGGCACTTTTAACTCCTTTTTAACCCCTTCTGGGGGTTAAAAGCGCCCCACTAGGGGCTGCAAAGCGTCGCTTAACAAGCGGTAAAACAACGCTAAAACTTTCGGCGCTTTACCACCAATGGACCCGCCGCCCCGGTGTGAAAGGGGTCTAACTGGGATGGTGAATATTTCTCCTTGGATGCCCAAGGACCACTGTTTGAGACAGTTCCCTGGGACCATCAGTTGAGTGCAATTCTTCTTCTTGTGCTGTGTCAGAGGGACTGAGAGAAACTGGCTTTGCAACACCATTTCCTGGAGGAATAGCACCTGTATCAACCATTGGTTCACCATGATCTGGCATCGCTGGAATCCCAGGATCATTATAACGAGCAGCCTGTACAATTTCACCACTTCTTTCTCTGATCTGATCAACATGCCTTCATAATATTCTACCATCAGAAATTTGTACTTTGACAAAAGGTCCTGTAGCCACAAGCATCTTTGCAAGTATCTAACGAGGCCCAGCAGCATGGTTTCTGACATAGACAGCACTGTCAGGCTCAAACACTCTCACAGAAACATTAGCATCCTTTTTTAAATGCAGTTAAATGCTTTTCTTGTAACTCCATTGTCAGATCAGGGTGTAAACAATCCAAACATGTTCTTAGACGGTGGTTCATTAGGAGCTCTGCTGGGCTACAACCAGTGCTTGAGCATGGTGTCTCATGTTGTTGCAGAAGGAAATTTGCAAGTCTCTGATTCCAATCTCCTTGAACAATTCTCTTCAAAAAATCTTTGGTGGTCTGACTCTAAACTATACGTTCAGCTTGACCATTTGATGACGGGTGAAAGGGTGCAATGATAACATGCTGAATAAGATTGCTTGCCATAAAGGTTTGAATTCCATTATCAGACACAATTGTATCTGGTAACCCATGTGTAGCAAACAGCCTCTTTAAGACTATTATGAGTCTGAGGAGGGGGATGTAACTGAAACAATTTCCAGCCATTTTGAGAAGGAATCGACAACTAAACAAACCATCTGTCCTTGAAAAGGCCCCGCGACTTCTGGTTCCGATGCTGCATGAGCAAGCTGTAGTCTTCATCAGCTGCCACAAGACGACCCTCAAATCGGCATATAAAGCCCTCACAGGCACCGGACACGGTCCACACACCTATCAGGACCCCTCCTGAAGCGATGGATCGCTTCCTTGTAAAAAGGCGGCCGAGCTCCGGCGGCTCAGCCTTAAATTGAGGCCGAGGATGCAGCCGAGTCTACTAAGTCGGCGGACTCGCCCAACATGGAAATAGGAGGTGGTTCGGCACTCACCGCTCCACAGGCAGAGGCAGATTCCACACAAAGGATTGCGCAGGCTGTAGCTGCAATATTACCTCCCACTATAGCAGCTTCCGTGGAAAAAGCCGTGAATGCTGGCATGCTCCTCATCAGGAAAGAACTGGGAGAACATGCCACCCACCTTAATGAGGCAGAATACAGGATTTCAAAAATGGAGGATGAGCTCTACAAAGCCCATGCGGCAGAACAAGCACAAGACAAAACCAACCGATACGTCCTCCAAAAGCTGGAGGACCTGGAGAACAGGGCCAAAAGGAGCAATCTTTGTTTTGTGGGTGTCCCAGAGTCTCTACAACCTTCAGCCACTCCTGAATTCTGCTTCAGGTGCATTCCAGAAGCCCTGGGACTTCCAGGACCATTCACTGTGGAGCGAGCGCACCGCATGGGGGCCTATTCTGCAGATCGCACCTCTCCTCGCGCCATCATTGCTAAATACCTAAATTATGCAGATAAAGCAGTAATCCTTCAAAAATACCGACAAGCCAGGTCACTGCAAATTTTGATTTTCGACAACTACTCAGCAGATGTATCAAAGAAAAGAAAGGCTTTCCAGTATATTTGCTCAGAACTGCACAAACTCCAGCTAACATTCACCCTGGCCTTCCCTGCTACACTCCGCTTGAAAGCAACCAACGGCAAACAACTCTCCTTTCAAGACCCTTCTGAAGCGGAAATGTTCATCCGATCCCTGCGCCAGGACCCAAAATCAAACCACCCATCCATAGCCTCTCCAATCCAATGGCCCCTGGATCAATGCAACCCCCAAAAGGATTCCCCAAAATGCCTCAAACCCTCTGTTGCTTGACAGCTACAACCCTCATCTTCTATTCTCATCATAATGTCTTCACAAGAATTGACTATTTATTTTGCACTGACAACCTAGTTCCAATGATCTCTGAAACCGAAATCCACGAGATAACTATTTCGGACCACGCCCCTATTTCAATAACCCTTACTGACTTTGTGCCTCAATCGAGCTCCCGCATGTGGCGTTTTCCCACTTTCCTCCATAATAATTCAGACTTTCTTTCCTTCTTGGAATCAGCATGGAAGGAATACGCCACAGCCAATGCACCTCATCTAGACAATCCCAACCTCCCTGGATCAACGCAGCCCCCAAAACGCCTCAAACCCTCTGCCGCTTATGACAGCTACAACCCTCATCTTCTATTCTCCTCATAAAGTCTTCACAAGAATCAACTATTTATTTTGCACTGACAACCTAGTTCCAATGATCTCTGAAACCAAAATCCACGAGATAGCCATTTTGGACCACGCCCCTATTTCAATAACACTTACTGACTTTGCGCCTCAATCAAGCTCCCGCATGTGGCGTTTTCCCATTTTTCTCCATAATAATTCAGACTTTCTTTCCTTCATGGAATCAGCATGGAAGGAATACGCCACAGCCAATGCACGTCATCTAGACAATCCCAACCTCTACTGGGAAGCCGGCAAAGCCTTCCTGAGAGGACGTATTCTCTCTTATGCCACCTCCTATAAGAAAAACTCCCTTTCTAAATTTCAAATAGCGAACACCTGATTTAGACAAGCCCAACGTGCCCTGTCTGTCCAAGACACCCCACACTCCAGAGATGAATGGCATAAAGCTAAAGCACAATTCGACACTTGGGCTGATAAACTCGAACTAACCAAATGCACCCAAGCTGATGCCATACTATATAGATACAGCAACAAGTCAGGCAAACTCTTAGCTAGCAACTGTAAAGGCCCCTACACCCCTACCCATATCACAGCTCTCAAAGACCGCTCAGGTACTATCCATAGAAACCCACATCTAATCAGCGCTGTAATGAAAACATTTTATTCCACCCTATATGCCCCTAAACCCATAGACCAAAACACTGCCCAATCTTTTCTAGACAGCCTAGACCTACCCAAGATCTCTCCATCCCAACTGGAGTCTCTAAACGCCCCAATCTCGATCACCGAACTCAATACAACAATTAGCCTCCTTTCACCAAACAAAGCCCCGAGTGCGGATGGATTCACTGGGGAATTCTATAAGACCCTCCAAAACGTAGTAACCCCAGCCCTCCTCAGGGTTTACAATGGAATCTGGGAAGAAGGTCTCTATCTTCCCACCGGTAACCAAGCCATTATAAAACTACTATCAAAAAGGGAAAGACCCCCTTGAACCCGGCTCATATAGACCCATCTCACTTTTGAATATGGAAGTCAAAATCCTTTCAAAAATCATAGCCATAAGACTTGCCAACATCACCCCTTCACTAATTCATCCAGCACAGGCAGGATTTGCTAAGGGCAGAACTGCCCCTCTCAATATTCAAAAGGTCCTAATGGTCCCTGAACATGCAAAGCTTCACCCGGTGGGGGGGATTTGGCCATCATCACCCTAGACGCGGAGAAAGCTTTTGACAATGTGAGATTTGAATGGCTTTCCCTAGTTCTCTCTAAATTGGGTTTTCGAGGACCCTTTAATCACTTATTATCTTCTATGTATGCTTCTCCTGTGGCCAGGTGGTGGTGGTGGGTCTCCCCTCTCCAGATTCCTTAACACCAAAGCCCCTCTACATGCTATTCGTATAGGTGAACATGAACTCAGATCAGCTCTTTTTGTTGACGATGTTCTCATATTCTCAGCTAACCCAGCTGTAGACATGTCCACTATCATGAAAACCTTCGAAGACTTTAAGAAATGTTCAGGATTACGCATAAACTGCAACAAAAGTGAAATACTACCCCTCAACTCATCATCAAACCCCCATTGGCCAAACCATTCACCCTTTACGATAGCTAAATCTTACATCACTTATCTGGGCATAAAAATTATCAGATCTCCCTCTTCTCTCTACTCTTTAAATTATCCACCTCTTTTTAGCAAGATTTGTACTGAGCTGGAAAATTGGATGGATCTGCCTCTCGTTACTGGGGAGGTGGCACTTGTTCAAAATGGTCTCCTACGCCCGCTTGCTATACCCTATGCAAACTATTCCTCTGCTACTGAAACATAAGGATATTCAATCCTTAAATAAAACCATTTCCAAATGTATTTGGCAAAGAAGGAGACCACGCATAGCACTGAATAAACTACAGCTCCCCAGGGGTGAAGTGGGAATAAGCTTGCCTAATATCAGGTCTTACAACTTAGCATGCCTGTTGCGAATAAGTCTAGACTGGACCCTTGGGAAGTCTCGATACTCAAACAACTCCCTAGAATCAGCCATGGCGCTTCCCTACTCACTAGTAGGGATACTATATACCCACTAGAAATCAATACCCCCGAACATCCAGCACAATCTTCTATTAAGGGACATGGTCATAGCCTGGAGGGAGGTATGAAAAAGTCTAGACCTCTACCCCTTTATCTCTAGACACCTTCCTATCCAAGAGAACACCAATTTTTCTCCAGGTATGGATCATCAAGCATATGCTCTCTGGGGAAAGAAAGGACTCACTGAATTTGCATCTATCTGCAATCTGGAGATGGGATCACCACTCCCCTTTTCAGTTATAGCCAAGAAATACTCTGTTCCACAATCCCATATTTCTTCTATTGCAATGCGCCAACAACATCCACTCATCGGGCAGTGATGGTTCAAAAAAGTTCAAAGCTTTCCTAACGGATCAACTACTCAAAAAAGGTGCTTTTACCATTTCTGATATTTACAAACCCTTACTCTCCAAGCTCACTTCAAAATCTTCCTTCCCAGCTACGACAAACTGGAACAAAGACTTTCTGGACCCAGACCTACCGGATAAAATAATGAAAGGATACAACAAGACCCTCCAGCTCATCCCCTGCGAGTGGAAGGAAACACAAATGAAAATCCTCCACCGAGCACACATACCTTTCTTGGAGGACAAAAACAACCCACAGCAAATGCTTTGCCCCCTATGCCAACAGGCTAGATCATCTAAGGCACAGATTCTGATCTTGCAACTACATTTCTGCCTTTTGGGACCAAATTATACTCTTCATCCGAAACATCACTTTGATACACCTCCTCAAGGACCCACTGCTCCTGATCTTCGGATATTGGGACAAGCAACTCCAAACATTGTCTTCCCCTGACCCGTCACATTCCTCTAGAGACTGGATCCTTATTTGCTTATTCGCAGCAAGGAGAGTTGATCTCAAAAACTGAACTATATCGTCAACCCCAGGAATATCTCAGATCAGGTCACTTCTACTACAAATGCATAAAGAGAAACTTAACATTTCAAGCACAGATGGGAAACCTTCATAAAATCAACTTGTCCTTCTGCCTCGCCCAATGACTTTTTCAGCTCCTTCGTCTACTACAAGGATCTTCAAAAATACTATGACAAGGTCGCCTCGATATCTCTCTCTTACCCACCTGGGCGTCAAGTCTACTCTCATATGTTGAGGACCCCATACCGTACTAACTTTATCTTCTCCTCGCTTGGCTCACTGAGGATGCACCTATGCAGGCCCCCCCCCCCCCCCGGTTATTATACTTTTTTTTAATCGTTTCATTCACAGATCCGTTCAATTCTCAATATTCTTCTTACAGTGTATGTCTATATGCTATTCGACTAAATACCTTCTACTGCGACTCATACCCTCTTTTCCATTCGTTCACTTTAACCTCTCTTCAGTTATGAATATTGAATAGTGCAATGTGTGTCTGAACGACAGTAAATGTAAACCCGTCACCTGGTTATCTTCCTGTATCAATTGTATTGTAATCTCTTCAATAAAGTCTTTTAAAAAAAAAAAAGAAAAGGCCCCGCAAAATCTATATGCAACCGTGACCAAGGTGACCTAGTCACTTCCCAGGGATGGACTAAGGCTTTAAGTGGAGCATGACAGGTGGATTGACTTGGTACACGGTTTTCAATAACGTCATCCATTTTAGGCCACCAAATAACTTCTGGCTAATGCTTTCATGTGGACTATTCCAGGATATCCTTCGTGGAGAGCATGCGATACTTGAGCTTGTCCTGCCTTTGGAATTACCACTCTGTTTACTCATAATAGGCAACCTTTATAGGGCAGACAGCTCATGTTGGCGCACTAAAAATGGTTTTAACTTCTCTTCAACTTTTGATATGGGCCATCCCCTCCACACCCAGTTGAGCACACGGGCCAGCAAGGAATCTTTAGCAGTCATACCAGCAATGTCTCTAGCATAGAATGGAGGGTTCAGAATGGATTCCAACATGAGAACCTCAGTCACAGGAGGGATAAGAAAATCAGGAGAAAACAAAGGCATCAGGCTCAAACTATCAGCATGAGTGATATTCTTGCCAGGATGATATTCAAAATCACAGTCATAGACATTCAGCATGAGTGACCATCTGAGCATTCATGGGGAAATAATTTGAGGAGTGGGAGTACTTCTGGTGAATAGACCCAGTGAAGGCTTATGGTCTGTTACAATGGTAAACCTCCGCCCATACAAATAGTCATGAAACTTTTTTACCCATTTTACCATGACTCAGTACAACTCCAATACCATATGGAGAAGCATTGCAGGTAAGGGTGAGGGTTTTTTTTTTTTAAAACATAGTGTAAAAGTACACTGTCAGAAGATAACAGCTTTTTTTGCAGCAATGAAAGTTGAAAAATGAACGTCAGTCCACTATAATGGAACATCTTTATCTAGTAAACAATGCAGGGGGTTCAGCAACAGTGGCTTTGTCAGGTAGAAAAGAATGGTAAAAATTAAGTAGCCCTAGGAATGCTTGCAGCTCTTGCTTGTTTGTTGGGACTGGAGATTTATGGATAGCTTCAACCTTAGAATCAGTTGGATGGATTCCATGTTCATCAATTCTGTATCCAAGGAAATCCATGCCGTTTACCCCAAAAACACATTTTTCTTTTTTAAGTTTGAGACCGGTATCAAGAAAACATTTCAAAACAAGTTGTAGTTGTGACGCCAAAGACTGAATGCAATCCGCTCCAATAAGAACATCATCAAGACTTCCGGTTCCGGCGCCTCATGTGAAAGGAGCAGAAAACGACAGCTTCGGCTCACCAGCATATCAAACCAGCTTCCCTGGCCCATGGACGGGGAGTGTCAATGCCGCACATCCACCCGGCAACCCCACAGCACCCGATGAACAGGTACTTAGTCCACTTTCCCTCTGGAACGGCTCCTGCACATAGCACAGTGTCTCCCTCGCATGCCATGCAGCATCTCAATATGGTGGATGGGATGGCCGTACCAAACCACATGGCAGGCCCCACAGACTGCGCAATGGGTACAGCTGCCCCATTCTCACTAGCTGAGGATCAATACACCGGTCTCGCCCAGGCAGTCGCAGCACTACTCTCTCCACGATCACGGCGGCTGTGGATAGGGCTATCGCTGTGGGCATAACCCAGCTAAGAAAAGAGCTGGGAGACCATGCAAAGAGAATAGCAGAAGTAGAGCACCGTGTATCTGACCTGGAAAATGAGGTCCAAAACTCATTCACTAATGATAGCCGTTTCAAACAAACACAACAGTATATACTCGACAAACTGGACTATTTGGAAAATCATTCCAGATGGAACAATTTAGGAGTTATTGGCCTCCCTGAATACTTTAGTGCGGACTCGCTCACAGACATATGTGCCACATGTATCCCACCTTCCAATGAACGACACACACCCAGACCTGTTATTATCCAGTACCTAAACTATGCTGATAAGACCAACATATTGAAATTATTCCGCAACTCCAAATCCCTTCAACTTGATGGAAACAAGCTGCTCCTCTTCGCAGACTACTCCCAGGAAGTGTCAAGGAGACATAAGGCTTTCCAACCTGTTTGCGCAGCCCTCTTTCAAAAAGGAATCAAATTCTCACTAGCCTATCCAGCAACCCTTCGTCTCTCGTACCCTACCGGTAAGCCCAGATCATTCTCCCAGCCAGACGAAGCCATGAACTACCTGCAAACCTGCCTGCATTTTCCTATGGATATGATCACTCCTCCTAACAACCCCCCGGTGACTACATCTAGAAATCAACGCAGCCTGAGAAAAGATCCTGCCAAAAGCTATGCCTCATTGATGCATCAAGCTGTGACAAATGGTACTGAGGCATCTTATCACCAATCGTTTGTACAGGTTACGTAACCTCATGCAGGTGAAGTATATCATAACTGACACTTTGACTTATAACCGTGCTTAAAGTTAACATTGGGGCCACACAGCTTCTTTGACTATAGAATAATTTGTTAAATTTCTATGTTCCTGTTTTTCATTACTTCGCTCATTTGTCTTATTTGTTTTATTAGGTCTATGCAAACAACTTTACCAGGGGTTGGCCCAAATCAAGTCTGCGCCCAGAGGCATATAATACTCTGCCAATTTGCCCAAGCAGAGCTGTTGCTTAGGGGACTCCTCTGGGCCAAATACAGACATCGCTGTCCGCGGGCTAGAGTTGAGCATTCCACGGTAACGCTGTTCACAGGACTAGGAGTCATATGAGGAAAAAAGTGGAGTCCAGACTCCCATGGGTATGTTATTTGTTTACTGTTATAACCATAGATTCAATCTCAAGCTGTCCAAGTCCAATCCTTTCTCTCCTCTCCCCATTTCCCCCTTCAACTATCCTAACTCTACAACTGAACCACCTAAAACTACATACTCTGCCATCTGTCACCTTTCAACAGCACAACACCACACAACATGATAGCCAAGCCCCCTCTAATTCGTCACTTTCATAAAAATAATTTCATGGCACATTAAGGGATTCAGATCCCCTAATAAACGCTTGGCAATTCTTCGCCATTTAAAACGCCTAAAAGCTGATATAGCGGTATTACAAGAAAGCTCTGGGTAGGCCAGTTATTTGGATCCCCCACAGTCAAGGGCAAGGCCGGAGTCTTGATATTAGTTAACACAAATCTTCCCTGTGAAGTACTCTCATCCCATTTTGATGAAGAGGGGCGTATATGCACTGT
The DNA here is from genome assembly GCA_018402905.1 of Glandirana rugosa. Lineage (NCBI taxonomy): Eukaryota > Metazoa > Chordata > Amphibia > Anura > Ranidae > Glandirana > Glandirana rugosa. The sequence goes on from BLSH010242459.1 coordinate 267,010, forward strand.
CAGGCTCAAAACACACCACCAGGTCTGGACATTGACAACGGTGTATGCCCCTAATTCACCAACAAAACAATTTTTCAAGACCTCTCTGCCCACTTGGCCCCACATCTCCACTTACCCCTGATGGTAGCGGCAGACTTCAGCTCAATCATTGATCCACTTGAGGACAAGAAGGCAGACACCTGTCGCTGTGGGATCGCACCCAGGGGGACTCCAACCTCACTAGCTCAATGGGCAGACAGCCTACACCTCACAGATTTCTGGAGACTGGTTAACCCCCGAGGGCAGGGATCTCACTTTCTTCTTCCCCCAGCACCATTCCCTCTCCAAGATCAACTATACATTTCTAAATCCCCTCATGCTTACCAAAGCCAACGAACCTGCCATACATGATATGGTGATCTCGGACCATGCCCCAATCAGTATCAAACTATCCGGTCTGATCTCCCAAAACACCCCAAAAATTTTGAAATTCCCCGCTTTCCTCGCCAACGACCATACACTTAAAAAGATAATTTCTGATACCTGGGCAGACTTTACCGCCACAAACGCATAACATGTTTCCAACCCAAATCTTTTTTGGGAGACCGGCAAATCGGTTTTCAGAGGCAGGATTCTCTCCTATGCTTCTGGTTATAAAAAGAAAATTCACAAAGAATATCAGGAGGCGAGTAAATTGCTGCATACAGTGCAAGCCAATCTTGCCAAGGACAATACCCAGTTACACAGAGAGGCCTGGCGTAAAGCCAATGACCACTTTGACCACTGGGCAGGCACACAGGAGAAAATCCAACAATCCCTACAAGACCACTAATATTTCAAATATAGGAACAAACCCAACAAACCCCTTGCCTGACTCTGTAAAGGCCCCCACATGCCCACCAAAGCAGGTACCATTCAAATGTCCCCCAAACAAATAAATAAAATCCTTGAGGAATTCTACACACAATTGAATAAGAGGATATCCTGCGCTCAGGTGTAACAACTAAAAAATTGCAGCCAGCAGATAGGTCAGGATGGAACCACACACATTAAAAATGGAAAACAACTGCGGCGCATAATAATATAAATATATGCATGAGTCCTGAAAGTCCTTGAAGATTGGTGACTAGGGTGATGAAAGGAAAAGTTGAATGGTGCATCCCATCACCGTGATTCCACCACACACTGCCGCTTACCAGAATTCGCTGACCCCTTATCACGGAGGGTCAGTGACAGCGTCCAAACACAGCAGAACAATCACTCAATCCGGACCCCAGTGGGCAACTCCACTGATACTCCCGAGTGCCCTCCATATACAGCGCTCCTCTCAGATGCACAACATGTGGTATAGCAGTACCATAATGCAAAAGAAAGGAAATCGATAGTGCAGATGGTACAAACAATTTATTTGAAATATAAAAGGATAGGAAATGCACTCACAATCAATAAGCTTCAGCAATGCTTAAAACAAGTCTAGGGCGTCCAACCACCAAGATGGCGGCCACTGTCCTGGTCACGTGGCGTGCGTCGTGAAGCTCCATACAATGCGTTTCGTCATCAATGTGACGTTGTCACAACTCTACCAACAAGACCCCATAAATGAAGGGAAAGCCTTCTCCTTCTTGCAACAGGTCACCTTGCCCATTATACCAGAGACACTCCTCTCAGAATGGAATGCCCCAAGAGAGTCATGTACTACAGGTACATTGACGATCTGATCTCTGTGTGCAAAAACAGTATACATCAAGGTTTTTCTAAATTATCTTAATGACAACTTGTGCAAACTACATTTTACTGGTTGCAGTAATATTAATATTATTAACTTTTTAGATGTACAGCTAAGCCACAAGAGAAAGGTGGTATCTTGGCATCTATAAAGAAAACCACTAGCTCGTAACAGTTTGTTACATGTAAGTTCCATTCATCCATCTCATACCATCGAAAACATCCCTGTAGGGCAATTCCTTAGATTATGACGTATCTGTAGTGAACAATCGGCATTTGAAAAAAAGTCTTCTAAACTTTATAAAAGGTTTTTGGATAGGGGATATCCCAGGTGGTCTTTAGATAGGGCATTTGCAATAGCATCCAAAAAAGATAGAAAGGAACTACTGAAAGGGTCCAGGAGGAGAAAAAACCCCTCTGATGAGGTTCATTCACGTCCGCATTTGGTGCTGGCACACAGCACCAAATTTGGGTGTATTAATCACATTGTGAATAAACATTTATCCATTCTTTTTAGTGACCAGATTTGTACGCAATTTCTGGACAAGCGAGTTAATGTGGTAGCCAGGAGAGCGAAGACTCTGGAAAATTATCTATCTCCTAGTTTTTTGCACCCAAAGATGTTCCCACACGTTAACTTACATGGTTACACTGCAGGTGCAATTTTAGGTGCGGTGCTCGGGATTGCCCTTGCTGTCCCCATGTACTGAGGGGTGACACATTCAGCTGTGCGATAGATGGCAGACGCTACAATATAGATACATTTTACAATTGCAATACCACGTATGTGGTTTATGCCATCTCTTGCACAGAGTGCTCCATTCAGAACGTGGGGAGAACTACTTGTAGGATAAGGGACAGTTTTCAGACACATCTTTCGGACATCAGAACTAACAAATGCACTAATGTGGCACGCCATTTCAACTCAGTGCACAGTGGAAATCCATCGTCGATCTGTGTACAAGTGACTGAAAAGGTCAGGACTCCCAACAGAGGGGGTGATGTTTTTTGCCTCCTCTGCAAAAGGGAGGTATTTTGGATTTTTAAATTACATAGTAGAAAACCACAAGGTTTGAACCATGATTGGGATGTTACCCATTTTTATGAAAATTAACACCCTTGTGTTACGACTATTTAATAAATCTGTACAATTATGTTCCGTGCCCCCTTTACTCTGAAAAGTCCGGTGGCTATTTGTAAATGTGGATACTCGTGACAGTTTTATTTATTTATGTAGAACTCCTCATCTGTAGAGATAGCCGCAATATTTTGGAAATTTTTGATACTTCAACAGCTAACGAATTACTTTCTTCCAACAAGCGGCTGTATTTCGTTAGTGTATGTACATCTTTTACCCATTAATTTATGCAGTTGATGTACAGGTTTGTTACACTGTATAGGTTCCTCTCTTTCCTTACCCCCCCACCCACCCCCCCCCTTTTCTTTTGGTGTGTGGGACATATGTTTAAAGTTTAAAATGTAAGATGCGGTCCTTTGCAGGTTCTCCCCACACAATTAATGTGGACGATGTCATTTATTGACATTTACCATCTTTTTCATGTAAAGGGGTGTTTCTTTATATGCACAAAATTCTTTTGTTGTATGTTCTCCCACACATCTTATTTATTTTTTCAGTCTTCCACACAGCCACCATTATAGCAAGGTCATTATAGATATGGTTATTAAACATAAGAATCAAGTGCGTAGATTGTGTGGGGTTTACTATTACTCTCATGGCTTATATGTAGAGTTGAGCGGACACCTGGATGTTCGGGTTCGTCTGGTTCGGGCGAACTTCGCGGAAAAGTACCAAACTTGTCCCGAACTTGACCCCGAACCCCATTGAAGTCAATGGTGACCCGAACTTTTGGGCACAAAAATGGCTGTAAAAAAGTCCTGGGAAGGGCTAGAGGGCTGCAAAAGGAAGCAAAATGGGGGTAAGAGTGGGACAAGTGCCCTGCAAACAAATGTGGATAGGGAAATAACTTAAAATCACATAAAAAAAAAAAAAAATGGGAGGAGGAAGTGGATATGGAGTAGGAGCCTAGAGGTTGACTAGGTCGTGATCGTGGCAGTGTAGGTGGAAGTGGCGGTGGAGGAGGAGGAGGTAGCCAACACTGTTTTTTGTTTGTTTGTTTTTTTTTCTAATTGGGGTAGCCCCCAAAATATTGAGACATATTTAAAAAAAACAAATATACCAATGGCTGTGTGAAGCCGGTCTAAATGGCTATTCTGCACAAGGTACAGACAAGTCTTGTGGGATCCATGCCTAGTTCATTTTAATAAACGTTAGCTAGTCCACGTTGGCTGTGCACAGGCGGCTGCGCTTGTCTGTGATAACGCCCCCTGCCGTTCTAAACACACGTTCAGACAATACACTGGCTGCAGGGCAGGCCAGCACCTCCAAGGCATAAAGGGCAAGCTCAGGCCATGTGCCCAATTTGGAGACCCAGAAGTTGAATGGGGCAGACCCATCAGTTAGTACGTGTAGGCGAGTGCACACATACTGTTCCAACATGTTATAGCAAATTGAATCACGCTTTGCTGGGGTTTTTTGCCTTCCTCTGGATCAACCGTGGGTGAAGGAGTGTATATGGGATTATTTGGGTTGTATGTGTATGTATATATATATATATATATATATATATGTATATGTATGTGTGTATATATATATATATATATATATGTTTTTTTTTTGGTTGAACTGGATGGACTTGTGTCTTTTTTCAACCTGACTAACTATGTAACTATGTTGCTGAAATGCTGCCTCCTGCTAAGACGTTGCCTATCAGCTGGTGGTGCTGTTTGTTGCGACGTGCTGCTGACAAAGCTTTTCCACATTTCGGCCATGCTAACCCTGCCTTCTGAGGTGCTGGCGGTGCCACAGCTGCATTAGTGACCTCTTCCTCCTCCTCCGCCTTCGCCTTGTGCTTCCACTGAGCCCCCGGTGTCATTTGGGAATGCCCTCAGCAGCGCATCTACCAGCGTGCGCTCGTAGTCGCGCATCTTCCGATCACGCTCCAGTGAGGGAATTAAGGATGGCACGTTGTCCTTGTAACGGGGATCCAGCAGGGTGGCCACCCAGTAATCAGCACAAGTTACAATGTGGGCAACTTGGCTGTCATTGAGCAGGCACTGCAGCATGTAGTTGCTCATGTGTGCCAGGCTGCACAAAGGCAAAGAAAAGCTGTCCTCTGTGGGAGGTGTATCATCTGTGTCCTCCGTATCCCCCAGCCACGCTCCAGTGATGCCCACGAGCTGCGTTGGGTGCCACCCTGCTGTGAACATGGTTCCTCCTCCTCCTCATCATCATCTTCCTCGTCCTCCTCATCCTCCAGAACTGTGCCCTGGCTTGAACATTTTTTACCTGGCCTATGCTGGTGCAGGAACCCACCCTCCGAGCCACTTGTGAATGACTGGCCTGATAACCGTGGAAATTACCCCTCTTCCTCCTCCTCTTCCTCCTGTGCCACATCCTCTTCCATCATCGCCCGAAGTGTTTTTTCTTTTTTGAAAAGTAATGACTCCATTTTTATTTTTCTCCTGCTCATGCAATCAATGGCCAAAACGGTACAACACTTCATCCATGTCTTTGGTGATCTCTGATCTCCTTATGAACTGTTTCTTACATGATGAAGATCAGCCATGGAATATATCTGTGGTGTATATCAGGTTGTGCTTCTTCCCCACATGAGAGCTGTGATGGCCAGCAACATTCATATAGAAGACATTTCCCACACTCGAGGCACTAATACACCTTGAGGGTTGTGTGGGAACCCTGATGTACAGGAAGACAGGACTTCAGAGAGGAACAATTCCCTCACTCAGGACAAGAATATGGCTTCTCACCCATGTGAGATCTCTGATGTGCGTGAAGATTGGGCTTCTGTGAAAAACATTTCCCACACTCAGGGCAGTAATACGGCTTCTCCCCCGTGTGAGATTGCTGGTGTTTGTAAAGATGGGACTTCTGTGAAAAATATTTCCCACACTCAGGGCACGAATAGGGCTTCTCCTCCGTGTGAGATCTCTGATGTCTGTAAAGATTGGACTTCACTGAAAAACATTTCTCGCACTCAGAACAGGAATACGGCTTCACCCCCATATGAGATCTCAGATGTGTGTAAAGGTTGGACTTATCTGAAAAACATTTCCCGCACTCAGGACAGGAATACAGCTTCTCCCCCGTGTGAGATCTCTGATGTCTGTTAAGAAGGAACTTCTGTGAAAAACATTTCCCACACTCAGGGCAAGAATACAGCTTCTCACCTGTGTGAGCGTTCTGATGTCTGTAAAGACTGGACTTATCTGAAAAACATTTCCTGCACTCAGGACAGGAATATGGCTTCTCTCCTGTGTGAGATCTCTGATGTTTGGAGAGATGGGACTTCATTGAAAAACATTTCCCGCACTCAGGACAGGAATAGGGTTTCTCCCCCGTGGGAGATCTCTGATGTGTGTAAAGATTGGACTTACGTGAAAAACATTTTCCACACTCAGGACAAGAATAAGGCTTTTCGCCTGTGTGAGATCTCTGATGTTTGACAAGTTCTGATTTTTGTACAAAACATTTCCTACACGCAGAACAGGAATATGGCTTTTCTCCTGTGTGAAGCATCTGGTGTATTTGAAGACCAGACTTTTCTGAAAAACATTTCCCACACTCAGGACAGGAATACGGCTTCTCCCCAGTGTGAGACCTTAGATGTCTGTAAAAATTTGACTTCTGTGAAAAACCTTTCCCGCACTCAGGACAGGAATACAGCTTCTCTCCTATGTGTGATCTTTTATGCTCATTAAGTTTGGATTTCGTATGGAAACACTTCCCGCACTCAGTACAGGAAAACCTTTTATCTGTTGGAAGGACTGCATCGTCCCTCACAGTCTGAGGTTCCTCAGGATAAGAGGAATACGATGGTCCATCTACATTGTGTGGTGCCGGATGGACATTTGAGGTAGCCGGGTTTTCTCCTGGACTATACTGTGTGATGTCCTCATCTTCTACTTTACAGTCCCGAGACAAAGTGAGACAATCCTCTGAGGTTTTCCTCATCTCCCGTTCTTCTACTGTGCTGATCTCTGCAGGAGTGTCCTCCTCTATAAATGTCCCCGTTATTCCATCCTCCTCTATAGACTGCTGATCATCCTTCTCATACCTCTCTTCTTCTTCTGCTTTAACCTCAAATTCTATATCGATTGGATCTCCACTCTTGTAACAGTGAGGGACGGTGTGATCTTCCTGTGTGGAATCCCAGGAATACAGAGGATGGGGACATCTCTCTGGTGGGTTCCTGGTATTAGGTGGATCCATCATATCCTTGTGTCCTTCAGATAACTCCTCCATCACTCCATACTTCTCATCCTCCTCTTTATACTCTTCTTTAACATCAATATTATCATCCCTGAGGTTTCCACTCTGATGATGGTGAGGGATGGGGTGACCTTCCTGTGTGGAATCCCGGGAATACAGAGGACGGGGACATCTCTCTGGTGGGTTCCCATTACTGGATACATCCGGTGATGTGAGGGGCGGCTGATTGTCCATCATGAGGTCCTTGTAGAGATCCTTGTGTCCTTCTAAATACTCCCACTCCTCCATTGAGAAATAGACAGTGACATCCTGACACCTTATAGGAACCTCTCCTCGATGATCTCTCGGGTGACTTCTAGAATCTTCTTTTTATTTCTCTATTTTATCAGGGAGGGAGGTGGAGGCAATGTGATGGTCATATGATCTCCAGACTTAACAGGAGGAAAACTCTGCTGCAAAGCCCGGACCGTTCATAACAGAGCAACACCTCAACCCTTAGAAAGAAGAAGAATCTGAGCAGCAGAGAGAATCACTTTTGGAAGGTTGGGTGTTCTAAAGTCACTTCCATCTATAGTTTGTCCATCCTGTGCATATCTTCTTCTATCCCCATCTCTTGGGACCTCCCCGACCACTCCGTACTTGTGTGGTCACACCTTGATTAAATACCTCCATTTGTGTAGAATCTCCCTCCCATCCCCTCCCTTCCAATTCCCCCTCCTACAGTCCCAAAGTGTTTTTTCAAGGAGACATAGAAGTGGGATAGTAACACTGAGAACAGCGTCATCAGCACAGGCCATGTTGGTCGAGTACTCGAAACACCGCAATATGGTACACAGGTCTCGCATGTAGTCCCACTCGTTGATGGTGAAGTCGTGCTGTTCCGCATTGCGACTGACCTGTGCGTGCTGCAGCTGAAACTCTACTATTGCCTGCTGGTACTCGCACAGTCTCTCCAGCATGTGCATGGTGGAGTTCCACCTTGTGGGCACGTTGCATAGGAGGCGGTGAGTGGGAAGGCCGAAGTTCCGCTGCAGCACAGACAGGCGAGCAGCAGCAGGGTGAGAATGCCGAAAGTGCGCACAGACGGCCCACACTTTCTGCAGCAGCTCTGACATATCCGTGTAGTTTTTTAGAAATTTCTGCACCACCAAATTCAGCACATGCGCCAGGCAAGGGATGTGTGTCAAACCGGCTAGGCCCAGAGTTGCTACGAGATTTCGCCCATTATCGCACACCACCAGGCCGGGCTTGAGGCTCAGTGGCAACAACCACTCATCGGTCTGTTGTTCAATGCCCGTCCACAGCTCCTGCGCAGTGTGGGGTTTATCCCCCAAACATATCAGTTTTAAAACAGCCTGCTGTCGTTTCCCCCCTCGATGTGCTGAAGTTGGTGGTGAAGGTGTTACGCTGAGCGGATGAGGAGGTGGTAGAGGATGAGAAGGAAGCTCAGTAGGAGGTGGAGGCAACAGGAGGCAAAGAGAAATGCCCTGCAATCCTCGGTGGCGGAAGGACATGAGCCAAACGGCTAGCCACCTCATGCCCACCCGCCACTACATTTGCCCAGCGTGCCGTTAGCGAGATATAGTGCCCCTGCCCGTACTTACTGGTCCACATATCCCTGGTTATGTGGACCTTGTCACAGATGGGATTGCGCAGTGTACACTTGATCTCGTCCCCGACTTGTTTGTGCAGGGAAGGGATGGCTTGCCTGGAAAAGTAGTGGCGGCTGGGAACCACATACTGTGGGACAGCCACCGCCATCAGGTTTTAAAACTGTCCATGTCCACCAGATGGAATGACAGCATTTCAAAGGCCAGGAATTTTGAAATGCTGGCATTCAGGGCCAGGGATCGTGGGTGGGTAGGGGGGGTACTTCCTCTTTCTCTCCAGTGTTTGGGAGATGGACAGCTGTAAGCTTCCATGGGACCATGGTGTGGAAATGCTTGGGGACAGTGGTGGACATGGTGGCGTTGCTGTCACATCGTCTGTTTGCTGGGTGGCAGGTGACACTGGCACTGTAGAGGTGGAGGAAGAGGTCAAGGCAGCAGCAGAAGAGGAAGCAGGAGGAGGCCGAGACCTTTCTTGGATTTTGAGGTGCTTATTCCACTGCAGCTCGTGCTTTGCATGTAGATGCCTGGTCATGCAGGTTGTGCTCAGGTTTAGAACATGTATGCCTCGCTTCAGGCTCTCATTGCACAGCGTGCAAACCACTCATGTCTTGTCATCAGCACATTGTCAGAAGAACTGCCACACCGGGGAATGCCTTTGAGCTGCCTTTGGTGTGCTAGGTCCCTGGGTGTGGTGGGTAGTAGCAGGCATACTGTCTAGGGGACGCTCGCTCCGCTTTTGCAAACCTGCTTCCTCTTTTGCTGTGCTGGTGCTTCTGTGTGACCACCACCTCTTCCTCCAAGCTGCACATGTCACTCGCATGACCTTCATTCCATGTGGGGTCTAGGACCTCATCATCCTCCTTCACATCATCTTGCACCCACCCTTCACCACTGCCCTCCTCGTCAGTCTGCACACTGTGGAAAGCAGCAGCAATTGGCACCTGTGTTTCGTCATCATCAGAGACATGCTTCGCTGGTGTTTCCATGTCCTCATCCTGCAATAGAAGTGGTTGGGCATCAGTGCACTCAATGTCTTCCACTTCTGGGGCAGGGCTATGTGGATGGTCCATGGAAAGCACACCAGGAGAGTCATCAAAAAGCATAAGAGACTGTTGCATGACTTGGGGCTCAGACTGCTTGGCTGATTTACAAGGGGCTGAGGTGAAAGACAGATGGCCATGGGGTTCAGGTGCCAACTCTGAGCTTTCATCAAGGGACTAGGTGGGAGACAATGTGAAGGAACTGGAGGCATTGTCAGCCACCCAATCTACTAGCGTCTGTATTTATTCTGGCCTCACCATTCGTTGAGCGTCATTCGGGGCCTTCCATATAATGTTGAAGGTTCTGTTGGCTACTCGGACCTGAAGAAGGTGTTTCACTCAATCGACCACGTCCTCTCCTTGCAACAGGAACTTCACCAAGACCACCAACAACAGCAGCACCAGCAGCACCACATTAATGTCCCTTATTTGATGCTCTCCTCATTCTGGCCGCAAATGTACTATGTAGCACTATTTATTAATACAAAAAAAAATAATAATCAATTCTTTTTTTTTGGAAAACAGCAACGTAGACACACTCTTTATTTTTGTGCAAGAAATTCACCGCTCATACCAGCAGCAGGAACCTCTCCCTACACCAGTATGATAAGATTTTAGAACAATAATCTGTCCCTCACAGGAGCAGCAGGAAACTCTTCCTGTAGCACTATGATGAGATGATTTTAGAACAATAATCTATCCCTCACAGGAGCAGCAGGAACCTCTCCCTCTAGCAGTATGCAATGATTTTAGAACAATAATCTTCCCCTCACAGCACCAGAAGGAACCTCTCCCTCTAGCAGTATGTGATGATTTTAGAACAATAATCTGCCCCTCACAGCACCAGCAGGAACCTCTCGCTCTAGCACTATGATGAGATGACTTTAGAACAATAATCTGTCCCTCACAGGAGCAGCAGGAAGCTCTCCCTGTAGCACTATGATGAGATGATTTTAGAACAATCTGTGCCTCACAGGAGCAGCAGGAACCTCTCCCTGTAGCAGAATGTGATGATTTTAGAACAATAATCTGCCCCTCACAGCACCAGCAGGAGCCTCTCCCTATAGTGGTAGGAGATGATTTTAGCACAATAATCTGTCCCTCACAGCACCAGCAGGAACCTCTCCCTTAGCAGTATGTGATAATTTTAGAACAATAATCTGTCCCTCACAGCACCAGCAGGAACCTCTCCCTCTAGCAGTATGTGATGATTTTAGAACAATAATCTGCCCCTCGCAGCACCAGCAGAAACCTCTACCTCTAGCAGTATGTGATGATTTTAGAACAATAATCTGTCCCTCACAGCACCAGCAGGAACTTCTCCCTATAGCACTAGGTGATTTTAGAACAATAATCTGTCCCTCACAGCAGCAGCAGGAACCTCTCCTTAGAGCACTAGGAGATGATTTTAGAACAATAATCTGTCCCTCACAGCACCAGCAGGAGCCTCTCCCTCTAGCAGAATGCGATGATTTTAGAACAATAATCTGTCCCTCACAGCACCAGCAGGAACCTCTCCCTATAGCAGTAGGAGATGATTTTAGAACAATAATCTGCCCCTCACAGCACCAGCAGGAACTTCTCCCTATAGCACTAAGTGATGATTTTAGAACAATAATCTGTCCCTCACAGCAGCAGCAGGAACCTCTCCTTAGAGCACTAGGAGATTATTTTAGAACAATAATCTGTCCCTCACAGCACCAGCAGGAACCTCTCCCTCTAGCAGTATGTGATGATTTTAGAACAATAATATGTCCCTCACAGCACCAGCAGGAACCTCTCCCTATAGCAGTAGGAGATGATTTTAGAACAATAATCTGTCCCTCACAGCACCAGCAGGAACCTCTCCCTATAGCAGTAGGAGATGATTTTAGAACAATAATCTGTCCCTTGCAGCACCAGCAGGAACCTCTCACTCTAGCAGTATGTGATGATTTCAGAACAATAATCTGTCCCTCACAGCACCAGCAGGAACTTCTCCCTATAGCACTAGGCGATGATTTTAGAACAATAATCTGTCCCTCACAGCAGCAGCAGGAACATCTCCTTAGAGCACTAGGAGATGATTTTAGAACAATAATCTGTCCCTCACAGCACCAGCAGGAACCTTTCCCTATAGCAGTAGGAGATGATTTTAGAAAAATAATCTGTCCCTCACAACACCAGCAGGAACCTCTCCCTCTAGCAGTATTTGATGATTTTAGAACAATAATCTGTCCCTCACAGCACCAGCAGGAACCTCTCCCTATAGCACTAGGAGTTGATTTTAGAACAATAATCTGTCCCTCACAGCACTAGTAAACTGTACCTAGTCCAGCATCAGATAGTTTTAGAACGCTAAGCTTTCACCTCACAGCACCACCAGGAACCTGTCTTTAATGGAGGATGAGATGATATTAGATCGGTAATCTATCCCTCACAGCACCAGTAAACTCTACCTAGTCCAGTATCAGATGGCTTTAGAACGCTAAGCTTTCCCCTCACAGCACCGCCAGGAACCTGTCTGTAATGGAGGATGAAATGATATTAGATCGGTAATCTATCCCTCACAGCACTAGTAAACTCTACCTAGTCCAGTATCAGATGGTTTTAGAACGCTAAGCTTTCCCCTCACAGCACCGCTAGGAATCTGTCTGTAATGCAGGATGAGATGATATTAGATCGGTAATCTGTCGCCGGCAGCATGCTCTCCCCACACTAGCCTGAGACGATGTGACACGTGGCATAATGAACTCCAGCTCATATAGAGGCTGGGTCACATGATGCACTAGCCTATCACAGCCATGCCATTAGTAGGCATGGCTGTGATGGCTTCTAAGGGCAAACGAGTGAAATGCTTGTTGATTTGCTGCCCTGCAGCTATTCAACAGGCGCCAAAAATAGTCTGGGTCACATGATGCACTGGCCAATCACAGCCATGCCATTAGTAGGCATGGCTGTGATGGCTTCTAAGGGCAAACAAGTAAAACGCTTGTTGATTGGCGGCCCTGCAGCTATAGAAAAGGCGCGCAAAATACCCAAATACCGAACCCGAACCCAGACTTTTTTTCAAATGTCCGGGTTTGGGGCACGGACACCCCAAAGTCCGGTACGGACCCAAACTTTACAGTCCGGGTTCGCTCAACTCTACTTGTATGCCGTACATCTGTTCCACTTTTTTCTATTTTTGCTCATCTCAATACATATAAATATGTCCTTGCCTATTTTTCCACACACATGCTATAACATACGATGTGTGTGAGAGTTGTGTGGAAAACTGGTTTTAACCCAGTGCGGGAGTTAGAACCTCCATGTGGGAAAGGGGTAAACTATCTGATTGCATTTAGACTATGTGTGTCTTGTGTTTTTCATATATGATTTTACTCTATGTGTTGCAAAACATTGTTTCTTGATTTCAGGGTGACTATACCGATTTTTTAATTGTTTTATTTTTCACTCTATATTTCTTCTTGCTAATGATACTGATACACCCATGAGTTAATAATGCAATCAGTGCCGGTTGTATACCCACACCTGTGATTGTTTTATATTAAAGGTATTATCACTGGTTTGTCAGTAGATTATGATTAAGTGAACGGAGGTTTGTGAAACGCGTTAATCCTACTGCCTGTCTTGCCATGTCGTTGCAATGTCCCTGCTTATCGATTTTATGGATGTCATTTTGAAGTTTTCAATAAAGTCACTTTCCATACTTCACTTCTATTGAGTGCTGTCAAACTCCTTGTGGATTGGCATCTTTAATACACCCCTCTCAGGCCGGTTTCACACAAGGCAGATCAGTCACCTCCAATATCAGGAAGGTTCTGGTGATATTGGAGATGGCAAGAGCGGGTTCGGTTGAAGATTCAGCTATCAGCAGATTAGTCCCGGTTTTATTTAAAGTGACACACACAGTTTCCAGATGTTTGCAGAACAGTAGTTCAGTTAGTCCTGGTTTTATTTAAAGTGACACACACAGTTTCCAGATGTTTGCAGAACAGTAGTTCAGTTAGTCCCGGTTTTATTTAAAGTGACACACACAGTTTCCAGATGTTTGCAGAACAGTAGTTCGGTTTGTCCCGGTTTTAGTTAAAATGACACACACAGTTTCCAGATGTTTGCAGAACAGTAGTTCAGTTAGTCCCAGTTTTATTTAAAGTGACACACACAGTTTCCAGATGTTTGCAGAACAGTAGTTCAGTTTGTGTTTGGCTTGATGACAAGACGTTTGTAGACCTTTGACACACACAGTGAAATTTATTTTGGCCCTGATTGACTTGATGACAAG
>BLSH010242459.1:289538-312274 GCA_018402905.1 Glandirana rugosa
AAGTCCGGGTTCGGGTCCGGACAGAACCCAAACTTTGTCCCGGACCCCGAACCCCATTGAAATCAATGGAGACCCAGACTTTTAGGTACAAAAAGTGTTGTAAAATAGTCCTGGAAGGTCCTAGAGGTCTGCAAAAGGAAGGAAATGTGGGTAAGGGTGGGACAAGTGACCTACAAAGAAATGGGGACAGGGAAATAACTTTAAATATTTAAAAAAAAATAAAAACATAAAAAATGCAAAAATGGAGATCATCTTCAAAATGGGTCTGAAAAGTATTAATTAACATTAGAGGCCATAGAACTGTTCTAAAATCATCTTCAAACTGTGTCAAAAAAGTATAAATAAGCCGGGAGTACCCATATCACTGTTCTGCAAAATGTGTGTATCACTTTAAATCAAACCGGAAATCAGTGCACATCTCTTCTGCACAAGTATTTCAAGTCTGTGTGTAACTTTAAATCAAACCGTCATTCATTGAACATCTTTTATTCACACTTCTTTTTAAAATGTGTGTATCACTTTAAATCAAACTGTCAATCATTAAACATCTCTTCTGCACAATTATTTCAAGTGTGTGTGTCACTTTAAATCAAACCGTCATTCATTGAACATCTTTTATTCACACTTCTTTTTAAAATGTGTGTATCACTTTAAATCAAACTGTCAATCATTAAACATCTGCTATTCACACACATGTGTTCTGCACCATAACAGATGTTAATCTTCACACATTACATCTTTTCTTCATACATCTGGAAATAGAATAGAACACTTTAACGAAAACCGGGGAGACACCATACACATGCACTTGAAACATCTGGATAGTGTGTTTGAAAATACAGCATAGAGAAGAGCATGCATATGGTTTCACTCTTCACACACAGTTTCCAGATGTTTTCAGAACAGTGATATCATATCAGATGTGGAATGATTGACGGTTTGATTTAAAGTGACACACACACTTGAAAAAATTTTGCAGAAGAGATGTGAAATGTTTGACAGTTTCATTTAAAGTGATACACACATTTTAAAAAGAAGTGTGAATAAAAGATGTGAAATGATTGACGGTTTGATTTAAAGTGACACACACACTTGAAATAATTGTGCAGAAGAGATGTGCAATGTTTGACGGTTTCATTTAAAGTGATACACACATTTTAAAAAGAAGTGTGAATAAAAGATGTTCAGTGATTTCCGATTTAATTTAAAGTGATACACACATTTTAAAAAGAAGTGTGAATAAAAGATGTGAAATGATTGACGGTTTGATTTAAAGTGACACACACACTTGAAATAATTGTGCAGAAGAGATGTGCAATGTTTGACGGTTTCATTTAAAGTGATACACACATTTTAAAAAGAAGTGTGAATAAAAGATGTTCAGTGATTTCCGATTTAATTTAAAGTGATACACACATTTTGCAGAACAGTGATATGGGTACTCCGGGCTTATTTATACTTTTTGGACACAGTTTGAAGATTATTTTGGAACAGTTCTATGGCCTCTAATGTTAATTAATACTTTTCAGACCCATTTTGAAGATGATCTCCATTTTTGCATTTTTATGTTTTTATTTTTTAAAAAATATTTAAAGTTATTTCCCTGTCCCCATTTCTTTGTAGGGCACTTGTCCCACCCTTACCCACATTTTCCTTCCTTTTTCAGACCTCTAGGACCTTCCTGGGCTTTTTTACAGCATTTTTAAAATTTTTCATTAAAATTACCAGAACACCGGACCCGAACTTTTTTTGAAAAAAAGTCCGGGTTCGCTCAACTCTAATCAAGATCCCTGTCAGTTGATAGAACGGGAAGATGCTTACGGATGATGGTAATAACCTTATTGTACTCATGGGAATATGTGGTAACAAAAGTAATAGAACTATCTTTAGTCTCTCTATTTTTAGTCCTGTTTTTGCAGGGATTGTCAATAAGGGTGTTCCTATCTTTCTTAATGGCTATATTATTAGCCCTCTCAATATATTTATCACCATAGCCCCGTGCTCTTAATCTAGAAGCAACCACCCCAGCTTCTTGTTGAAAAAACTCTGCGCTGGAACAATTGCGTCTAGTCCTGACAAATTCCCCCACAGGTACCGATTTGATCGTGTGGGAAGGATGGCAACTGCTGGCCAATAGGAGTGAATTGCCCGCACAAGTCTTACGATACGTGCGGGTGGAAACCGTGTTGGAATGAGTATCCCCCAACAATGTGATGTCCAAAAACTGAAGACATGATACTTTGCTACAATGTAAAGTAGTGAGTGTACAGCTTATACAACAGTGTAAATTTGCTGTCCCCTCAAAATAACTCAACATACAGCCATTCATGTCTAAACCAATGGCAACAAAAGTGAGTACACCCTTAAGTGGAAATGTCCAAATTGGGCCCAAAGTGTCAATATTTCGTGTGGCCACCATTTTTTTCCATCACTGCCTTAACCCTCTTGGGCATGGAGTTCACTAGAGCTTTACAGGTTGCCACTGGAGTCCTCTTCCACTCCTCCATGACAACATCACGGAGCTGGTGGATGTTAGAGACCTTGCGCTTCTCCACCTTCCGTCTGAGGATGCCCCACAGATGTTCAATAGGGTTTAGGTCTAGAGACATGCTTGGCCAGTCAATCACCTTTACCCTCAGCTTATTTAGCAAGGCAGGGGTCATCTTGGAGGTGTGTTTGGGGTCGTCATCATGTTGGAATATTGCCCCGTGGCCCAGTTTTCGAAGGGAGGGGATCATGCTCTGCTTCAGTATGTCACAGTACATGTTGGCATTCATGCTTCCCTCAATTAACTGTAGCTCCCCAGTGCCAGCAACATGCATGTAGTCCCAGACTATGACACTCCCACCACCGTGCTTGACTGTAGGCAAGACACTCTTGTCTTTGTACTCCTCACCTGGTTGCCACCACACATGCTTGACACCATCTGAACCAAATAAGCTTATCTTGGTCCCATCAGACCAGAGGACATGGTTCTAGTAATCCATGTCCTTAGTCGTCTTGTCTTCAGCAAACTGTTTACGGGCTTTCTTGTGGATCATCTTTAAAAGAGGTTTCCTTCTTGGACGACAGCCATGCAGACCAGTATGACGCAGTGTGCGGTGTATGGTCTGAGTACTGACAGACTGACCCCCCCATCCCTTCAACCTCTGCAGCAATGCTGGCAGCACTTGTATGTCTATTTCCCAAAGACATGCTCTGGATATGATGTTGAGCACGTTGCTGGATCTTGGTTATTTTTTTGTATACTTTTTTCTGCTGCGTGTTGGGGTAGTATACGTTTACGGTAGTATAAGTAGCTTCATTCACTTTGCATACTAGTATAATATAGCTTCCCTGTCTGTCCAATATGTTTGAGATGACCTGAAAGGTGTTTTTCACAGCTAGCAATAATCGGTGAACAGATTGGTTGGTGATTTACACGGAAGTGCATTTCTTGGGCACAGATTATGTCACATTGATAAGGCAAGTTTCCAAAAGGAGGATCGTTTAGCAGGGTGATTCAATCCTTTGGTGTTGATGGATAACAGCTTGACACACATAATGCAGAGGTATTGGGGATCAAGAGATTTGTGGCAACTGGCCGCAGAGTAGATTGTCTTTTTTTAGTTAATCAGATGTCTCTATGCTAGTGGAAGATGTCAAGTGAGGCTTAGTGGTTGAGATGGGTTACACACAGAGGTGAAGGATGAAGGCATGTAGCCAAAATATGACTAGTTGTGTGTGCTCTTGCTATAAGAGCCAATAATAATTATTGTAACTTCCTGTGGAACAACAGGCACAACGGGTGCTCAGGAAGACTAAGGGGGTGAAAAGTTATGTATAGCCGAAGGCTATATGGCACTGGGTGGGCAATGCAGTTGATCATGTCCACCTTGTGGTATCAGCATGGGTTATATATAAAGTTGGTGCGCTGCGGCAGAGGGTAGCTGGTGCAAGGTTGTTCATCAGCGAGGGATCTTCCTCCTCTGGAGGGTGCACTCAGGGGTGCAGAATCAGGGATGATTCCCCAGGTATGCAGGTATTGTAGGCCCTCTTGTGCTGATGCAATAAATCATTTTGTGCCCTGGAAGGTGACCATAAGCATAGCTGGGTTAGCCCATTGATAAGGAATTTTATGGTTTCTCAAAGCTTTAGTGATGTCTTTCATTTGTCTACATTTCTGCAAAGTGTGCTGTGAAAGGTCTGCATTTATTTGCAAGTGGGAATATGGATCAGGCAACGATTCCATGGTGTGGGCTTTCTGCATGAGCTGGTGTTTTACATGAAAAAAATGTATACGTAGTATAACATCCCTGGGCATTTTATCAGGCAGATAAGAAGGTTTAGGGAGTCTGTGGATGTTGTCGATTACCAGCTCCACATTTTTGGGCTCAGGTAACAAGGCTTTAATCAGACTACATGCATAAGGGGATAGTTCCTGATTCTGTGTATCTCCTCAGATATTCTGCGTATTTTAATATTGTTCCTGCAGGACCTATCCTCGAGTTCCACCAGCTTATCCTTGAACCAAAAGTGCTCATCCTTGTGATCAGCTTGGATATCTATAAGGTGATTGACTGTGGATGCACATGTATTCATCTGCGTCTCAACATGAGACATTCTATCTCCCAAACCTGTGACATCCTGCCTGAACTGTTGCATAAAGGATAGCATGTCTGCCTGCAGTGTGCTCCTAAGGGAAATCAACATGTCTTTCAGGGTTGTGTCCATAACAGGCTGGTTAGGGGTAGGAAACATAGCTATTTCATCTGATTGTGTGCTATGGGGCCCAGGGGAGAAGTGTGGCTTGCTCACCTCATGTATGGTAGGTGCAGGGGAATCCATCCTCATCCTTGCCTTGGCTGGGCTGCTTGTGATCGTGGTGCCAGGAGAAGAGTCCTCGGTGTCTGCAGTGATGTTTTCCATCTCTATGGACTCAGGTTTGGTTGATATTTGTTGATATTTCACAGGCACATGCAATTTTAAGGCTTAGCATGTTGGGTATCTATTTGTTCGGCACAACCTCGTCTTTTATTTATTTTACCAGGAATTGAGCAATTTATCACGTTTGTGTGCCCCAAGATTAACTTTAGTGTAATTTATACTGAAATCTGTGTAACAGGGTATTTGCATTCATAAAATATATGATGTTTGGGGGTTTAATGTAATCTTCAAGTCTAAAATTATTTTTTTAGGCATGTGTGCAAAAACCCCCCCAAAAAACCCCCAAAACCAACAAAAATAGCTCTGGCAGCAAAAGGGTTAAAGGGCAACATAAAAATACACAATTCCTTTATAAAACAATCTTGGGGGATGTCTTAAATCTGCACATGAAGTGACACAACTATAGGATGTACTTCCACAAAATTGGGGGTCATTAGCTCTCTGTGCAGACTACACACTGGATGGCGTTGTGCTTTCATGGTGTGATTTATTCTTTTTTTTGTTTCAAAAATTTTTATTTGAAAGCATAATATCTTGACAAATATTCACCCATGCAGCGGTATATCTGAGGGCGTATAACATAAACATGTGGACTAGGTAAGTCCATGTAAGGCATCTGGTTCAGTGTTGAAGTTTTCCAATATAGAACGGTCGCAACTGATAACAAAAACATTTGTAAGTATCTATTTACGTTGCTTTGTGGGATGAATTATCAGGCACATAATTAGTCATTGTGGTGTAATGAGTATATGCAATAATTCCACTGCCCCCACATTTGTTATACAATTGATGATTAACATTTTGGGGTCTTCCCTAGGTAATAGAGTGAGAGATTCGGCTCTCCTTCCCCGCAGCCGCCCACCCCTAATGGGTACTCACTGTGGGCGGGAGCGTGAGAGGAGCCTAGTGAACACTCGGAGCAGGCCCCCACTATCTCTGCACACCAGGACTGTGCACTTGTGTAGGGTGTTGTGCCAAAAAAAAAGTGGGCGTGCCTTCACCTTTTTGATTGACTTTCCCTAAGTTGATGTTGTTCTTAGAGTGTTCAGTGGGTGGGGCGCAGAGTGTCTCGTTTGGTTAAGTCAAGGAATTCTTGCGATTCTGTAAAATGTCTCCAACATGCCCAGATTTTGTGAAATTTTCCGGGGGTGTCATTAGATTGGTGTATCAGGTCTTCCATATCCGAGACCTGTTGCACCTGTCCAATCCAATCTGCAATAGTCGGGGGGGACGTGTTCTTCCAATTTCGTGGGATGCACCGTTTGGCCGCATTAATGAGATGTAGGGTCAGGGATTTAGAATATGCTGATTGAGGTAGAGATGTGTGGTGCAGGAGATATTGGGCCGGTGTGTATTCCGGGGTGTATGTCGTGATCTGGGAGATAAGACGATGTATTTCTGACCAGTAGGGTTGTAGCAGGGGGCATTCCCACCAGATATGTAACATTGACCCTGTCACTCCGCCACATCTCCAGCACATAGGGGATACGTTAGGGTAGCACCTGTGCAATTTATCAGGGGTTCTGTACCACCTTGAGTACATTTTAAAGTTATTTTCTTGTGTGGAGGCATTGATCGAGCCCTTGTGAATGTGTGCATAGATGTGCTCCCAGTCATCTGTCGAAAGATCTAGTGAGAGTTCTGATTCCCACCTTTTACTCGTCGCATTACCTTTTGGGTCGCAGTCAGCAAAAAGCATGAGGTATATCTCTGAGATTACGTGCCTTTGAGGTTCCGATTTCGTACACAATGCCTCAAAGGGTGTCCGATCCCTGCACCACCTCGACAGCGGTTTGGTGGTGTTCAGATAGTGCCTGATTTGTAAATATTGAAAGAACGGAATGTGAAGATCGGGTAAGTGGGATGTCAGAGTTTGGAATTGCAGAAGCTCACCTTTCTCAAAAAAGGATTCCGCCCTCAACACATTTGAGTGTGGAGTGTCAGAAGCGCTATATTCCAGCACTCCTGGTGGGAGCTCAGGATTTCCCCTAAGTGGGGTCATAAAGTAAGTATAAAAATGAGGGGGGTCAGGGGGCATCCCTGGCGGGTTCCGTTGGTGACAGAGAAGGCGTCCGACAGGTGTCCGTTTACCCGTACCTGTGCGGACGGGCAGGAGTATAGAGCTAGAATAAATTGGAGAATCCGACCGTGGAATCCCATTGCTCTAAGAGCCGCTGCCATGTAGTCCCAAGCTACCCTGTCGAACGCCTTCTCTGCATCAAGGGAAAGAAAAAAGCCAGGTTTAGAGGATGTGGAGTGCCAGTGATGGATGTGTATGGCCTTTATAGTATTGTCCCTAACCTCCCGGCCAGGTATAAAGCCTACCTTATCCATGGGGAGAATAGGGAGTATTCTATTGGCTAGGAGCTTGACATATAGCTTCAGGTCCACATTTAGCAGGGATATGGGCCTATAGTTTGAGACGAAGGCTGGGTCCTTATCTCCCTTCGGGATCACTGTTATGTGGGCTTCGAACATCTCCCTATGGTTGTTGGGTGAGGTCGTCAGCGAATTAAATGTTTGCACAAAGTGCGGGAGTAGAACGTCTGCAAAGGTCTTATAATATCCCACAGTGAGACCATCTGGGCCCGAGCTCTTGCCCATCTTTAGTTGTTGTAACACTTTCCTGGTTTCTTCCAGGTCAATGGGATGGTTTAAGTCTGCTTTTTCCTCCACAGAGATGGGCTTTGGGCTGTACAGTTCTAGAAATATGTTGAGGGTCTCCTCTCTTTTTTTGCTCCCTGGGGTGTGTTAGGGGGGATAGGTTATATAGTTTGGAGTAGTACGTGACAAATTGTGCCGCTATGTCTTCCGAGGTGACTAGTTTACTGCTTTTGGGGTCCGTGCTGTAGTGTATCGTGGTAGCTGCTTTTTTAGCTTGAAGGGCCCTGGCCAAAAGCTCTTCTTTGGTCTTCAAGAGTTCGGACAGGGTTTGGGAGCTAATGATTGTTTATGTTTACTTTCCATGGAGCGGATCATGGCCGATAACTCATTGATGTGTGCCAGTCTCATTTTCTTACGTCTAGCTGTGATGGCTATGAGCTCACCTCTGACCACACATTTGTGAGCCACCCCTTGCACGTTCAGGAAGGTCTCAGCAGATCCGTTCTCCTGAAAGTATTGCGTCAGTCGAGTTTGTATGTTTTTTAGGGTTTCGGGGTCTGAGAGAAGGGAATTATCTAGCCTCCATATATTAGACCTGCTATGTCCCGTCTGGAGGTTCAGGGTCATGGAAATAGGATTGTGGTCGGAGAGGAGCATGGGATCAATTGATGCATTTGTGAGACAAGTTAAGTCGGCTTGTGTGAGGAAGAAGTAGTCAATCCTGGTGTAGCGATTATGGGGTTGGGAAAAAAAGGTAAAGTCTTTGGCGTTTGGGTTTAGCGTACGCCAGGTGTCGCGGAGGGTCAGCTCGCTTAGCAGTGATTTGATCGTTTTCAAGGCCCTGTAGGTAATAGAAGATGAGCCTATTGATGTATCCTGTGCCAGGGTAAGGGGCAAATTAAATTCCCCTCCAGCAATCACCAGTCCGGTTTGAAAGGATGGGAGTAGTTGCAGAGTGTCCCTAAAGAAAGATACTTGGAGTGTATTAGGTGCATAGAGGTTGGCTAGCGTGATAGGCCTGCCATATACCGATCCCTTGAGGAACAGGAATCTGCCTGACCTGTCCCTCAAGGTATCTTGGACTTCAATTGGGCAGTTCCTGGATATCAGGATTGAAACCCCTTTGGACTTTGAGTCTTCATTTGGAGCGTGATAGACCGAAGGATAGAATCTGTTATGGAGTTTGGGGACGCAATCCGAATGGAAGTGAGTTTCCTGGAGAAACACCACGTCCGCTTTTGTCCGTTGTAGGGTCATGAGGAGTTTGGAGTGTTTTTCCAGGGTGTTGAGCCCCTTATTGTTGAGAGAGTATAGTTTAAGTTGAGGAGGTGGCTTACCGGTTGAAGAGTGTATCATATTGAGGTGTTATGTATTGAAAGGAGCTAATTTAAAGGCAAGGTGGTCTGATTGTATGTGAGTTTCGAGCGCCCGACTGGGGCTCAGATGGGCTGGGGGGTGACCGGGTTTTCCCAAAATGTCAAACGTTGTAAGGGATGGGTCCTACCCGTCAGTCCCGAAATAATCGGGAGTAGCCGTATACAATGAATGGGTGCTGCTGATGTCAGCAGTGTTCCATGTCACCGTGTGTGGGTTGGTAGAGTCCTGGCAGGAAGGATAGGAAATCTACATCCATCCGGCCACCACTACAGGTCTACAGTTATAGGCAGGTGGAGGATTCTAATGCTCTCTGTATTGCCTAGGTAAAAGACTTTGGCCTCAATGCGGGATAAAGAGTGTGTGCCTCTATTCAGAGGATAATTGTGGCCCGTTTTAACCAGCATGGAGATGGAGATAGGGCATTGCGCCTCAAGTACTTCTCCAGTGTGCCTGTTCCTGCCCCATCACAAGATAAGAGATTGCAAACCATGAGTAAGCAGTATAAACCCAATAACTTTAATATAAACCGTGAACATCACAAAATTGACTTTTGAACCCAAAACTTGCCCAGTATCTAAAAGTGCATCTCTTAACCACTGTTAGATTCCTTTCCTAAGTATGTATCATCACTCCGTTTATGTCGGTGTTGCCTATTGGTTAGTAGGGGAATCTTTGTGTCTCTAAGCATCTGCTTGTTAAATGGTAGAGTTCCCTTCGGTATGTACAAGTTATGTGAGTGGCAGATCTCGTCCAGTCACTCATTTAAATGGGACTACAGTCCGGTGTCTTCTAGAGTTGTGTCCTTTCTCAGGAGTCCCCCACTAGGCTGTATGTCGCGGTCACTGGCCATATCCCGGGTTAGGCGGACAGTGCCCTAATTGTCTATGGGGTATGTCTCTCCTGTAGCCCACCCTCAGCTGCGAGATACAACATAGCATGTGGGGGAGGGGTCCGCTCCGTCCCATACTTTGTGTTAACTGGGTTACGAGTGGGCCCCTTTGTCTGCTCCTGGAGAGATTGCAGCCCTGTGGTCGTGAGCTATAAGTTTAGATGGTATGCAGGGATCGTCAGGTAGACCTTGCACATTGTCGGCACTGCGTAGGGATGGGAAGGAGGGTGTCAGGGGGCACTCTCAGTGTGATAGAGATGGGAGAAAACTCCGCACGATAGCATGCCCCCCCTCCACCACCCTCCCCAATACCGCTGTGGGAGTCTGTCTGTCACGGGGAGGGGAGCCCATCTCCAGACCGCTACAAGGCCACTCTTTCCACGTGCATATCCCCACGTCTCCCCCTCCATCCCGCCTGTCCCAGATCCACTGTGCTGGGTACATTAAGCCTGTGTGTCGGGGTATTTCCCGTGCGGGGTCGCACCTCTCCCATCCCGGGAGCCCCCCCACACATTACTGCATGAAACCATGTACCCCATCCTAAAAACCATAAAAAAAAAAAGAGATATGTTAAGCGCATCTACAATTCCCGAATGCGTAGCAGTTATACATGCAAGTAATTAACAGTCTGAGGAAACATGTGGAGCGGGTCTCGTTGAGCTTATTACCTCCTACAAAGTATGTAGGGGTGGATCACCTCCATGTAACGCTTGCCTCTGCTCTCTAAATAGTGCTTCAGGCTGCATAGAGTGAACCCCATGTTCATCCGGGAGCTGGGCTCCCCTGGCAGGATTGTAATAGCCTATTGATATTTTCCTCTGGTCCTACTAGTAGTTTGGGAATCGCAATAGTCAGAGAAGCGCATATAGTACTTAGAGGCGAGTCTTACAGCGTGAGAGTTTGTTCCCAGTCCAACCATCTAGAATAAGAGCAGGGAGATTACCTCACCGTAACAAACGAGCTAACCGTAGTCTGGGCATTTTCGTTGGCGCTGAATGGGTTCAAACTTCCAGTTTAGCAAACAGTACTTAGTAGAAATGGAACAATAGAAACAATGGAACCAAAACTAAAAACACATCATCAACGTTTTCCTTCAGACATCAACTGTACCAGGTGCATGTACCGCTGTGCTAGTTGTCACGTCTGGCTCCTGAAGCGGAGTGGCGGCGGCGATGTCTTATCTCCTGGGTCTCCATGGGGACTTCCTGTCCCAACGTTCGTTTTGCTCCTCGGAACTCTGCGTACCAATTGGGTACTTCCACTACAGGGATTCCCAGGGTGTCGCAAAAGGCCTGTAATTCCTCCGGAACTCTCAGCCATGCTGTGCGGCCCTGTGTGGAAGTGGTGAGGCAAAAAGGAAATTTACAGTGGTACGGGATGTTCCTGGAGCGCAGCGTGTCTAAGAGTGGCCTGAGGTCTCTTCGGTGCTGAAACGTGATGGCCGAGAGGTCCTGATAGATTTGGATTTCTGCTGCCCCGTGTGTGATCCGGGTCTTGTTCCTGGCCTTTCTTAGTATATCCTCCTTTAGCTTGAAATCTACAATGCAGCAGATGATGTCTCTAGGGGGATCAAACTCCCTCCCCCTTGGCCTCAGGGCTCTGTGGATCCTCTCCATAGCGATGGCCGTGTGCGCCGGGCGGTCTAACAGTTCATTAAACATGCCGGTCACTATCTGTGCGAGCTGATCCGCCTCTATCAGCTCCGGTAGACCACGGATCCGTAGGTTATGATGCCTGCCTCTGTTATCGAGGTCCTCCACATGCCGCTGGAGGTGCCTCATCTGCAGGGTGTGGGTGTCCAGTTTGTGTGTCACCCGGTGGAGGACATTGTCATGTCGAGCGGTCGTCTTCTCCACATCTTGGACTCTGTCCGCCAGTGCATGGATGTCTATGGCCGTGGACAGGGTCTATTTTATATCCGCTGCTATCAGTTTGAAGTCCTGAAGCCCAAGGAGCGGTTGGGGAGGGCTATCGCTTTGCCCAGTGCCCGATCCAATCGGCATGAGTGAAACTCCGGCAGGTGTGGGCTGTGCGGCCTGAGTGAGACTCTGGCGTGGTGGCGCCATGTTGTTTCTTTGAGAGCGAAAGAGCTCAGGCAGCGTCTGGCTCATGCTGCCGTTAGATTCGCGGGGGGAGTGAAATCGTGAGGCAGAGGAGTTCCGTGATGCCGTTCCCATTGCCCTGGGTTGCTGTAGTGGGTTTGTTACCTCCTAAAGGACCTGAAAGGGACCTGTAGCGGCGGGAGCTTCTGGTCTATGCTGCCATCTTTCTGTGAGGTTAAACCACGCCCCTCGGTGTGATTTATTCTTAGGTATTTATAGAAGTAATTGTCAGGGATGTTGAACTTTTCGTGTAGGTCTTGGAAGGTATGCAAGGATCCGTTGTTTAGGATATTCCCAATTGTGGTGGCAACAGCAGTTATCCATGAAGAAAGTGACATATCAGTACATATAGTTTCAAGTGCTGACAGGGGGAAGGACCCCATAATGTCTGTTGACATTCCCTTTGTTTGTTGGTAGATCAAGCTCCAGACTTTAACTGTTGCATTAACTGTGTTTAGGAAAGATTGGGCTGGTCGATGTTGTAGCCAGATGGCGGCTAGCAGAGATTTAGAGGGGGAGCTGAGAGAGGCTTCTTCTATCTGAAGCCACAGTGGATGAGAAGGGGATGACCACCAGTGTTAGGTTTGGTTTAGGATTGTGGCTTTGTAGCAAGTTTTGAGGTTAGGGGCTCCCATTTCTGCTTTTGACGTTGCCGAGCACATGATTAAGAGCTTAATTCTAGGGTGCTTGTTGTCCCATATGAAGTTGTTGACAGTTCGTTCCAGCATACCCAGTTGTGAAGATAGTAACGGGACTGGGAGAGTCCAGAAGAAGTATAACAGATGAGGAAGGACAAACATTTTGGTTAGTGCTATTTTTTTAGCCCACGAGGCACGGGTGGAGCAGAGAGAGGAGCAGAGGTCTTGCAACTTCTTGAGAAGAGCTTCATAGGAGGATATTATTTGAGGGAACAGTTAGTTGTGTCTCTAAGTTGGTAAGCATCGAGGATGGTACCCATGGAAACGGTGACGAACGAGTGAGGGTGGATTTTGTGTTGTGATCTAAGCAGATGCCAAGCAGGTTAGATTTGGAGCAATTGACTTTGTACAAAGAGAGTCGTTTGAACTGTGTGATGAGGTCATGAAGTTTTGGTAGGAATTGGAGAGGATTGGTCATGAATACAATGACATCGTCCGCGTACAGTCCTATTTTATGGGTAACTTTTCAGATTTGTAAACCTGAGATCAACGGGTGTTGTGAGGGGTTCCATTACAAGGGCAAATATTAGTGGGGAGAGGGGGCATCCTTGTCTTGTGTCATTCGTAATTGCGAATGGGACGGAGGTCATAACGGAAGTCCAAACTCTAGCTGAGGGATGGGAGTATAGAGCAAGCACTGCTGTGTACATATTGTCTGTGAATTACATTTTTTGGAGGACTGCATTTTTTTTTTCAATATGATTTTATTGAAATTTTAAAGCATAACAGGATAACTGTCAGTTAAATTTATGACAGAGGGGGGGGCGTGGTCTGAAGCTGCATGGAGTAGGGAGTCGGATCTGAGAGCTCCACAGCACTAATATCCTAATCACCAAAATCCTGGGGAAATACCTCCTAAATTTGTCTCCCACCTGGCACCGAAGCTCCTCCACACTCTACCGCCCGCGATGTCCCCTCCTAAAAGGACCTCCGAGGCGGTTAGCAAGCTCGATAAGTATCGCCACGAGGAGCGCGGACAGGACAGAGAAAATGGCGCCTCGGCCTCCGTGGAGTCGGAGCACACGTCCGGAGACACAAACAAAATACTCGATGCCATAACTCATTGCCGGACTGCCCTCACGACCCAGATCGAGGAAGTCAAGGTGGACATCTCCCTGCTCCGTCAGGACCTCCAGAAGGTACGCGAGCGGGTGGCTGAAACCGAACGCCGCATAGGCCGCATGGAGGACGACATCCCGCCATTGCAGACCTCCACAGAGCAGCTCCACCATGAGCTGCAGACGCTGCTAGCGAAACAAGATGATATGGAAAACCGTATAAGAAGATGCAATCTCCGCTTTGTGGGCCTGCCGGAGGGCTCGGAAGGTAGTGACCCTCAAACCTACCTGGAGTCCCTGCTTGTCGCTACGTACGGCAGAGAGGCCTTCTCTACCTCCTTTGTAGTTGAGCGGGCCCATCGCCTGGCCGCTAAGCCCCCGCCGGTAGGAGCGCCCCCACGGACATTTATAGCAAAATTCTTAAACTTCAGGGACAGGGACGCAGTCCTCCGGCTATCCCGCGAAAAGGGGAACATACCCTGTGGAAACGTTCGAGTGGCTGTCTACCCGGACTTCTCCGCTGACCTCCAGCGCCGCCACGCTCAATTCACGGAGGCCAAACGCCGCCTGCGGATCAAGAACCTGAAATACGCTATGTTATACCCCGCCAGACTGCGGGTGGTGGGGGATGACAGGGTTCACTTCTTCGAGGATCCTGAGGCGGTATTATCCTGGCTCGAGAGGCGAGATGCGGCCTCCTAGGAATTCTACTACGATTTCCCCTTCACACATACTATATTCTATCACCCTGGAACCCCCACCGCTGCATTGTGTACCTCACAGATGTTCCGATCATCCTAGCAATACCTTGCTGTCCCTATATGGAGATCCTCCATCTTTACTCATCCTGCTGTCTTCGTCACCCACTGCTAGGACATGTCCCCTAAGGATTGCTTCCCACTTGCATATCTGTGTACAGTGCTGTCACCAACCGGAGCATCGCCCACACACCGCTGAGGACCCCAGGTTTTTTTGTTGGTGGACTCCCTCGCGGCATCACTGACTCTTGTGCTGGGTGCACCCCCTGCTCCTTACCCAGCTTTACAGTGAACAATCGCCTTCTTTGTATCAATCGGACACTCCATACACCACCACTGGAGAGGCGGTGTACAATCAAGCTAAGTTTCCCTGGTCGGCCACTGCTTTGGAGTTGCATCCTACTTGGCTGCACCCCGCTGACAGTCGCTGCTCCAGTGCATGTTGTACATTTGGTTTACCTATGTACACCAATTTAAAGATCTGGTTATGTTATGTTTTTCTCCATCTCTATCCCCCTTCTCTCCCCTCCCCCCCCCATCCCCCCCCCCCCCCTGCTCCCCTTCTCTGTTCTATGTTGTTTTTTTCTAGTTTGGTACTGCATTGTTGTATACTACCCAGGCTGAATGGGGCTAGACAGAGACGGTGTCACTTGATTTATCTGCCAAATACCGCTACACTAGGTACTGTACCGCCATTAATGCTCCTGCATTATTGTATATTTTGGCCACCTGCAATTCAGAACCGAGCCGCTTATAGAACGAACATTGACCCCCTGTCACTAATCCAGGCCAACACCCTACTGGGTGAACCCTCGCACCGCACACAATGGCTCTCACTAAATTGATGGTATGGAATGTGCGAGGATTGCGGGACAGGGCGAAACGCCTGGCGGTTCTCGCCCATGTTAAGGCCATGAAAGCAGAGATCATGGTATTATTGGAGACGCACCTCACTGGCTCCCTTCAGCTTTCCCTCAAGAGGCCCTGGCTGGGCTGGGTGTACCAGGCTCCCCACACCCCTCATTCTCGGGGGGTGGCGATCCTGGTGGCCAGGCACGTCAGGTTTCAGCTGTTGAATCTGCAAACAGACCCACAGGGCAGATATGTATTTTTACATGCAATGTTAAATGGGCATGAAACTCTTATTCTTGCATTCTATGTTCCCCCCCCATTTCAGTTCACGATTTTGCAAGAAGGGATAACCTTCATGACAAAACACCCGACAGTTCCAACCGTTTGGCTCGGGGATTTCAATATGGTTATAGACCCCTCACTTGACAGAATGGGGCGTGACCCGCCCACTGGGAGTCCCACCACACTGACCAGGTTTGGCCGCATGATGCAGGAGCTACGCTTGGCAGACTGCTGGCGTCTCAGACACCCCACTACCCGTAACTACTCCTGCCACTCGCAGACTCATTCCACTATGTCACGCATAGACCTCATACTTATTTCTCCACCCTTAACGCCACATCTACGTGATGCGGGCTTTGAGCCCCGGGTACTGTCTGATCACTCCCCTTACTGGGTGACTTTGGACCTACAGTCCCCCCCCCCAACCCGCCTGTGGAAACTTAACCCCTTCTGGCTGTCTGTCCTACCTGACATTGACTCTATGCAGAAGGAATGGACCTTCTTCTTCAACACCAACTCGAGCACTGCGAACGGGGCCGCGGTGTGGGAGTCCTTTAAGCTGCATGCTAGGGCTGTGCTGTCCTCCCGCGTCTCCAGGTATAAAAGATCTTCCAAACTAGTCCTAACTCAGGCGGAGACTCACCTGGGGACCCTGGAACAGAACTTCCAATCAGATCCCTCTCCCCAGAATGCAAATCTTCTTAGAACACAGGCCCGGACGGTCAACCACCTCCTTTTGGACAAGGCAAAACAAAATATTTTTTTCTCAACACAGCGCAATTTCGAGCACGGGGAGCGGGCAGGCAGACTACTTGCATACCTGGCCCACCTAGACCACACACCGCCAGTAATAGCGTCCCTGCAGGATGACATGGGAAATGTCGTCTCTGACCCAGACCAGATAGTCGCCCAATTTCATACATTCTTCTCATCCTTATACACCTCCCAGGCCCGCTATACTCACAATGATTTAACTGACTTCCTAGGTCAAGTGGAATTCACTAAGTTGTCCCACTCCCAAATAGCTCACCTAGAGGCCCCTATCACGACGGATGACATCGACGAAGCTATAACCAATCTGGCTACGGGCAAAGCTCCTGGAACCGACGGGCTCCCCCTCGAGTTTTACACCCAATTCAGGGAGGCACTTGTACCACAACTCCAAAAATTATATCACTTCATGTTCGACTCCGCCACGATCCCAGATTCCATGAAAGAAGCGATTATCGTATTGATCCCCAAGCCTGGTAAAAATCTCTCTTTTCCTGAATCTTATAGACCGATATCCCTCCTCCAATTAGATATCAAAATACTTGCCAAGGTCCTTGCCCTCAGATTGAATAAAGTGATACTGTCCCTAATCCACCCCGACCAGGTAGGATTTATGCCTCACAAGAATACTGCTTTCAACCTACGTCGCCTCTTTCTTAACGTACAGGCCAACCATAACTCGATGGGCAATAGGGTGGTGTTGAGCCTGGATGCTGCTAAGGCGTTCGACTCGGTTGAGTGGACATATCTTTGGGAATGCCTCCGTAGGTATGGGTTTGGACCGAAGTTTTTGACTTGGGTCCAGCTCCTATACCAGGCCCCTGTGGCCAGGGTATTGATAAATGGGATGACATCTGACCCTTTCTCACTATATAGAGGTACACGCCAAGGGTGCCCACTGTCCCCACTACTGTACGCCCTGGCGGTGGAGCCTTTGGCTATCGCCATCAGAGCACACCCGGAGATCAGGGGCTTTAGCTCTGGACAGCTGGTCGAGACTATCAGCCTTTATGCAGACGATATGCTGCTGTACCTGGAAGACGCGGGTCCCTCACTCAATGCAGTCCTGAACTTAATTGAATGGTTCGGACGATTCTCGGGTCTTCAGATAAACTGGGATAAATCCCAGATACTCCCACTTGACGTATCCGTCCCAACATCTGAACAGGCAGGGCTTCCGCTACAAAGAGCCAGCCAGATCAAATACTTAGGGGTACAGGTCACCCGTTCTATAGTAGATTACATGAGATTAAACGTAGAGCCTCTATACACGCTACTCAAGACCAAGACACAGGTATGGGCACGCCTCCCCCTTGGAGTTACGGGACGTGTCAACTTAGTAAAGATGATACTGTTGCCCAAACTCTTATACATTTTTTGGCACTCCCCAATTTACCTGCCCCTTAGGGTCTTTAAAACCATGGACTCTATCCTTAACACCTTTGTCTGGGGCGCCTCCAGACATAAATTGTCATGGCGGACCCTGCAGAGACCGACTGACCTAGGTGGACTTGCCCTACCTGACCTACACCTATATTACCTAGCGGCCCAGCTCTCTCACTTCTACCACTTTAACAAAGCGGACCAATACAGATACCTCGTCCTGGCCTGTTCACGGCTCTCCGCCCCGGTATCGCACCCCTTCCAGGTACTGATGTGCGGGAGGGGCGCCTCCCTTGGGGCTGACCGTCGGAATGGTATGCTCTCCCACCATTGCAGGATATGGGACCTGACCGCCAGACGCTTGGGGATTCCTTCGCTAAATGCCTATACACCCCTTTGGTATAACAATAACCTCCCAGAGCTCCTTGCTCTACCAAACATTAACAGGTGGATCGAACGAGGAGTACTGTATCTACATCAAGTGATGGACGATACAGGGGTTAAATCTTTCCAAGACTTGAAGACTACCCATACCCTACCTAACTCCATGTTCTTCTGCTTTCTCCAACTTCGCCATGCACTACAATGCCAATTTAACACCTCCCCTCCTGACCTGACCCCCGTGGACATGATGAGGATCCTAGGGGCAGACGAACCTGAACGCCTGATCTCTTCCTGCTATGCTACCCTCCTCGCCCCTTCTGCCTCGAGGTTAGCATATGGATTTAAGATGAGGTGGGTGGCGGATGTGGGGGAACTGGAGGATGAGGAGTGGTCGGACGTGCTATCCTCTTGCAAACTCGTGTCCCCCAAATTGTCTGATAGACTCACGCAAATTTACATTGTACACAGAGCCTACCTTACTCCTGCCCACATAGCTAAATACAGACCTGACCAGGACCCACTCTGCCCAAGATGCGGTAACGCTAATAGCTCCTTTTTCACCTCATATGGACCTGCCCGGGTATCCAGGGATACTGGAAGCAGATAGTTGACTTCCTGCATGATGTCATGGGCTCCCCACTAACGCTATGCCCAAAGCAATGCCTGCTAGGCCTAGTGCCCGAGCAGGAACAAAACAGATGTCTCCACATCTTTATGCAGGAAACGCTATTCACAGCTAGACTGATGATAGCCAGGAAGTGGCTTAGAGCTGCATCACCAACCTTCCAAGAGTGGCGGGCGGCAGTAAACCATTCCCTCCCATACAAAAAGCTACTCTACCAACATAGAAAATGCCCTAACAAATACCATAAAATATGGGATAAGTGGACCCAGTCGTTGTCTACAACTGATGATGTGCCGAGCACATAATTTTCAGAATGTCTTTCTGTTCTGGTTTGTTATGTGAAGTGGTTATAATGTATTGTGGTACTGCATCTGTGGCTTTACCACGTTTGGCCTTTCTTCCTATGATGGAACTGCTGAACTCTCCCGTACTACGTTCCATTCACCAGTGCCAATCTTGCGGATACATATATTCTGTTATGCAACTGTACGATAAGCAAGTTGTAAACCCGGCTGATACCTATATTGTATATGTGACACAACCTGTACCTGTATACCTCAATGTACCAATAAAAGTTTATTTTGGATTAAAAAAAATTTATGACAGAGGGAAAGGAAAAAGACTCCAATACACCTTGCTTACAAGTTTACAGATGGTAGAAAATACTAAGCAGTATACTTGATCTAGAGGCTATACATAATTGTAGCGGAGATGCGGTTACATACAATGTTTTATGCTAGGCAGGGAGATTGGAGAACTGGATGTTATCCCAGCAGTAGTATATCTAAACTTGAAATAGAAACCAGAAATATAAACCGAGTATATAGAGGTGTGAGAGGGGGGAAACAGGGAGGGGTGGGGGCCTGGAGAACGCTTATGCCGGTGTTGTCGCCCTGGAGAGGGCGGAGACTAGTTCAAGTTCAAAATGCCTATAGTTTGCGATAATATGAGAAAGTGTAGACGGTAAGGTTCATTGTTGGTGTGGGCCAAGTATAGTCTGCAAAAGTTTTCCAGCGTTTACAAAAGAGACGGGATGCAGATGGGAGGTTAAAATCCGTCGTTGCCTTTTAATTATGAAGTTGGGTTATTAGCTCTTGTGATATTTGAGATACTGACGGGCTGGAGGTGGTCGTCCAGTGTTTTAGAATTGTTCTCCTCACTGCAAAGAGGCATAGTCTTTATGGGGGGTGGCTGAGGCAGAGGACCAGGACAAAAGTTGTTTGTCCCAATAACCAAAGATTAGGAGCAGAGGGTCCTTTGGAATTTGCATCAGGGTAACGTTGTATATAAATTTGATGGTTTTGTCCCAGAAGGTGAAGATGAAGGAGCATGACCAGAATCGGTGGGTCAAGGAAGGTCTGGGTTGAGAGCAATGGGGACAACTCATGGAAGCAGCATTGTGACTATCCCAAAGGAATGGGATGTAGGCTCGATGGATGATTTTCAATTGAGTCTCCCTCCATTGTTCACATGGAATCAGTTTTATGGTATCCCTGTAAGATTTTGTCCATGAGGTCAGTATCTTGGAAGTCCTTTGCCCAGTGTTTAGCTGATGTTGAGGTAAAGGGGGGGAGGTCTTAGCGAGTAGTGGTTTGTAGATGTCCGAGATGGTATAGGAATTTGTGTCCAGAAGATCATCGATGAAAGAGTGCTGAAATCTCTTGGGGCCGTCTTTGCAAAGACTCTTGAGATGTTGGGTGCATTGCCAGTAGTGGAAACTGTGGTTTTGTGGTAGGGAGAAATCCTTGGCTAAGGTAGAGAAGGGTTTCAGGTGGCCTGTATTTAAGTCGCAAAGAGAGGTCAAGGTAGAGAGGCCTCTTTCCTGCCAGATGGAGAAGGCTTGGTGGAGGGTGCCTGGTGGGAAGTTCGGGTTCCCTTGGATCGGGAGACGTTTGGATACCTGTGTTGGGAGGTTCAGTAATTTGTGTACTTCCCTCCACGCTATGGCTGTGTCTTGCAATAGCAGGTTATGGTTGAAGGTTGAAGGGTAGCTGTTTCCAGGGGGCGTGGAGAAGAGCCCTCAGGTTAAAGGGACGAGTCATTTCTTGCTCTAAGACCAGATTGGCATATCTGGAAGCGTCTCTTGACCAGTCTAGCCCTATTCGTAGTAAGCATGCTAAATTATACAGTTTGATATTGGGAAGACTGATGCCTCCGTCAGTCCTGGGGAGATGCAGTTTGGATAATGTTATGCGGGGTCTTTTTCGCTGCCAAATGAATTTAGAGATTGTTTTGTTTAGGATTTGAATATCTTTGTGTTTGAGCAGCAAGGGGATTGTTTGCAAGGTATATAGCAGGCGAGCAAAGCTAACCATTTTGAATAGGTGGCATCTCCACAGTAATGACAGAGGCAGGTCCATCCAGTTCTCCAGCTCATGGGTGATTTTAGAGAGTAAAGGAGGAAAGTTCAGAGAGTAGAGGGTAGAGGGGGTGGTTCCGATTTTGATGCCTAAGTAGGTGATGTGGGATTTGGCTAAGGGGAACGAGGAATGTGAGATCCAAGTTCTATTAGGGTTAATGCCTATGGGGAGTATTTCACTTTTATTGTAATTTATCTGAAGTCCAGAGATACGTTTAAAATCATTAAAGATTTGTGTGATGGTGGGCATATCTTTTGCGGGATCCGCTGAGAATATTAGGACATCATCCGCGAAAAAGGCCGAGCGGATTACTTGGCGCCCAATTTGTATACCGTGTAGGGGGGCTGTGGTGTTGAGACACCTGGACAGGGGTTCGATCGCTAGATTAAACAAGAGGGGGGATAATGGGCACCCCTGTCTGGTGCCTTTGTGGAATCTAAATTTTTCTG
Organism: Glandirana rugosa; assembly: GCA_018402905.1. NCBI lineage: Eukaryota > Metazoa > Chordata > Amphibia > Anura > Ranidae > Glandirana > Glandirana rugosa. The sequence continues at coordinate 311,057 of BLSH010242459.1, forward strand.
AGAGGAGACCAGCCACCACCAGCCTGGCCACGGGTGCTGAGTACATGGCTCGGATCAGGTGAACGAAAGGGCCTGAAAAACCCATCCTTCCCAAGACCCTGAGTAGCCATTTGAAGCTGACGTTATTGAAAGCTTTTTCCGCGTCCAGGGTGATGATGGCGTAGTCCCCTCCTTTGTGTTTGTCAGCATGGTTTAGAATCGTGAGCACCTTGTGGATATTCAACGAGGCTGTTCTACCCTTGACAAAGCCTGATTGTGCCAGGTGTATCAGTGAAGGGAGGATGTCTGCTAGCCTAGTGGCAATTATTTTAGATGTATTTTCATGTCCAAATTTAAAAGTGAGATAGGGCGATAGGAGCCAGGCTCTAACGGGTCTTTTATAAAGAAAAACAGTTGCGCTAAATAAACATTACAAAATGGTGAAAATAATAAGTGTATAAACTCCAAATTAAAATGAAAATAATGTCTAATATTGATTGGAGAAATTATTCCTTTAAAGTCCAACACCAAAAGATTAGAAACTCTGTGACTTATTTCCAAAGTGGTTATTTAAGATGTATAATGTCCCGAAAATCACTCCAACACCATAAAAAAGTGAAAATATTGAGACTCAATTCTTCCTTTGAATCGACACAAGGGTGAGTAGACCGCCACCGGAAGATAGTACACCTCTAAATTAATAAAAGGTACCCTTACCGGAGGTAATGGACTTACTATCGCTAGCAAGTCGTGAGCACTGGCAGAAATATAACCCTCTGCGGGGTATCACACTCCAAAAGGTCCTCTCTTCCTTGTGAACATACGTCTGATAGGATAGACAGCCTACTCCAGCCTCTCTTCAACCGAGAATCTCATTCATATGAATACCATAATATCGAAATCTGGCTGAGAAGCCTCTGATGGAAGCTGCCGACGCAGGCCTGTTCCTAAGAAGCACTGCAGCTAATGGGCTTCACAACTGCACTGGAACCAATATGCAGCCTGGGAGGTCCGAGAGGAACGCTGCATCTGGGAGATGATCAGCCAGGTTCTGCCCCCAGTCCAGGCTGCCACTCTCTCCCCCTCCGGAGGCTCCAGCAAAGTCAGTCCACTTTGCTGGAGCCTCCGGAGGTGTACTATCTTCCGGTGGCGGTCTACTCACCCTTGTGTCGATTCAAAGGAAGAATTGAGTCTCAATATTTTCACTTTTTTATGGTGTTGGAGTGATTTTCGGGACAT
>BLSH010242459.1:324271-335558 GCA_018402905.1 Glandirana rugosa
GATTCTATTTATCATCATTAGTCATTGAGGTCAACATTGGATCATTCAGAGATCCTCACTGAACTTCTGAAGAGAGTTTGCTGCACTGAAAGTAAAGGGGCTGAATAATTTTGCACGCCCGATTTTTCAGTTTTTTCTTTGTTAAAAAAGTTTGAAATATGCAATAAATTTCGTTCCACTTCATGATTGTGTCCCACTTGTTGTTGATTCTTCACAAAAAATACACCTGTGTGTAATAGTCTCCGAATAAATGCAGCTGCACTGTGATAGTCTCATTGGAGACTTGGATACAAAAAGATTTCCCAAGCTTTAAACATCCCAAGGGGCACTGTGCAAGCGATAATATTGAAATGGAAGGAGTATCAGACCACTGCAAATCTACCAAGACCTGGCCGCCACTCTAAACTTTCAGCTCATACAAGGAGAAGACTGATCAGAGATGCAGCCAAGAGGCCCATGATCACTCTGGATGAACTGCAGAGATCTACAGCTGAGGTGGGAGACTCTGTCCATAGGACAACAATCAGTCGTATACTGCACAAATCTGGCCTTTACGGAAGAGTGGCAAGAAGAAAGCCATTTCTTAAAGATATCCATAAAAAGTGTTGTTTAAAGTTTGCCACAAGCCACCTGGGAGACACACCAAACATGTGGAAGAAGGTGCTCTGGTCAGATGAAACCAAAATCGAAATTTTTGGCAACAATGCAAAACGTTATGTTTGGCGTAAAAGCAACACAGCTCATCGCCCTGAACACACCATCCCCACTGTCAAACATGGTGGTAGCAGCATCGTGGTTTGGGCCTGCTTTTCTTCAGCAAGGACAGGGAAGATGGTTAAAATTGATGGGAAGATGGATGGAGCCAAATACAGGACCATTCTGGAAGGAAACCTGATGGAGTCTGCAAAAGACCTGAGACTGGGACGGAGATTTGTCTTCCAACAAGACAATGATCCAAAACATAAAGCAAAATCTACAATGGAATGGTTCACAAATAAACATATCCAGGTGTTAGAATGGCCAAGTCAAAGCCCAGACCTGAATCCAATCGAGAATCTGTGGAAAGAACTGAAAACTGCTGTTCACAAACGCTCTCCATCCAACCTCACTGAGCTCGAGCTGTTTTGCAAGGAGGAATGGGCAAAAATTTCAGTCTCTCGATGTGCAAAACTGATAGACATACCCCAAGCGACTTAAAGCTGTAATCGCAGCAAAAGGTGGTGCTACAAAGTATTAACTTAAGGGGCTGAATAATTTTGCACGCCCGATTTTTCTGTTTTTTATTTGTTAAAAAAGTTTGAAATATCCAATAAATTTCGTTCCACTTCATGATTGTGTCCCACTTGTTGATTCTTCACAAAAAATTGCAGTTTTATATCTTTATGTTTGAAGCCTGAAATGTGGCAAAAGGTTGCAAAGTTCAAGGGGGCCGAATACTTTCGCAAGGCACTGTATATAATATAGGCTTATATTTCACCCCAGTGCAAAAGTTCTGACGTCGGTTTTGCTCTCTACTCCCTTGCCGATATCTAATGGGACCCGTCAGGGATGCCCCCTGTTACCTTTAATTTTTGCACTTATAATTGAACCCCAGGCCCAAGCAATCTGATCACACCTCCTTTTTACAGGCTTAACAGTTAGCCAAGTATCCCACAAAATTGGCCTATATGCCGATGACATAATCATATGGCTCACCGATCCATTGAAATCCCTACCCCCTCTTTAAGACCTGTTAGAACACTTTGGACATTTGTTCATGTGCAAATTGAATCACTCTAAAGTCTGACCTCTCTAAACGTCTCCTCAACAAGTTAATCTGGGCTGCACGTAAACCTCACATAAAATCCTTCTTACTCAGTATTCCAAGAGCATATGCTGGAATCAGTGTTCCCAATCTCAAATCATACTACAAAGCAACAATCTTAGAACAAGCAAAAAGATGGTGGTCCTGGCCTCTTACACAACCTTGGCTCAAAATTGAAGCTTCGGGACTTACTCAGCCCCCCTCATCAATTTTAGCAGAAACTTGGATGAAACATCGCCCTTCTCGCTCCTTTCTTCTGACTATCGATGCAACAATATCAACATGGAAAGCTATACACCAAGTCTCGACGGGAATCCACATTCACACATTACTCCAATTCCTGCTACAACTTCTATATTCGGACCTTCCCTTACATTGGATGTCTGCGGGTATCCAAAAGTTGGGTGAGCTATATGACCAACGTCAGCTTTAATCCTTCCAACAAATCTCTTATCGATACTGCATCCCCCAATAAAGACTTTTTAATTTATCTAAGAATTTGTCACATCCTCTCAACCTCACGGACTACATCTAATACTCTAATCAAGGACACAATGGCCCTTTTCAACTCAACCTCCAACAAGTTTTGTGGTCAGACTTACCTGGGATTGTACATCAAGCGCTATTGGGCTCCTGTAGTAAGAGCCTGATAGGGAAGGTGAGCTGCTAGCGTGATTGGTGGAGGAATTTTTCACCTGAGCACTTATGCCCATTTTGTATGAAGAACTGCACATTTTACCACACTGGGTGGCCTGCATTGAGGACTGTTATTTTCTTTTCCTCCTTTTTTGTTATTTTGAGCGCTGCACTTTACTTATTATAAGTTTTGTGGTATATCCTACATCTATGATCTGCACTAGAGACCTAAATTGGAGAAGAAATCCCCAGTTATGATTCAATGAGAATCCACCCTGCAAACACAGATTTCCCCCTCCCTTTGGTATCGAGAATTTCATACTTCATCCAGGCACTCCAGGAAGATTACCCATTAGGAAACCTTAATAAAAAATGTTATCACTGCTGTAACACCCCCGTAAAGTTGTCCCGTATATTCCTGAGTCAACCTCAGAAGTGCTGGAGGAGTTGTACTATGGACGGAATATTTTTCACATATGGTAGGAATGCCCCTTCATTGTTCCATTCTGGAGAAGCATCTCCAATCTCATTCAAAATCTGACTAATGTCTCTAATACGCTAACCCTGCAGATGGCTCTATTCGGACTACGTCTCTTGATCTGGCCCTCGAAATTTCATCCAGTCATCGCACATATGCTTATTGCCCGCTCGCCTTTGGAAACAAGTCTGCTCACCCACTCTATGTACTATATAACCATAGACATTCTCAATGACCATTTAGGTATGGAATACCTTTTCACTAAAATTAATTTGAAAATCGAGAAATTTTAGGACCAATGGCAGTACTGGCTGTCCCTAACCCCCACTTAGGTGATATTATACGATATATGACCCTTCCTTGAAATATGCTACCTATTCTCCCCCCCTGGACCGAATGGAGCCATCCAGTAATGGTTATCTCTACAACACCACACTAGTATATACCCCTTGGTACTGGTTTGCTCTCTCCCTGCTCTTTCCCACTTTTCCACCTTTACCCCATTCTCCCCATCCTTTTCCCCCCTCTAGCCCATATGGTACACTTTTCTTATGTGAAATATGCTGAGCTACCGACCATACCCTCTTTTGGTCGATATTTGCATTGCATTTGCTTTTTGTCTTGTTTGATATACATTTGTTTTAATTTATTTAATAGTACTGGAGTGAGCCTTCCCTGCTCCAGATGTCTTTTCCTTCTCTGTGCAGTGTTCAACGTTTACCCATATATGTCAATAAAGATTATTGAAAAAAAAGCCTTGGCTAGACACACATTTAACCCTTTGATCACTCTAGGTGTTTTACCCCTTCCCAGCCAGTGTCATTAGTACAGTGACAGTGTATATTTTTAGCACTGATCACAGTATTAGTGTCACTGGTTCCCAAAAAGTGTCAGAAATGTCAGAATGTCTGCCGCAATATCGCAGTCTCACTATAAGTCACTGATCTCCTCCATTACCAGTAAAAAAAATTAAATAAAAATATCCCATAGTTTGTAGACGCTATAAACTTTGCACAAACCAATCAATATACATTTATTGGGATTTTTTTAACCAAAAATATGTAGCAGAATACATATTGACCTAAATGTATGAAGAAATTAGATTTTTTTCAATTTTTTATTGGATATGTTTTATAGCAGAAAATTATTGTTTTTTTTTTTTTTTTTGAAAATTGTCAGTCTTTTTTTGTTTATAGCACAAAAAAATAAAAAATGCAGTGGTGATCAAATACCACCAAAAGAAAGCTCTATGTGTGGGAATAAAGGACACAAATTTTATTTGGGTATAGTGTCACATGACTGCACAATTGTTAGTTAAAATAACGCTGTGCTGTATCGCAAAAAATGTCTTGGTCAAAAAAAAAACAAAAAACTACAGTGTAAATCCAATATGGATCCACATCAATCACAATAAGAAATACCTGATTATGTTGACCCACCACCTCTCCTGTCACAAATGACAGCCCTGCAGGACTGTTGGAATGTAAATACAGTGGTGGGGATCCTGAATGCAGTGTCATCTCAATAGCATCATGGGCCCCTGGGCAAAGTAATGCACTGGGGCCCCTACTAGGGAGATGGATTACTATGGAGTGCTACACACACCGTGGCAAATTATCGGTGTGGCTAAATTATGCTACATGTTGGACATGGCTTTTTGTCAGATTAGAAATAACAAATAAACACAACTAGAGAATTGTCCCAAATTAAATTCACTCCTTGTACACACTGTCCCCCCATCTCTACATACTGAGCCCCTGTATACACTGACCCTCTTTTCCCCTGTACACACTGCTCCCACCCTTTTTTACTCTATCCTCCACACTGCCCCCTGTCATAAATGCTTTTCCCAGCCTATCAGTGGCTTGTATATCTGTATGTCTTTACACAGTACAGGATGGGCAGCAGTGCATAGCACAAGGTAGGCAGGAAGGCACAGTACAGGGCAGGCAGGAGGGCACAGTACAGGGCAGGCAGGAGGGCACAGTACAGGGTGGGTAGGCGGGTGCAGTTCTGGGTGGGTATGAGTGCACAGTACAGGGGGGCAGGAGGGCATAATACAGGATGGGCAGGAGGGCACAGAACAGGGTGGGTAGGAGGGTACAGTAGAGGGTGTGTAGGAGGGCACAGTACATGGCAGGCAGGCACAGTATTGGGGGCAGGAGGGCACAGTGAGTGGGAGGGCACAGTACAGGGTAGGAAGGAGGGCACAGTACAGATAGGCAGGAGGGCACAGTACAGGGTGGGCAGGATGGCACAGTATGGGTGGCAGGAGGGCACAGTACAGGGCGGGCAAGAGGGTACAGTATTGGGTGGGCAGGAGGGCACAGTACAGGAGTCACTGCTGACAGTGCACTAGGCATAGCTCGGCCCCCCATCCCAGCACTGTACACAGCCTGAACCCTGGCACCAAGATCTCCTGCTTCCTACATAGCATGCACTGGAGCTGAAATCCGATTCCCTTACACCTACATTAGCCATGATGTGCACAGTGTATAGCTGGTTACTATGATTTATTCTGACCTGTGAAAATCCATGGTCAAAACAGCAGCTCGGTTGCAGTAGCCTGCTCTACACTATGCACATCATAGCTGTGCAAGGGAATTGGATGTGGGGGAGAATCTCTCAATGCCTGTGCTGGGGTTGTGTACCGTGCTGGGATGGAAGACTGCTGGTAAAGCATTAGCCTATCCCAGCAGCCCCCTAGATCTGGCCATTATCTTACCACTGCTGCTGTTTGTGGAGGTGGGATGTACTGCTCCGATATGAGCTCTGTATGTTTAAAAAGTAATAGGAAGATTCATGGCACTAAATAGTAAATATGCAGTAATGGAAAGATCCATCAACACTGAACAGCAGATATGTAGTATTTGGGAGATCCCCTGACATTGAATAGCAGATGTGTAGTAATGGGAAGAGCAACCAATACTAAATAGTGGATGTGTAATAATAGGGGAATCTCCCAGCACTGAAAACCAGATGTATTGTGCAGTAATGGGAATTTACCAAAATAAAGTTTACACTTTTTTTAATACACAAGGCCTTCATTAATTAGCTTGGTTTTAACCCCTTCCTTACCGGGCACTTAAACCCCCCTCCTGCCCAGACCAATTTTTGGCTTTCAGCGCTGTCGCATTTTGAATGACAATTGCGCGGTCGTGCGACATTGTAACCAAATAAAATTTGCGTCCTTTTTTTCCCACAAATAGAGCTTTCTTTTGGTGGTATTTGATAACCTCTGCGTCATTTCTGATCGCCGCTATAAACAAAAAATGAGCGACAATTTTGCAAAAAAGAACAATATTTATTACTTTTTGCGAAAGTACAAATCCATAAAAAAAAATATTCATCAGTTTTGGCCGATATATATTCTTCTACATATTTTTGGTAAAAAAAAAAAATCACAATCGGTGTATATTGATTGGTTTGCGCAAAAGTTATCGCGTCTACAGACTGGGAATTGATTTATGGCGTTTTTATTATTATTTTTTTTTTTTACTAGTATTGGGGGCGATCGGCGATTTTTATCGGGACTGCGATATTGCTGCAGAAATGTTGGGCATTTTTTACACATTTTTGGGACCAATGACATTTATTCAGCGATCAGAAATTTAAATGTCCACTGATAACTGTATAAATGTCATTGGCATTGAAGGGGTTAACCTGCAGGGGCAGTGAAGGGAATAACAATGTTCCCTGGGTGTGTTCTAACTGTGGGGGGGCAGGGCTGGCCGGGACATAACAGATCTAACTGATCCCAGTGACAGGGATCAGTAGATCTAGTATGTCCCCTGTCACAGAACGGAGAACCGCCGTGTTTACAACGGCGGTTCCCCATTCTGAGGCTCCTAAAAGAGATTGGCACGCTCGCGCAGCGTGCGGCGAGCGTGCCGCCGCTGCCGCCAGGGAGCGTGCACAGTGGACGACGTCCATGGATGTCGTCCGGGCATTTCAGATCCGCGCTGGAGCCGTACTTCGGCAATATTGCGGATCTGAAGTGGTTATGCACTTCCGGACCGCCCACCACCATTATACGGCGGTATTTTGCCACTGAATACCGTTGCTATGGTAGCAGATAGCTACCATAGCCCCAGTATTTTTTTAAACGGCAGGCGGCCGACTTTCATATAAAAGTGGTCTCTGCAGCGGATTCACCACAATATCACTTTTATCGGGGGCGGGAGAGATGCCCCCCTCCCGGCACTTTCCTGTAGTCTCTGCCACTTACCAGCCGGGCAGCAACGGAGATGATTGGGTCTGCTCTCTCCAATGCCTGTGAGCCGAGTGAGTGGAAGATGCCGCCCACTCGGTTCCATAGCACTGACTGGTGGAAGCGACGTCAAACATCACTTCCGCCCAATGTTCTTAACCACTTGCCGACCGCAGTCTGACGGCAGCAAGGTGGCTCGTTATCGCAAACCGTCGTCATATGATGGCGGCTGCAATAACTGGTGCTGTGAGGTGCGCTCACTGTGTTCGGGGGGGGAGCCAGGGAACGGGTAGAGCGGACTCGATCGCCGCTGGCTACCCGCAATGGCCCCCCCACAGTGAGAGAATGGAGGTCCGTGCAAGTAAACACGGATCTCTGTTCTCATAGAGGGGGAAGGGCAGTGATCACAAGCTTCCTGTATATGGAAGCCGTGATCATCCCCTTTCCCCAGCAAGGGCAGACCACACACAGTTAGAACACGCCCAGGGAACACAGTTAACCCTTAGAGCGCCCCCTGCAGGTTAACCCCTTCACTGCCAATGACATTTACACAGTAATCAGTGCATTTTTATAGCACTGATCACTGTATAAATGCCAGTGTTCCCAAAAAAGTGTCAAAATGGTCCGACATGTCCGCTGCAATATCACAGTACCGCTAAAAAATAGTAAAAAATTTGTAAAAAAATAATAAAAACTAACCCAGAAATTAATTCTCATCATCCGTAAACGCGGCAACTTTTGCGCAAACCAATCAATAAACGCCTATTGCGATTTGTATTTTAGCAAAAAGTAAGACATTTGGTTATTTTTGCAAAATTGTTGCTCTTCTTTTGATTATAGCGGCGATCAGAAATGACGCAGAGGTGATCAAATACCACCAAAAGAAAGTTCTATTTGTGGGAAAAAAGGACGCCAATTTTGTTTGGGTACAACTTTGCACGACCGCACAATTGTCAGTTAAAGCGACCCAGTGCCGAATCGCAAAAAGGGCTCTGGTCCTAAAGTGGGAAATCCTTCCGGGGCTGAAGTGGTTAAAGAGGACATTTTTTTGTTAAGTGTCATTTTTTTTCATTTATTGCATTGAAGTGTAAATATGAGACCTGAGGTCTTTTTGAACCCAGATCTCATATTTAAAGTGGTTGTATCATCATTTTTATAAGTTTTATGCATTATAATGATCGAATTAATAATATGTTAATGTATCTCAGCGCTCCTACCTCCTTCCTTCTTCAGATATATGTATTTTGTTCTGCTGTGACGTCGCCCGCACATGCGCAGTATATCGGTAAATTACGGCAGGTGATGGACTCCTCCGTAAATATGTTTGGGGTATATTTCCTCTTGCTGACGTCAGCCCCCCGGCATCTCAAGAGACTAAAGAGGAGGAGCGGAGTGTTTTACTTAGAAAAAGTCCCTTGCGACCTCACGGGTGAAGGAGACAGGGACGGAGATGCAGACAGCACAAGAGAGGACAGTGAACAAACTATATTTAAAAAAATCTTAGATAAGATTTAATTTATTTTATTTATTATAAGAATGGATTACTAATAAGTTTTTTTAAAATTTGAAACATTATTGTGTAAATTTTGCAATTGATATTGTTATAATGAACCTGAGCTCTACATTCAATGTCTCTACATTTAATGATACAAGCTATATATACACATACACACACACACACAAAATAGGAATAGAATAATAATTTAGATATAGAGATATTTGATATTATAATATTAGAAAACGTGACATAAATATACTTTGCAGACAGAGGAAAGTTCATGATTGGCACTTCTCCGTTTCCATAATAACCGGAAACGAAGCAGAGACCGGAATATATTTCTTTTATGCGCATGCGCGGGATTATGGACCGGAATAAGAAGTGAGGGCGGAAATAGGGAAGTGTACAAGACGCGGAAGCCCTCTTTGCAAATGATGGCGCCAAACAGGATTGCGGAAGGAAAATATAATATCTTTCAGATACAGTAAGAGGACATTTATTGCATTACAAATAGGATAGTTTAAATAACAATAACATAGAATATTAGATTATAGTAAAAAAAAAAATGTTATGATAAAGGATACAACCGCTTTAAGAGGTCCTGGCATGCTTTTTTCTATTACAAGGAATGATTTTTTTTTTTAAAAGGACCGTGTAAAAATAAAATATAAAGCGTAAAATAAATAAGAAAAAAAAATTTAAGCGTCCGTCCCGCTGAGCTCGCGCGCAGAAGAGAACGCATACGTAAGTCCCGCCTGCATATGAAAACAGTGTTCAAACCCCTCATGTGAGGTATTGCCGTGATTGCTGGAGCGAGAGCAATAATTTTAGCTATAGACCTACTCTATAACTCTAAACTGGTAACCTGTAAAAATTGTTAAACGTCGCCGATGGAGATTTTTAAGTGCCAAAGTTTGTCACCATTCCACGAGCGAGTGCAATTTTGAAGCATGACATGCTGGGTATCAATTTACTCGGTGTAACATTATCTTTCACAATATGGAAAAAAATTGGGCTAACCTTACTATTGTCTTATTTTTTAACTCAAAAATGTGAATTTTTTCCATAAATATTGCGCTTGCAGTGTTCCCCAACCCAGTCCTCAAGGCCCACCAACAGGTCATGTTTTCAGATGAATCAGCTGTGGTAATCACTAAGGCAGTGAAACTGATCAAATCACCTGTGCAAAATAATGGAAATCCTGAAAACATGACCTGTTGGTGGGCCTTGAGGACAGGGTTGGGGAACACTGCTGTAGAGTGTTAGAAAAAAATGTATATAATGTTTGGGGGTTCTAAGTAATTTTATAGCAAAAAAAAATGATTTTAACTTGTAAACATTGAATCTCAAAAAGAGGTTCAGTCTTGAAGTGGTTAAAAATATTCTGATAATATTTTTAATAGTCAAAGAAGTTGAAAACAAAATTTAGTTTTATTTTGTTTAAAGTATAACATTTTGTATAAAATTATATTACTACAATTCTCACAAAGTTATTTTCTACAATTTATCCTAAATAGAGACACCCCATGTATGGTTTAATGTCAGCTCTGTATGGTAAATATAAAAGTATGTATATTTCAGATTCCTAGATATTTTAAGCATTTCCAGTACAATGACTGTAATTCAGAGACTGGCTTGGGGACAAGGTTAACATACAGGGGGGCCATTGTGAATAAGTTAGATTAAAAAAGATGAGTCTGAACCAGGTTAATACATAGAAAATATTTGGATGCAAACATTTCTGTGTGCTTGCAAAATAGTGAAAATTAAAGATACCCAATTTTGTAAATAGGTGACATATTAAAAGCAACTACAGGCCATCAATCCAGAGTTAAACTAAAATAACTCCCCGCAATTGGCTCTCCATGCTGAATGCCTCTAGTGTAGGGCTTGACAAATTTGCTTTGAATCTAGGAGCCAGCTAAAAAAGTTAGAAGCCATTTTTTTTAACGTAGTGTGGATTGTCAGCAACCCCCCCCCCCCCCGGGGTAAGGCAAGTAATTTGCTGCCCCTAACCCTAACTTACTCACAGCAAAGCAGCCGGTCAATAACTCCAACGTAACACGCTTACATCAGAGTTATAGGCTGGCCAGAAAGAGTGACACTTAAAACATGTTATAGGGGGAAACTCCTTATTATGCTGAATGCATCGTGACTGCGGCATGTAAAAAGCCCTCATCTGCTGCTTAACCACTTCCCGACCGCCGTATGCAGAATGACGGCCGGGAAGTGGCTGAGTTATCCTGACTGGACGTCATATGACGTCCTCAGGATAACAAGCCGCCGCGCGCCTGGGGTAGTCCAGACGTCTGGACTCATTTCCTTTCGGCTATTTGACGAAAGGACATAATGTGACACTGGTCGGCACTAACCAGTGCCGACCAGTGTACCATTTCACGAAGCCTAGCTTCGTGAAATGGCTCTAGCCGTAACGCCCCCCAGTCTGACTGGGGGGTGTGGTGGCTAGCGGCGCTACGCGCGGGGGGGCCCGCGCGCCGCCGAACAATAGGACTCCTGCAGTATACTGCAGGTCAGTCCTATTGAGTCGGTGAAGGGCCGGCAGTAAGACGTATGCCGCCAGCCCTTCACCAATTCGTCGTCTACTCCCGAAAAATGTACGGCGTCAGTGCTACGTAAGTCGTATTATTCCTCAAAGGGGGA